>OZ019978.1:23130344-23630344 GCA_963970395.1 Ephialtes manifestator
AATAAAGGGAAATACGAGGGCTCGGGAGAAGAGCTGTATGGGTTGTCGTTCACGTGAGAGAAAAAAAAAATGCAAACGTAGGAGAGAGAGAGAGCTAACAAACTGAGTGTCGTAAATTCAGTTCACGTTGCGTTGTAAAATTGTACAAAATATCGTTCCACCGTATGCGCATAGAGTAGTCCACAGATGAAAATATATATGCATGCTAACCAACATGCGAAGTTTACATGGAGGTACCAACGGATCTCGAGCGAGCAATCCAACTTTGACAATCGTAATTTACCACGAAGGGGTATGTGGAAAAAGAGAAGAGAAGGGAGCAGCCCCGAGTGTAGGGAAACGAGCTTACCACTTTCCAGTCAGACTCGATTAGTTTTCCACAGGAGTAGGAACACCGAAGCGACGGGTCTATGGTCCATGAACCTCGGAAACTGCATTCCACAAGCGAATATCGAGAAGGGGCGAGGGGTTGAAAACTGAGTTAGTTCTTGTACCTGGACAAATTTGTCACGACATTCAACATTGAAATAGGGAAATCCTGAAGGTATACTTCATCTCGACACGAGCATTTTCCTATTTGGTTGCGCTGGAGAAAATTATAAAGAAAATTTGGCGAGTGAACTTTGAGACAATGCGAAACGCATAAAGATACACGCACAGAAATAGGACTCAATGACAAATTGAAGGAGCTACACTAATAGAAAAAAATTTAGGTTCGATTTTCCGACTAAAAGTCGGATCTGTGAATTCTGAAACCAGAACCGACCAAAGGTGACTTTTTCAAAAATCATCGTAAAAAGGCATGTAAACGGTACTTTCTGAGGTACAATATGCGATTTAAGAACGATAGTGAAGACCAAAATTTGATATCTTGAAGAAAAAGACATTTAAGTTCTTTAGGTTGGATTTTCCGACTATACTGAGAGAAAATGATGGTATTAGTAACTATAAAGTGACAACTATTAATTTATGGTTGGTACAATAATTTTTTATAGTTGACACAACTATCAAATAGTTACTGTAACTAACAAATAGTTAAGGCATGCAACCGGTACTTTCTGAGGTACTTCACTGAGAAAACCATCAACTATGATTGTGTCATCTGCAAAAAATCTAACAAAATCCCTTCAATTATTGCCTCAAAAAACATTTAAAAAAACATCTAAAAAAATCATTAATAATTGTTTAAACGTCTCGTCCCCTTCTAGTTTTGTATCCTGTATATTCAGAACTCGATGAACTGTGATTGTGTCATTTGAAAAAAATCTAACAAAATGCCTTCAATTATTACCCCAAAAAATGTTCAAAAACATCTTAAAAAGTCGTTAATAATTGTTTAAACGTCTCGTCCCCTTCTAGTTTTGTATCCTGTATATTCAGAACTCGATTAACTGTGATTGTGTCATTTGAAAAAAATCTAACAAAATGCCTTCAATTACTGCCCGAAAAAAAACATTTTTAAAAACATCTAAAAAAATCTTTAATAATTGTTTAAACGTCTCGTCCCCTTCTAGTTTTGTATCCTGTATATTCAGAACTCGATTAACTGTGATTGTGACATTTGAAAAAAATCGAACAAAATGCCTTCAATTATTGCCCCAAAAAACATTTTAAAAAACATCTAAAAAAATCATTAATAATTGTTTAAACGTCTCGTCCCCTTCTAGTATTGCATCATGTATATTCAGAACACCATTAACTGTGATTGTGTCATTTGGAAAAAAAAGGATGCAAAGTAGAACTTGCGCATTGCTTCCTCATTAATTTTCATCTTTCGCAACGCCGCCTCTATGAGGAAGTTTCTTTATTTTATTTTTGGCTTCTTCATAAAGAAAGCTTTGCGAAAGATGAAAATTATTGACGAAGCAATGTGCAAAGTTCTACTTTTCATCCTTATTTTTAAATCGAATTAAAGAAGTACGATAACAAAAACTTTCCGCTTCATGTATTTCGCTTAATTTCAATACCAATCGTCATTTGACATTTCACTATTTGTCCAGATCTATTTCGCTCATTAACTGAACAATTGTGGAAGCTGGAGAACATACAGTCATTTTTCGAAAAATTGAAAGGCTTATAAAATCTGAATTTATTTTTTAAAAATTCAAAAATATTTACATAGGAATGGGCATTGTTCCTCTACCAACGTGCCAAATTTCAGCTTGATTGTTAAAGCCGTTTTCGAGGTACAACGGTTTGAATTTTGCAAGCGTGCCACATACATACATCTGGACATTTTCTCTAAACCACTTTCACTGAGAGAAAAATCGGGTAATTTAAAAAAAAATATAGTTAGACCGACAATAATCTAACTATAAACTATAATTCCCAGGAGGAACGTCTATATTTTATGGTTATAGCAAATATAAGAAAATAGTTGGATGAACCATTAATATAATTCCCAGGAGGAACGTCTATATTTTATGGTTATAGCAAATATAAGAAAATAGTTGGATGAACTATTAATATAATTCCCAGGATGTTCGTCTTTATTTTATGGTTATAGCAAATATAATTATAGTAGTAATCATCAAAATGATAATAGTTTCAAAAACTATTCTAATCGTTTCAAATATGACGTTTCGTTGCATATACGATTTCATCTTTTGTTCCCAATAACCTTGCAAGTATGGTTTATTGAACCATATTATCATCGCTTCAACTATAAAACATTGCAAGTCTTCCTATATTTGTTTGATCAAGTGAAATCGTTAAATCAACGATATGCTTTTCTCTCAGTGTTTCTCGACGTTTACGACCATTCTGAGTGTCTTGACATGAAAATCTAAAAAAAAAAAAATTTTACGAAAACAAAGCTTCCTCTATGAGGAAGCAAAGTTTGCATAACGTTGTCAGACGCTAATTTAGGACCCAGAACTTTTTTTTTCAGAAGGATTATGGAAATTATGGAAACTTCACAAATAAAAATTCTTGTCATTTAATAAAATTTTTTATCTGCTAATATTCGATATTTTCCAGTGCTACTTCCGTTTAGAGCTGCTCGCATTTATTAAAATTCATATGAACCAGTTGAATGTCTGAGAATAAATTGAATATCTCATAAAAGGCAGATGCCAAAACTTTGACTTTTGTCTAACTAATCTCGAAATCTAGACCGTCAAGCATCATAAAATGTTGACGTACTGTGTCATAAAGTAGCTATTCTTATCATTCTATGCGTTTTAAAATGCCAATAGGATAGAAACTGTTGGAGCAAAACAATACATTGTATTTCTGTCAATTACTTTCCACTCCTTTCCCTGTAAAAATACAAAACTATGAATATACAGCGCAACAGAAAAAAAACAATCTTTTCTTTTAATTAAAAAAATCCAGGTTTTTTCTGAAATTTGGAGGAGCTTAAATGCAGTCAACCTACACCGAGAGAAAAGATTTCATTGACGCCAAAGAAATGGGTGGATTGATTTTTTTTTCATTGATTTCAACGAAATATTTCTTTGATTTCAATGAAATAGTGCATTTGAATTTCAACGAGAACATTTCATTGCCTGTAAATAAAGATTTACTTAGTGAGCATATAATAAAGAAACAGTTTTATTGTTTTAAAGAGACGTTTTCCTTGGTTCAAAGAAACGTTTTCATTGATCTCTCTCTCGCACCTAACCTCACTTTTTTGTTTTCCGGTTCTCCCGAACTCCCGGCTTCGAGTTTCGAGGAGCCAGAAGCTTAGCCTATTTCTGCCGTACTTCCTTACATACTCACAAAATTTGAGCTTTATCTGCCGCGTACTTGAGGAAAAAATAGGTTTCGAAATTTTGAGCTGGTAAGAAGAAGGTTTCATTGAATCAGAGACGATATCTTTGAAATCAATGAAAAAGATTCATTGGTTTAAAGAAATGTTTCTTCGAAACAATGTCACTACTTTTCGTTGAGTTGGAGATCATTCAAAGAAAAGATAGTATGGAAATTCAAGTATTTGATTTTATTGGCAAAAATTTCCGTGAAACAATGGCACTTTTTCTCTCGGTGTAAAACTGTCTGTCATTAGGCCATGCGACTAGTAGTAGTAGTAAATGAATATTTATTGACAATGTACAACAGATTGGGGTTTACATAGATCTTGGTTTTTTTTTCCGTGAGGTTGGATTGCCAACAGGCCATCGACCGTAGTCCTTCAGCCTAAGCGTTCTTCAATATTAAGCTGCGTTTTTTCACATTTTTTTAAAAGAAATATACTTATAAGCTAAGTTTAACAATATAATATTTATCTAATTTTAACAATATAATATGTTTAAATATTTTATTTTTACTCATTTTTATTATTCTCTCAACATTCCTAAGAGTTGGTATGTAGTGTGTTTGACGAATTCATGTTTGCGAGTTATGTTTTGTTGAGGTTGGGCGCACAAAGGCTGAATGTTTGCAATTTGGTTCGAGGCAAATTTTTTAGTCTGTAGTTTAGTTCGGTGTATTATTGGAGTGATGTCTGTTGTTTTTGCGACTTTTCTTATATTTATATTTAACTTTTCTCTACAATTTACAAGTAGTGACATACAAAATATACGTTGCAAAAAAAAATTAATGTAAATATAAGAACAGACATTTGGTTCAAAGATAAATAAAGTCCTTATTTAATGAGTGCCAGGCCCACATATATTACTTCATGCTAACCATTTCGTTGCATCTCGGCGGAATACTTTGATTAAATTTTCTAGCGTATAACCAATCAATCAGAAAACTCAATAACATAATGTTCCAAAGTCCCTTGTGAATATCCATTCGCGAGTGAAATTAAAATGACGAAGAGCCGTGTGTGGTTGACGGAGGCAAAGGTTGGAGTAAAGGCTGAGCACCATGCGAAGATAAACTGAAATCTATATATTAATTTTGATATTTCACATGACGGCTGTAAGAACAGGCTGCGCTGTGCGCCCGTGGAGCTGGTACGTTCCTGGTAATGCATGACTCTCGGGGAAACCCGGAAAATTAATTAAACTCAAATATAGCGCATAGGAAGGCGAAGAGCCTTCATCACTTCTGCGCTTCCGTTTCGACGCAGTTATTTCGTAAATGCGGATAGTAGACTCGTTACAGGAGATACGACTGATACGGATTCGCGAGAGCCGTGGGATTTAATTAACCGAGTGCCGCGAACGAACGCGCAATGGACAATATCTCCGGGGCAACCGAGAATGTGTATCTCGTCTCAGCATCATGCAGTTTCTCGGATTTTGACGAGAGTACACTTATATGCTAATGCAGCTGCGATATATTCACAAGCTTCAAAGGAAGGGCATATAAGCAGCGAGCACTTTGCTCAAGTATCTGAGAACTAGAAGACCTATTAACCCTTAGAGGGAACCAAGGCATTTAGACTGCAACCCTGGCAATTAACTTTTTATTACCGTAGTCATTTCTTATCTTCTATTTTTCGTCGGCACGAAGAGAAAATATTGCTGGAATGCATCAAATATTTTATCCTTTTGAGCGTAAAAAACGTCCCCAATTAATAAAGATAACTAATTAAATGTTTTATGGAAATTAATGAAGAAAGGCTTTCCCATTATATATATTATTTTTTATTTAATTAGCTCTCTTTGATAATTTGTGAATTAATTTCTTATATGGATCTAGTTTTTAATTTCAGTAATAATGAATACGAAATACAATAATAATGTATACGGCATATTTTTAATTTTTCGGTTGTCTGCTAATTTATTAGTGTTTTTGTAAAATCCCTTTGAGAGAACCAATTTTTGAGAATGAAAATAAATCGTGTTTTTCGATGATAGTCCATATGTGAACAAAGTTTAAGATAAATCTGTGAAAAATTTAAATAAAAAAAAATTTTCGTGTCGGCATTTTTTTTTTCTGATTCACCAAAATCGAAATTTACCGATATATCGTTAATTCCTTTGACTAAATTCATCATGAACAATCAATAATCGTGAAATCATGTCGAAAATTGCAGCCGGATATCTCAGAATTTACAGGATATGAAGTTTTTGGAAGACATTTTTTTAAAAATTCAAATGGCAATAAAATTATAACCACCCTATAGATTCTCGCCAAATTTCGTACACATTATGTTTTGATGGTAGTCCTTTCGTGTACAGATTTTCAGCCCGATATCTCTCAATTTACAGAAGTTATAGCGTGGAAACGATTTTTTCAAAATTTTCAAAACGCTGTAAAATCTAAATTTTCGAACCGATTCGCGTCAAATACAATCCCAAACAGTATTTTATGATAGCCCACTTGCGTACCAAATTTGAAGCACATTCATCGAAAATTGCGACAGTTATCGTGTAAACAAGGAAATCTGCACATACACACACACATACAGACATTTCGCACAAATCACTTTTCTCGACGTTTTGGACCATTCTGAGTCTACAGACATGAAAATCTCGAAAAAAAAATTTTTTCACGAAAACAAAGCTTCCTCTATGAGGAAGCAAAAATAGTTGCATATCATGTTTATTCTTTATACTAAATTCGAGTTTAATGTAATATTGTAACACATTCGTAAACATATTTGAGTCAATAGCAATAGCCTTATTACCAAAAATAAATTACCGAAATAGTACGTCGATGCATAAACAAAACCACTTTTTTCCAATTCCGTAATTTTTATCACACTGTACCCAAGTAAAAATATTACATATTATATATAGAAGCTATATACGAAAGAGGACATATAGAATATTTATATATTTTTTATAATCCATATGAACTTGTATAATTAATTTTAAATGAATTATATTGAATCAATATATGATACATAAAATATATTTGATTCTATATAGTCTTTAAAAGTTAATTCTATAATTTCATATGGGCTATACAAAATATATAAATATTCTATATGTCCACTTTCGTATACAGCTTCAATATAAATCTTTATATATAATCTTCATATAATATTTTCACTTGGGTAGTCCTGTTTATTTGTGTGTTTGTTACTAGAACATTTTCATATATTATTATTTTATTACTATGATATTATTTTATTTTTGTAGAGAATACAATTATATTAACTGCTGAAATAAATTGACAGTAAGTAAAAAACTGTAAAAAAAAAACTATTAAAAATAGAAACACTCATTCTCAAATATGAGATATCAAATATATTTTCATGGCGACCTGTAATATTTACATAGTATACGAGTGTTTTATGTATGTTGTGAAATTCAAATAACTTTCGTATACTTTGCAAAGTAGTTACCAAGTCGATCGCATGGGATTCAATATTTGAATAAAGTTTGCGTTCTGTCAGAGATCGAGTGAAGCTTACGAGATTTTTCTCCATACTGAGGCTCGGGGAATCCGACCCAGTGGACAGATTCAGTGATAGTCACGATACGTTAGGGGCTATGCAAGGGACGCATAAATCGCGTGTACGACACGCGTGTCACTGGGTAAAAATCGATAAAGGAAGAAGAGGAGCGTACAATGAGCAGAATGAATAGGGTGAAGCGAAAAGACGTTACAGAAAGAGAGAGAAAGTAGAGAAATGTGGATACTGTCGGTTTTTTTTTTATCCATCACTTCGCTTTCTCAACCTATGAAATAAATCAACCTTCTATCGAAAATATATACGAAGACTCAAAGCTCTTCCCTAAGAAGGATTGAAGAGAACTTGAAAGAAATACCACTCACAATCTCTTCGCTGAATCGATGTAAAAATCAAGAGACAGAGGGATAGAAAATAAGGTTTGCCTTTCTGAAAGTACTTTGACCCCATAGAAAGTAAATAGACAATATTCCTAGAATTTTTCTCCAGTACACGTTGAAGATCCGATGAATTGAGATTTCTATTGGTGGAATGAAATTGTTGATTTTTCATTTGCAGCGAGAACTTCAGAAGCTTCTATCTTCGCAGTGCTTTTGCAACTCACTTGTAGGATAGTCAATAGCTGCAGGGCTTTACCTATGTGAACATATAAAAGTGGAGTAGAAGATAAAACACCATATGTTCAATCAAGAAAGATAGTTCATATGAAATATTTATATGTCGAGAGAACTCTCTTTGATTGCGAGCCAGTTGCAGCGGGGGAATTATTTTACATTCTATCTCAGAGTCCCTGTATTTTTCTGGAAATCTTGATTATTATTTGCTGAATTTTATTTGAGTTTTTACTTAAAGTACTGAGATAGATTTCACATCGCTTTGTAACATGAATTACAATCTCTCTCTCTATGCAGAATACAGAACAACTCAAACGTACTGATGTTTTCTTTGTTTCCTTTATTACTGAAATGTGATAATGGATCTATGAACAAAGTGATGTAAATGAACAGTCAAATTGGACTAGTAAATAATGATACAAAGACTATTTATGGAATAAAGGGGCGTAATACATTTTGTAGAGATTCTGGAGACAATGCGGGTGTATTAATCAAAATCTAAACAATCCAAATTATCTTCTGCTTCAATATGTCTTTTAATATCTCAATTTGTCACAATATGGGAAATTTGTAAATCAAAGTCGTTGATACCAAAAGCATCTGAAATTTCTGTGCATCAACAGCTGATTTTGGACCCAAAAACGATGCAAGAGATTTTAGAAAACAAGCGGAATACCACAAGTTCTTTGGTCGTCTTGCAAACTACCTGCTTACTGTTGAGTAAAGTGAGACAATTTGATAAAAAAACAAAAAATGCACTAGATTTCATGTAAAAGATTAAAATATCAGTTTAATTTCCATAGCATTTTGAACGAGGATGTATTTTTCCATAGATTATACAAACTGAATAGAAATCATCGCGAAAGCACAACTGTAATGACAAAGCCAAGTATACATAGAATTTTTCATGAATGTAGACACAAAAACGATGCAAGAGATTTTATAAATTGAGCAAAAGACTACAAGTTTTTCTGTCATCCTTCAAACTACCAGATCCAACTTGGTAGTTTAAAAATCAGATAATGCACAATATATGTTTTTGAACAGCAATTACGTTGATAATCAAAGTTTACTCTAGTAATCAATTATTAGAACCTGCTTTGGAGTAAAATAAGTATATTTGATAACAAATTGAAAATGTACTATACCTCTTTATGAGAGATTAAAATATCAGTTTAATTTTCATAGCACTTTGAACTAAGATGCATTTTCCAATACGTTATACTAACTGAATAGACATCATCGATAGAGCTCAATTGTAGTAGCAAAGCTGAGTATACATAGAATTTTTTATGACTTTTAACCCAAAAACCAAGCAAGAGATTTTAGAAATCAAGCGGAATACTACAAGTTCTTATGTCACCTTGCAAACTACCTGCTTACTGTTGAGTAAAATGAGACAATTTGATAAAAAAATAAAAAATGCGCTATATTTCATGTAAAAGATTAAAATATCAGTTTAATTTCCATAGCATTTTGAACCAGGATGTATTTTTCAATAGATTATACAAACTGAATAGAAATCATTGTGAAAGCACAACTATGGTGGCAAAGCCAAGTATACATAGAATTTTTCATGAATTTAGACACAAATACGATGCAAGAGATTTTATAAATCGAGAGAAGGACTACAAGTTTTTCTGTCATCCTTCAAACTACCAAATCCAACTTTACTATGATTGGCGACCACTTAAAAATCAGATAACGCACAATATATGTTTTTGAACAGCAATTACGTTGATAATCAAAGTTTACTCTAGTAATAAATTATTAGAACCTGCTTTGGAGCAAAATAAGTATATTTGATAACAAATTGAAAATGTACTATATCTCTTTATGAGAGAATAAAATATCGGTTTAAATTTCATGGCTCTTTAAACTAAGATGCATTTTCCAATACATTATACTAACTGAATAGACCTCACCGATAGAGCATAATCGTAGTAGCAAAGCTGAGTATACATAGAATTTTTTATGACTTTTGATCCAAAAACCAAGCAAGAGATTTTAGAAATTGAGCGGAAGACTACAAGTTCTTCTTTCATCCTTCAAACTACCAGATCCAACTTTACTATGATTGGAGACCACTCAAAAATAAGATAACACAAAATATATGTTTTTGAACAGTAATTGCGTTGATAAACGAAGTTTACTCCAGTAATAAATTATTAGAACCTGCTTTGGAGTAAAATAAGTATATTTGATAACAAATTAAAAATGTACTGTATCTCTTTATGAGAGATTAAAATATCAGTTTAATTTTCATGGCTCGTTGAACTAAGATGCATTTTCCAATACATTATACTAACTGAATAGACATCATCGATAGAGCTCAATCGTAGTAGCAAAGCTGAGTATACATAGAATTTTTTATCACTTTTGACCCAAGAACCAAGCAAGAGATTTTAGAAATTGAGCAGAAGGCTACAAGTTCTTCTATCATCCTTCAAACTACCAGATCCAACTTTACTATGATTGGAGACCACTTAAAAATAAGATAACACAAAATATGTTTTTGAACAGCAATTATGTTGATAAACCAAGTTTACTCCTGCAATAAATTATTCGAACCTGCTTTGGAGTAAAATAAGTATATTTGATAACAAATTAAAAATGTACTGTATCTCTTTATGAGAGATTAAAATATCGGCTTAATTTTCATAGCACTTTGAACTAAGATGCAATTTCCAATACATTATACTAACTGAATCTCGACATCATCGATAGAGCACAATCGTAGTGGCAAAGTCGAGTATACATAGAATTTTTAATGAATTCAGATCCAAAATAATGCAAGAGAATTTAGAAATCAAGCGGAAGACTACAAGTTCTTCTATCATCCTTCAAACTACCACATCTAACTTTAATTTGATTAGAATCCACTAAAAAATTAATTGAATAACACAAAATGTATATTTTTGAACAGCAATTATGTTGATAAACAATGTTTACTCCAGTAATAAATTATTAGAATCTGCCTTGGAGTAAAGTAAGTATATTTGATAACTAATTGAAAATGTACTATATCTCTTTATGAGAGAATAAAATATCGGTTTAAATTTCATGGCTCTTTAAACAAGATGCATTTTCCAATACATTATACTAACTGAATAGACCTCACCGATAGAGCATAATCGTAGTAGCAAAGCTGAGTATACATAGAATTTTTTATGACTTTTGACCTAAAAACCAAGCAAGAGATTTTAGAAATTGAGCGGAAGACTACAAGTTCTTCTTTCATCCTTCAAACTACCACATCCAACTTTAATTTGATTAGAATCCACTAAAAAATTAATTAAATAACACAAAATATGTGTTTTTGAACAGCAATTATGTTAATTAACAAAGTTTACTGCAGTAATAAATTATTAGAACCTGCTTTGGAGTGAAATAAGTATATTTGATAATAAATTGAAAATGTATTAATCTCTTCATGAGAGATTAAAATATCAGTTTAATTTTCATAGCACTTTGAACTAAGATGCATTTTCCAATACATTATACTAACTGAATCTCGACATCATCGATAGAGCATAATCGTAGTGGCAAAGTCGAGTATACATAGAATTTTTAATGAATTTAGATCCAAAATAATGCAAGAAAATTTAGAAATCAAGCGGAAGACTACAAGTTCTTCAATCATCCTTCAAACTACCACATCCAACATTAATTTGATTAGAATCCACTAAAAAATTAATTGAATAACACAAAATATGTGTTTTTGAACAGCAATTGCGTTCACAAACACAAAGTTTACTCCTTTTATTACAGATTATTAGAATCAGCTTTGGAGTAAAATGAGTGATGCCAAATTAAAAATGCACCATATTTCTTTCCGAGAGATTAAAATATAGCTTTTATTTTCTTAGCACTTCCAACACGACTGCATTTTCCAATATATCATGCAATCAATTATTCATTAACTGAGTAAAAATTCATGAATATACGAGAAACATAGCGGCGAAGCCCGAGTGTACATAGAATTTTTAATGAAAAAAAACTAACCTTGATCGATGAGACGAAGAGCGTTGGGCCATTTTCCTGCATCGAGGGCCAATTTCTCCTGCAGTAATTCGCGCACATATTCGCCAGCCTTATCTACCTGATGATCCTTTTCCTCGCGTTCCTTTTCGAGAGGAATTCTCGGTTTGCCATCGCTGCTGTCTTCCATCTGATACTTGTACTCGCCGTTGCTCGAGCGTTCACCCATTTTTTTCATTCACTCGAATCTTACAACTCTCGTCACGTACGATAAACACCGAACTTACCGATTCCGTCGTACTACGGCAGTCACTATTCTTATCGATACTATTTTAATAGTAAATACTTTACTAAACGACGATTAACTATTCACCACACATCAAAGGACGCGACTCCGTCACGATAGCCAATATGGCGACGAACGAGTAAACGACACGGGGCAGACGTTTGTGCGCATCCGCCGCGCGCATCTCGACAAAACTCGGAACTCGTCGGCTGCTGCACGTTGTAAACACGAAGGAGACCAAAACATACACCGATTTATTTATCTTGTTGATAGTACATGAGATTTGTCTAACGTCAAATTTGCGCGGTAATAATAAGCTAATTTTTACATTTGTGTAAGTGTGGAAAGTGATAGTTCAAACCTTTGATGAGACAGATAGATTAAATACAATGTAAGAAGACTAATGTATCTTTGTTTGACCCTATAGCTATTTTTAATCAAAACTGTTTCGAGAAAAAAGAGTTTCAAATTTTGTTAGTGGGTTAAAAGTGACAGAACTGAGATTATAATGAGTTTTTGATATTATATAAAATAAAAGAAGCTGTTTGTTTATCAGTATCACAGGAAGGACATGCATTAGCGAGTATGGATACCGGATGCAGGCAGTATGGCGTTGGTTGAACACGACAGGAGGCATCGTTTGAAGCGCAGCTCTCACGCGCAGCTAGTTTTGCCGGCTCTCGTTGCAGTTGACGCAAATACATAAGGCAGTAGTCTGCTTTAGAAGCCGAAAAAAAAGCGTTTTTTCAGCAATTTTTTTGAAAGGGAAGGAAATGATTGCGGTAAACGAAATTTTGAGACGATAGAGTATTATATTGAAGCTTTAAAAAACAATTTTTATTATTAAAAATTATTGAAATTTTCCAAAGTTATAACGATTTTTCTGGGCCGCCTGGAGTCTGGACTTGTGAATCGGTGCCGGTGATGGAGGTCGTGCGATGCATCTGAAACAGTCGAACCAAATTTTTTTTAAATTTTTATAAGTTCCTTTTCTATATGATCTAAAAAAATACCGAAGAAATGATGAAATTCCAAATTTTTTCGAAGGTGGAAAAAAAAATTCACTTTTTTGAAAAAAAAAAATTCACTTTAAGTTGCAAAACAAGTAATTTAAATCGTACTTTTGTCCAACTTTTTTAGTTCAAATAGAAAAGGAACTTATAAAAATTTAAAAAAAATTTGGTTCAACTGTTTCAGATGCATCGCACGACCTCCATCACCGGCACCGATTTACAAGTCCAGACTCCAGGCGCCCCAGAACAATCGTTACAACTTTGGAAAATTTCAATAATTTTTAATAATAAAAATTGTTTTTTAAAGCTTGAATATAATACTCTATCGTCTCAAAATTTCGTTTACTACAATCATTTCCTTCCCTTTCAAAAAAATTGCTGAAAAAACCCTTTTTTTCGGCTTCTAAAGCAGACTACTGCCATAACGGTGTTATTATTTATTTCTGTTTGCACACAGTGTTTTGATACAGCATAGAGTTATCTATGGGGCATTATACACCGATTTAGAGAGCATAGAGTTATCTATGGGGCCTCCTTTTACCACGACCGTCGTTGATATAGTTGATTATTTTTATAGTCACTCACCCGGATGTATGGAGCATGCTCAATTTTTTTCAAATTTTTCATCGCATTATTCGCACACTTGTGAATTTATAAAAATTGCTCGAATAATTGCATTCAAAAACTTTCGAATGCACGTATCTTCTTGGGTATAAGACGTATCGTAATGAAACGTATGTAAAATAAAAAATATACAAGTTTTTGAAAAATGGATTTTTATGTTTATTAATGAAAAATCAATGCTTCGGAGGAGTTAAAGAATGTTTTTAATAAATTTACATAAAAGTATACTTCAAAATGAGAAACTTTTATGCAGGTTTTTTTACGATACGACTTATATCCAAGAAGATACGTGCATTCGAACATTTTTTTATCGCAATTTGTGGAGTAATTTTTAGAAATTCACTAGTTTGCGAAATATGCAACGAAAATTTTGAAAAAAATGGAGCAAGCTCCATTCATTGGGAAGAATGAATAAAAAAATAATCGGATAAAAATAAATTATAGAGACTGAAACAGATCGATAGAATTTGAATGGGAATTAATGGTATGTTATCATTAGTATCTATTTGGACTTTGATAAATTTGTACAAATTGAAACGTTGTTATTCGTTTCCTATAGTTTATAGTTATATAGTTTCCTATGGGTTAAATACGATAACTACGTTATCGGTATGTATAGTGCACGAACGGATATACATATTTATCTATGTATTCTTCGTGTATACTATAAAAAAATCGTTACATGTCGTCGTCGTTATAAATCGGTGCGTAACCTGCCCTATTTGGGACGTGACATAACCTCCTCTGTAATGACGTCCGAAATCAGGACGAAAAGTGGTGATGGCATTTTTATTTAAAAAATATAATTTCATTTTAAGAAAAATAAATAAATGTTTAATAATTGAACAAAACAACGTGTATTCTTTTATGCTACATTTTTGTAACCTATCCCTATCCTACCTTTACATACCTTTACTTTCTATTAATTTAAGTATCATTTTACTTGCACGAATTTTCGAGATTCACTGGTGTATGAAACAACAATAAGTAGGTAACAGGTCTAGCAATCTTCAGTATGAAGGGGTGCGTTCCGAATGACGAGGTTTTCGTTGATCGATGCGCATGCGCAATAATCTCCGTCAAGATTTACGGTGAAGTTTAAGAATTATAGTAAAAGTTGAAGATAGGGGAAACAGTTTGTTCGTTTCCATTAATTCCAAAGTATCGGAATTTCGATTTCTCACGGATTAGCCATTTATAAAGTATTAACATTTTTTATCCCCACCTCACGATCGGACAACAACTTTTTGCCGTACCTCGCGAGTAGGGTGAATAGTTGTCGTCCGATCAGGAGACGAGGATAATATTTGAATTCTTTACAAATAGGCAAATCCATGAGAAATCTAATTATTCATACTTCAGTACCAGTATAAATAAAACAATTGTTTTTTTATGTTTCCACTTTTATTATACTTCTTAAAGTTCACCGTAAATCTCGGCAAAAACCATTGCGCATGCGCATCGAACAACAAAACACCTCGTCATTCGGAACGCAGCCCTGCGTTTAAGGAGGTTCGGTGATGGCGGCAGGGTGGGGATAGGCACTGTTGTGCTGCGCGGTAAGGGGCTGACGCCGTGTGAGCGAGACACCATGCGAGCTGCGTTAAGGAGGTTGGATACCGTATTTCTGGCGGGGAGGTGCGCGGTTTGCCGGGGAGGTAGTGTGCGAGAGAGAGGTCCGTGACGCGCGTTCACTGGCGTACATTGTTGTACTATTCCAGCAGTTTTGTTTTTACGTTTTCTCGGCAACCAAGCAGACGAATCATTTCGGTCTTCGTAAAAGTTCTTTTCGAAAATAAAAGGAATGATTTGGTTCTGTTATCAACACTTGTTTATCATTTTTATTATACTCTCGAGAAGAACGTTGAAGGTGCGTATAGTTTTCGCTATGTTGTCCATGCATAAGAGTGTAATTTCAATAATTAATTTCTCGATAACCATCTAGACGATTGACATGGAATTTGGCATGGAGATGTAAGTTTTATCTACGAATATCCTCCAAAAATTTGAGAGCATGTTTATCATTTTGAGTTGGGTACCCACCCTCCTTAAGCGTAGAGGCAAAAAATTAACGATTTCTCTGTCAATTTCGCGGTGACCTTCAAATTTCAAGCTCGTGCCCTATTCAGGATACTTTTTCGGACGTCTACATATTTTTTTGATTATTCTATCTTGGATTTAGCTCTTGCAAAGACGTAAAAAGTTCAATATTCGACTCACTTTTCTTTTCTTTACATGTAAATAGTCGCAACTTTGTTATTTAATATCTCGGAAACTACACGGTGAATCCCTTAAAAATTTTGCGTACGTGTCCGCTATCATTACAGCTGTTACAGAATTTTTTTTTACAATTTTATCTTGGATTTGATTTTTTTTACGAACCTCCTTAACCAGCAATGTATCGTTGGTAAGTGATACGTGAACACAACGGGCATCGTTTGCCATACTGTATATCAGACACGAAAAATTCGCGTTTAATGTACTGTATGGCAATCATCGCCAAACTGGTCGAATAAACCGAATTTACAATGCGGCATGGGAACCATCGCCATATTTTTTTAATAGTGATTGTCAGAAAATTCTCTCCGTGATACGGCACGTTTCGTCGAGAACGTAAACACGGACTACAGCTGTATACATGTGACCCCCACAGGTAGAAATAGCTGTGTGGGTCTCATGTATACATCTAGAGCTTCATCGCGTCCGTGTTTATATTTTCGACGAAAATCGACGGCACCGGGAATCGAACCCGCGACATACCGATACTCTGGACTAGAGGCCAGTAACCACTAGACCATCGCACCGGTCGGGATGATAGGATTTTAAAAATCGTTATCTATCATTTATTTTTACCAGGCTGAGCTCGTGAAGAGTACGAAAAGTTTATTAAGGTAACTACTGCATTTCACACTACTAAAATCAGTGCTAAATTTTGAAAAACGTTTTTACAATTTCTCGTGGTTTAATTAATAGTTTCGAGGAGTTTCACACGTAGCAGAATTAGTTCTTAATATGTATCGATCGTATAAATCGACTGATATTTAAAAATTAATAATTAATAAAAATGGCATGCATGAGTTACAAAAAAAACCTTTATTTATGAACGCGTGTAATGATTCGCCTAAATTCTATTATATTGCTAATTTCGAGCTCGTTGCATCCAGTGAATTATTATGTCGTGAAGCTCGTTTTGTTAGAAATTAGAAATAGTAATATTGCGGATTAGCGCGGTGAGGGATTGTATATTGCTTATGCTTTGCTCGTAGATTGATAATGGTGCAATTAGCGTTGACGTTTCGTGTGCCAATTAGTCGATGATAGGATTTGCCATATGATTGCTGATACTGAGGCAATGCGATGGTCATTATCCTTCAGACAGAGACTGATCTATGCGCAACGTTACTCGACAACCCATGGAGAGCAGCCATTCGCAAAGCAAAGGGCCGCAGCATTAAATTGACGGTACGATACAACACAATAGCTGCTACAATTTCCGTGGCAACGCTCGACACTGCGTCTGATAACAACAACGGCTGGGAAAACGTAGGACACTGAACGAGGTCTTAAAGTATCTTGGGATTTGGAGATGAGGCAATATGCTCAGAGGTGTTGGTGCTCTACACGAGACTCAAGAACGTTCGGGCGGAAAGGGGAGGTGAAAGGATGAAACGTGAGTATATACGACTGTATACGCGCGAACGCCTGATACAATAATCTTGCCAATTTATCGCTACTGTTGTCATATTTCTCTCTGTATCTTGCACAACCTTTTCTACAACGGCAGTTATATTTTGGAATGTAAAATATTGTTGATCGTTGTTAAAAGCAGTATTTTTAAAGCTTCTGAAGAGGAGACCACGTGACCGGAAAATAATGTTGAATATAAATCAACGTTAATGTTCGAGGCATTTTCTCGAGGATAATTAAGGGGAGGGAGTCAGGTAAAAAAAATTGATTTTGGATATCCAATATCATCCAAATCCTATTGCATATAAAAATGCCCAATGTACTATATTGTTGGTGCTCGATGAAAGGATTTTTTACTGTCGTCCGACTTGCATATGAGGGATTCCACGGGACTTTCGCCACCCCCAAAAAAAAAAAAAATCTCAAATTTTATCTAAAAATCAGGTTCAGCGGTGTCTATTGATGGACCAAATTTCAAAATTCTAAAAAAATAGTTGACCGGAATATGCAAATTTTTTCGTTTTTTATCGTTTTTCATTTAATCTGTAATATCTCAGAAACTATTGATCGTATCGAAATCATTAAAAGACGAAAATGTGCATTTTTTTATGGCCAACAAGAAAAAAATATATTCAAAATTAATTGCTTAATTTCAGGTCACATTTTATGGAAAAAACAACAAAATTATTATTTTGCTTCCTCATAGAGGAAGCTTTGTTTTCGTGAAAATTTTTTTTTTCGAGATTTTCATGTCAGTATGCTTAGAATCACCTAAAAATTCGAGAAAAGTGGTCTAGAAAATATGTCTGTATGTGTGTATGTGTGTGTGTGTGTGTGTGTGTGTGTGTGTGTGTGTGTATGTATCCAGACACTGAAAATTCAATTGCCCATAACTCACGAACGGCACGATGGATCTAGCTAAAATTTTGCACGCAGGTAGAGTATTGACTCCTCTGTTATTGACGTGATTTTTAATTAAATGTATCAATGTAAACAGATTTTATGCAATTTTTAATTTTTTCAAAAAATGTCGTGATCGCTCTAACTTTCGTAAAAGTTCGCCAATTTAGCTAAATAGTTCTTTATAAATGAAGACACGTTAAATGACGTTTGGTATTGAATTTCAGCGAAATCGGTAAAGCGGTTCCGATTTTATAGAATTTTGAATTTTTCGAAAAAAATACATTTTGCTCTAAATTACGTCGAATTTCAACAAATGAACAGAAATTTTGTACAGACGAAAAATAACATTCAGAAATGCCATGTACCAAATTTGGTGATGATCAGTAAAGTCGTTCGGATTTTACACCATTTTTCATTTAAAAAAAAATGTAGATTTTCGCTATAACTTCCGGAAAAGTTGAGAAAGTACGACAAAAATTTGTATCTAATCAAAATTAGATGTAACGGTGTTTGCAGAGGTGATTTATAGCTGTATAAAACACCTCTGCAAAAGAGACACAAGGTATAAAAAAAAAGATGCAAAGTAGAACCTTGCACATTGCTTCCTCATTATTTTTCGCTTTTTACAAAGCTTCCTCTATGAGGAAGCCAAAATTGAATAACATACTGCTTCCTCACAGAGGGAGCTTTGTAAAAAGCGAAAAATAATGAGGAAGCAATGTGCAAGGTTCTACTTTGCATCTTTTTTTTTATGGTTGGACTTCAGATTTTTTCATCGGACAAATTGTCTCGGAATCTTTGAGTGATCGCCGAATTTTGAGTATTTTTTTTTTCATGAGATGGCCCAATGCTGTGACATTACAGCAATCTGAATGTTTTTAATATATATAAAAAAATCCATATTCAAAATTAAAATTAATTAAAATGGTTGGACTTCAGATTTTTCCACCGGACAAATTGCCTCGGAATCTTTGAGTGATCGCCGAATTTTGAGTATTTTTTTTTCATGGGATGGCCCAATGCTGTGAGGTTACAGCAATTTGAATGTTTCAAATTGCTGTAACATTCAAATTGCTGTAACCTCACAGCATTGGGCCATCCCATGAAAAAAAAATACTCAAAAAAAATGAGCGGTATCTGACAACTCAAGCACATATGTGTTGGAAATTTAAAGTGGACATAAAAACAATTTTAAAAAATAGAAATATTATTCGGACATTATTTTTTCAAACAAATTATGTCATCAGAAATTGTTGGGTATTGGTTTTCGCCACAGAACATTTTTCGCTTACACTGAAGTTTGAACCTACGACCTACCTACCTAAGTACCTAACAACGCACGCACGCTACCAACTACGCTATCAACGACTTAGTAATTTTGGATATCTAAATGGCATAAGAGTTGTATAACTAAACTGTTAAAAAAATCTGTATTAAAATTAATACAAAAGTGTTGGAAGTTTTTATGCCGATACCATATATGAAATTTTGTATGCATTAGGGTGTGTCGAATTTTTTTTTTTTTTTTTTTTTTTTTTTTTTCATATTGCATGGTCTCAAACCATTGTTTGTGCCTTTAAACAACTCGTCTGAAAATTTGAGCGCGATAAAAATTTTTTTAGAGGTGGCTCAAACGATGTATCGATTTCTCATTTAATTAACACGTAAAAGAATAAGGCTCTTAATAAATTCATGTCCCCAAATTACGGATACGATATATTGGAGTTTGTATATTTTTTTCGTCATCTTCATATCATACGGAAGTGAAAAAGTGCTTACAAATTTTTCGTTTAGATCAATAGTTTTCAAGTCATGATTTTTTGAAGGCGCGAGATAGTCATTTCGCCTAAATTCGAGAAATTCGGGCAAGAATTGCAAACACTTCCCGATGTTAAAAAAATTTGAAAAAATTCATACTCATTATAGGGACTCAAAAGACTAATTTCGCATAATAATAATTTCAAAATGTTATTAACAAATTGTTAAAAAGAAAATTGTTCATCAAAATATGCGGTGACTCAACTTTTTTTTGTATGAAAAAGATTCGTTCATTTTTCGGAATACATATGAATTTTTTCAGATTTTTATCTTTATTTTGATTTTTCTTGTTATTTACATGGAAAAATGTGCAAAAATAAAAATAAAGACAAAAATCTGAAAAAATTCATGCGTATTCCGAAAAATGAACGAATTATTTTCATTAAAAAAAAGCTGAGTGACCGCATATTTCGATGAACAATTTTCTTTTTAACAATTTGTTAATAATATTTTGGTATGGCATTGAAAAGATTATTAACAAATTGTTAAAAAGAAAATTGTTCATCGAAATATGCGGTAACTCAGCAAAATATTCAATTGATTGCAATCAGAGCGCGAAGTGGGTTGGAAATATTTTCAAGTGAACAGAATTTTTGGACGAACCGAATATTTTTCTCACGAGGAAGCTCAGGTATCCGGATTTTCGAAAAATTATATCCACAGACCTGTGAAATTCTAGCAACAACCATAAATCAAACATAAATTTGCCGCAATAGCAGCGCGAGATGCTCCAGTGTTTAAAACAAATCGATTTTGGAAATCTCGAGTAACTTATCAGAAGTCGATGCTAAGTAATAAGTGTTAGCGATCTAGTGCGGGTTTTTTTTTTCGTTATTGGAAAATGTGTATTAAATTTCAAATCAGTCACTAAAAATCCAAAAAATTCATGTTGATTTTCATGTACTAATATAGTAATGATTGATTTAGTAACCATGTGTTATAATTTTATATCACCGGATTGGTAAAATCCTTACACACATATTAAATTTACTGTGTAACTATATTAATGTTTATTTTCTATACCGAGTTTTGTAAATTTCTCACACGTTTGTGTCGCAAAAACACAAACATTTTGCAAAAAGTAGTACACCTATGTGGACAAAACTGCAAATACTTTGACGGGTATTTTTCAACATTAGTAACTGAAATTTTGATAACTTTGATCTTAAATTTAATGCGACAATTTGTATTAAATTTCAAATCGGGCACTAAAATTCCTAAAATGCATGTTGATTTTCATGTACTGATTTAGTAATTATTGATTTAATAATCATGTATTGTAATTTTCTATCACCGGATTATCGAAATTCATTGATCTGTATTAAATTTATTATGCAAACATATTAATTTCGATTTCCTATACCAAGTTTTACAAAATTCATACACGTTTGTATAGGAAAAACTCGAACATTTTTTACAATGTAGGCATAATCCAATGCTATAATTTTTTTCCAAATAACGAACATCTTCCATTTGCATTAATTTCCTCAACGTTTATCGATAATTTCGTTTTCATGTAAAATTAAATCAACTAAAATTTATTCTTCTGTGCATAAGATGAACCTTTTTTCAGCTACACGTTGTCTTTAGCGGCTTTGGTGCTCCAGACAGGCTTATCCTGCGGTGTGTCTGGTACGAGAAATCCGAGTCTGCATTTTCGCACCCGGGATATCGTGCAGAGGGTTTCGATGATCCACTCTATTAATAAAAATTGAATTCTCGAATAAATGATACTGGGATTTCAGTGAAATAGTGGATATCATTTTTCTCGAGCTATTAAAAACGCTCACGGAGAAAATCTCACGAAGGGGCTAAAAGTGAAGTCGTGAGAGATGGAAAAAGCGAAAATAAGCTCTCCCTCGCTGGTTTTAGTTCCCTGAGGTCGCGTAATCGAAGCGCTATGCTTGCACCCCCTGGGATATATCCCTGCCAATATCGGAAACCGTGCTAAAGGATACAAACGATGCTGCACCGGGGCTCACGATACGTTGAACGGTAATTGATGTCCGAGATAGAAATGTATTACCTCTACAGCGTACGTGCGGGAGAGCATTCGTTCAAAGGTCTTTGTAACGCGCATTTTACGCCGCATCGGCCACTCGACAAATTTGCTCTCTCTAGCTGCCGCTACATTTTTTTTTTTTTTTTTCATTCGATTACATCTATAAAACCGATATCTGCGTCATATGAGATTTCATAAAACTGCTGATAATAAACTAGAAATGCGCAAAATAATAATTTAGAATAAATTCGGAATTTCGAAAGATTTTGGAAAACGGAAATAAATAACTCCGCGAGATCTCGCATTATTGTCAAATTCACAGGTCTTATAATAGTTTTCTATTTGAATCAATAGTTTTTAACTAAGCTAAAAATACGATTTTTAAAGATTAATTAATTTGCATTACTTTTTGCTTCCGCATAGAGGAAGCTTTGTTTTCGTGAAAAATTTTTTTTCGAGTTTTTCATGTCATTCAAAGTGATTTAGAAAAAATGTCTGTATGTGTGTATGAGTGTGTGTGTGAGTGTGTGTGTGTGCGTGTATGTTACACGCTCAAAAAATGTAAACCTTTATAACTCGGTAACGCCTCCACACATAGAGCTGAAATTTACACAGTAGATAGAGGGCTCAACCTTCATCGTTCATACCAATTTTTGTTAAAATCCCCATGATCGTTAAATTTTTACGCGGTTTTGAATTTTTTCAAAAACGTCTGTTAACGCGATAACTCTTTTAATTTTCGAGATATTAAGCTCAAAATTGGTATGTATGTGTGCTTTCATACACCGGTTATCCGTATTAAATTTGGTTAAGATCGGTTGAAATGTTCAAATTTTATGAGATTTCGATTTTTTGAATTTTTTATTTTTTTTCTGCTGTGCGAATTTTGGTATCAAATATCGAGCTGGGAGTTAAATGAGTGCCAGATTCATGATTAACAGAAAAATATGTCAGATACAGACCAAAAATGTTGAATGATACCATATTTTCATAGCGATGTTGTACACTCTATATTTTGAAAAGTTGCGATTTGTCGTATAAACTAGCCATATCCTTGCTTCCCAATGAAATTTCAAATGTGTCAAATTTCAAATTTTTTTTTTCAAATGACACAATCACAATTAATAGTTTTCTGAATATACACGATGCAAAAGTAGAAGAGGACGAGACGTTTAAATAATTATTAACGATTTTTTAAGATGTTTTTCGGGACAGTAATTGAAGGCATTTTGTTAGATTTGTTTTTAAATGACACAATCACAGTTAACAGTATTCTGAATATACAGGATGCAAAACTAGAAGAGGATGAGACGTTTAACGAATTATTAACGATTTTTTAAGATGTTTTTTTTATGTTTTTGGGGACATTAATTGAAGGCATTTTGTGAGATTTTTTTTCAAATGACACAATCATAGTTAATAGTGTTCTGAATATACAGGATGCAAAACTAGAAGGGGACGAGACGTTTAAAGAATTATTAACGATTTTTCAAGATGTTTTTAAAATGTTTTTGGGGATAGTAATTGAAGGCATTTTGTTAGATTTTTTTTCAAATGACACAATCATAGTTAATAGTGTTCTGAATATACAGGATGCAAAACTAGAAGGGGACGAGACGTTTAAATAATTATAAACGATTTTTTAAGATGTTTTCTAAATGTTTTTTTGGGGGAATAATTGAAGGCATTTTGTTAGATTTTTTTTTCAAATGACACAATCATAATTAATAGTGTTCTGAATATACACGATGCAAAAGTAGAAGGGGACGAGACGTTTAAATAATTATTAACGATTTTTAAATATTTTTAGGGCCGTAATTGAAGGCATTTTGTTAGATTTTTTTCACAAATATTGTTAGTGTTAGTTATTTTACATACAAATATTTGGTTTAATTACTAAAATATTTTTTTAATTTGGAGCGTTCGAGCAGAAAATTCGAAGACTGAGGAAAGAAAATGTTGCCCATATTTTTGATATGCTTAAAAGTTTGGCAACACTTGTTTTTTTTTTACTTTCTCTTCACATACAAAGTGTGTAAAAAGTGGAAATGTTACAATCCCTTATTTCCTATTAAAAGGAAACTGTCTGGATTGAATATAGGAATGTTCCTTTTAAGCTTAACGCAAAAAATTAATTCAACCAAATTGCTGCAGAATGAAGAACAGACTGCAAAAATGATATTTCCTGTGAAAAACCTTTCTATAAAAATATCTAAATGCCGTTTTAAACGCGTCTTTTTACGAAGAGAATGAGACCGTGCCAAACCAATTTCGTTCAACAGTGCAGACTTGCAATAAGTTATAAATAGAGAAGAAAAATTCCTTCCTGAACAGAGACATAATAAAAATGTTTCTCGTATGCAAGTAGTGCATTTTCGTTGTTCTTGTTAATTGGTACTTTTTCGCCGGTTTTGGAGCCGTTTGGGGGTTTTCCCACTCTGTCACCCACATCGTACTCGCCGTTCGCCCACTTTCAGCTCAACACCTTGTATCGGTACATTTTTGAGTGCTCTGACCGGTAACATTAGAAATGTATAATCTGTATAATTTATTTGAAACTTTGTTCAATCATTTATATATTGAAACAAAAATAGATCATGTTAAATTTGCATATATAAACTATTATGAAATCAATAAATAAATGATTCATACGGATTTCCGCCGTGTATGAATCATTCGCGTAATATCGCGGACGATATTACGATATTTAATTGCTGCTAATTAATCAAGGTGGTTGCTTAATTAATGTATGTCGATCGAGGCAAGAAGATTTCATACAATTATTTTATCTCTCTTGATTCAGTCATTCCGGCGGTTCAACAATATTTCATACAATTTCTCAACGCAGCTTAGATGAATAGCTGTCAAAAAATGTTCGGACATGGAAAAAAAGGCTGGGTTATATATGCGCCAGCCAATTAATTGGTTAGCACAACCAAGCTCATTGTAATACAACCAATTCACGTAAAAAATAACTTCGTTGGTCTAACCAATCAATCAGTTGGCTCATATTTAACCGAATGCTTGATTTTTCCAACCAGTTCTTTTTTTACGCGTAGCTTCAGGTGCAAGAGTAAAAAAGGATGCAAAGTAGAACCTTGCACATTGCTTCCTCATTATTTTTCGCGTTTTACAAAGCTACCTCTATGAGGAAGTATGTTATTCAATTTTTGGCTTCCTCATAGAGGAAGCTTTGTAAAACGCGAAAAATAATGAGGAAGCAATGTGCAAGGTTCTACTTTGCATCCTTGTTTTAATTAGATAAATATACATGTTGTGGATTCGCTTTTTCTATTTCGTTATTGCGTTATTTCGTGATTATTCGAGCGTTTCCGAAGTGAATGTGATAATGGATATTTTTAAAAATAATTCAACATTCCATAAAATCAAAAATTTCCTTCCGTTCGTCACTAAATTATACATATATAATGGCTGAATATTGTTTCATTTATATACAAAATTTGAGCTCGTTATCTTACTCTATTGTATCTTTTTGCAAAAGTTACAATAGAGCGATAATGTCAATTTTTTGAAAAATTCAAAACATCATAAAATTTTAACGGCTCATCCGATCTTAACCAAATTCAATAGCGATCACCGGCATATGAAAGCTCAAATTCATACCAATTTTTAGATCAATATCTCGAAAATTGAAAGAGTTATCACGTAAACAGACATTTTTCAAAAAATTAAAGAACGCGTAATAATTTAACGATGAAGTGGATTTTAATAAAAATTTGTATGAATGATGAGGCTTGATCCCTCTATCTATGGTCCAAATTTCAGCTTGATATCTCAAGGCCTTCTCGAGTTATAAAGGTTTACATTTTTCGATTGTGTAACATACACACACACATACACACACACACACACACACACACACACACACACACACACACACACACACACACACACACACACACACACACATACACACACATACAGAAATTTTTTCTAAATCACTTTTCTCGATGTTTTGGACCATTCTGAGTGTACTGACATGAAAATCTCGAAAAAAAAAATTTTCACGAAAACAAAGCTTCCTCTATGAGGAAGCAAAAATGACTAAATGGAACCGTGACTTTTTCTGCTATGCAAGTTTGAAAAAGAGACTTGCTAAGACAGTCTCGAAAAGGTTTGACAAAATTGTTCGGTTTTTGATAAAACGGAAAAATAGATGGAAACGGTTGTCAATTTTCTAAATTTTTTGAGACGGTTACTTTAATGAAATAAATTATGTCCGATATTTTGGTAACTAAATATGAAGATTTTACCAAGATTTACGATAAAATGTGACTATGTTGTGGCCGTAATTTCACAGCGAAACATTCTAAGAAAAAATTTCTACATCTGTAGGTGTGACGAATTAGGGCTCGTGTTGCGATGGGCCAATGACGACCCGCCTAGCCAAATAGGTACCTGCAGGGGGAGTGCCAATCGAGGGTTAATGGAGAATTCATCCCATTGTGTCACTCGCCCACTTGTCGCTGACCTGTATCGGAAGAGGGGAAGGGTTGAGGGTGGTATGGTCAGCGGAAGAACTCTTTCGTACTTAAGCAACCGACACTCAGAAGAACCCATCAGTCTTACGACAAATACTCGTCGGTGACAGATACAATCTAAATTTTTGGCTAATTATCGGAGGTCGTGAATTTCAACAGTTCTCTTATGGCAGTGGATCATATTGGAACCCGTGAAATGTTTGCTGCAGTTTCGGATTCTCCAATCGACAGACTCATAAAGAAGGTATGATTCAATTTCAAATTAAAGTGGTAAAATAACTGATTCAAATATATCTTCATTAAAATAAAAAATATATATATGGGGCATTCCATCCCGATTCGACCTGGATCTGACCATCGACTTCCCCTATCTGGCTCGTAATTTTTTGCAGGATTGGTTAGACCCTCAAATGCACCAGATTTTTATTTTTTATTTTTTCTACGCTAATTTTTCAAAATATTTTTTAAAGTGACAAAATTGAACGTAATTTTAAATCTGAAATAATCTGAATAATTTTGAAATCTGAAAACATTCTGTAAAATACACTGTTGAATATCAAATTTCTCTAGCTTATTATAACCAGAGTAGGCAAGATTATTCTTCTTATAGTTTTTAAGCTTTTTTGATTTGAAAAAATTATTAAAAAATAGAAAAAAACAATTAATCTACTACAGGCGACTGGTCAAACGGTTATTTATGTAAACACAGATTTTTTCTAAATTTTTTGAGATTTTTTGGAATTTTTCAATTTTTTCTGAACTAAGACTATTCCAGCACCATACAAGCCACATTTTAGCATACCATAATTTAAAAATCTGATAAAATTCTGAAAAATATGGTTTGATATACAGATATGTTTGAGAAGTCATCCATAGTAGATTGATTTTTTTTCTATTTTTTAAATAATTTTTTAAATAAAAAAAGCTTAAAAACTGTATGAAGAAAAATCTTCCTTCGTTTGACTATAAGCTAGAAAATTTTTATATTCAACACAGTATTTTCCAGAATTTTTTCAGATTTGTAAATTATGGGATGCTGGTGCTAGAATGTGGCTTGTATGGTGCTGGAATAGTTTTAGTTCAGAAAAATCTGAAAATTTTTTAAAAATCTGTAAAAACTCTAAAAAAATCCGAGTTTACGTAAATAAACATTTGACCAGTCGTTTGTAATAGATCAATTTTTAAATAATTTTTAAAAAGAAAAAAAGCTTAAAAACTATAAGAAAAATCTTGCCCACTTTGCCTATAAGCTAGAAAATTTCGATATTCACCAGTGCATTTTTCAGAATTCTTTCAGATTTTTAAATTATGGCATTCGATGTCACTTTAAAAAAATATTTTAAAAAAAATGTGCATAAAAAAATAAAAATCTGGTACATTCGAGGGTCTAACCAATACACAAAAAATTACGAGCCAAGTCGGGGAGGTCGAGGGTCAGATCCAGGTCGCATTGGGATGGAATGCCTCATATATTCTGAATATATTTTACATCAGAAATAAGCAAATAAAAAGTATATCTGATAATTACAAACAAAATATTTTGATGAATAAATATATTTTGCGTATAAGTTATGAATAAGGGCTTAGCATTGTTTAAATAATTATTATAAACTAATTATGTGTATTTTTTGTGATTCCAGAACTCCAGATTCCAGTGTGTGTGTGTGCGTGTATGTTACACGCTCAAAAAATGTAAACCTTTATAACTCGGGAACGCCTCCACACATAGAGCTGAAATTTACACAGTAAATAGAGGGCTCAACCTTCATCGTTCATACCAATTTTTGTTAAAATCCCTATGATCGTTAAATTTTTACGCGGCTTTGAATTTTTTCAAAAATGTCTGTTAATGCGATAACTCTTTTAATTTTCGAAATATTACGCTCAAAATTGGTATGTATGTGTGCTTTCATACACCGGTTATCCCTATTAAATTTGGTTAAGATCGGTTGAAATGTTCAAATTTTATGAGATTTCGATTTTTTGAATTTTTGATTTTTTTTCTGCTGTGCGAATTTTGGTATCAAATATCGAGCTGGGAGTTAAATGAATGCCAGATTCAAGGGAGGTCGAGGGTCAGATCCAGGTCGCATTGGGATGGAATGCCTCATATATTCTGAATATATTTTACATCAGAAATAAGCAAATAAAAAGTATATCTGATAATTACAAACAAAATATTTTGATGAATAAATATATTTTGCGTATAAGTTATGAATAAGGGCTTAGCATTGTTTAAATAATTATTATAAACTAATTATGTGTATTTTTTGTGATTCCAGAACTCGAAAATGGCTGCATCTACGAGCGATAGTGAAAGAAGTCCACTATCCAACGTACACCCCAACGTTTCAGTGCATTATCTATCGCAGAAGACACAGCGGTTCAGCGAAGATTGCAATCCGGCGAAACAACAGGATCATGATGGCGACCACGAAAAATCAAAGAGGATCGATGACAACGATTCTCACAGGGAGCGGCTTATTGAGCGCTTGTAAAACGTGGATCTAGCTCCACAAAAATACTATACGCCGGAACGAACATCATCCTCAAAGAGGAAGCGCTTACCCCCGAAGAAGGTCTTACAAACTCACGTGGATGTCGAAAAATTTGTGAGATCTGAAGTATTGAAATGCGACTATTGTCCAAAGATTTTTTTCATCAAGAATCTTGACCGAAGATACACCCTCAAGCATTTGCAAACCCGAAGATGTATTAATTGCAATCAGCCATTCAAGGACATAATTTCGCACCGAAGACATCAGGCTCATTGCAAACATAGATTACATTACAAAAGCTGCGCAAAAAATGTATGACTTTTGACAATTTTTTTGTATAGTTTATATTTAGTTTCTAAGCCGACAATGCCTGTTTTGTAATATACGTCTGTGATAATATAAATGTTTTATTTTATGATAAAATATTGTTCTTTTTTTCCTGGGGAATTCCGAGCGTAAAGTATTAAGATTTTAGATGGGTGGTTTAATGAAGGATGTATGATAAGTACAGATCCGCCAAACGTGAGTTTCAGAGAACACTTACCGATGGGATAAAAATCCTAACAATATCAAGCATGTACAAGGTGCTGAAAAGATCGATTTTGCATAATAATAATTCAAAAATATTATTAACAAATTCATAAATAAATAAATTGTTGAACAAATCACCTGACAACCTAACATTTTTCCGAATGAAAAATTCATATGCGAAAAAATTAACAAATTATTTTCATACGAGAAAAAAACGTTCGGTTGTCAGGTGATTCGTTCAACAATTGGTTTATTCATCAATTTGTTAAAAACACTGTGGAATTAGAATTATGCAAAATCGATCTTTTCAGTACCTTTTACATGCTTGAATTTTTTGGGATTGTTATTCCATCGGGAAGCGTTCGAAATTCTCGTTAAACCCACGTTTGGCGGGGCTGTACCTATCATACATACTTAAGGAGGTTGGGGCCCTTCACACTAGTTAAATCGGTGCTACATTTCAAAAATCATTACTACAATTTCTGGTGACTTAATAAATTGCTCCGAGGTATTCATCACGAAAATACAGGAATAAAAAAAGGATGCAAAGTAGAACTTTGCATATTGCTTCGTCAATAATTTTCATCTTTCCACAAGCTTCCTCTACGAGGAAGCCAAAAATGAAATAACGAATCTTTCTCATAGAGGCGGCTTTACGAAAAATGAAAATTAATGAGGAAGCAATGAGCAAAGTTCTACTTTGCATTCTTATTTATTACTTAAAATATAATTCAAGAATGGAAAATAATGTTTTTTATGCAGAAAAGTATAAATTGTATAAAAATTGTGTATTAATAATTTTGTATGTTACAAAAAAAATACAGATTTTTGGATAATAATTTTGTTCATTGGGCACTGTTAAAAAAGATTACTAAGTATGTGGTGGAAACACTTTTACAAAAATGGTTCACTATGTAAATATATGAATAATAGTGAATAAAATATTTCCATTTTCTCATGAATATTTTACGCCGACGGGAGTTATACTAAATATTTAAAAAATCTTTCAGCATGACACTATCTGACGTGCAGCCACCGCTTCGCTCATCGTCACTATTGTGCCGTTGAATTGCCGATATTATTACCCTTGTAGTAGCTAGGGGTTTTCCCCACCCCCAACATTTGTACAATATTATTTTGACTCTTCGGTAGCAATTGAGGCCTCAGGTGTTGGCATGGTGCGACGGACTGCTCCGACACATGCTGTTTCATAAAGGGATGCCGCCAATGTAGGTATACCGAGATACGCGCATCGTTCACTTTAATTACCGATATACGTCGTACCAAAATCCACAGTACATAGTTTTATTACCTGCGGCGCCGACCCCTTGCAGAGACGTGTCAGGTACTTGTTCCCCTAAGCGTAACTGCACGGTATTGCAATTCTTGACTTTTTCGAGAATTGACCCAACGAACGAGTCGAGTGACGCCTTTAAGGTAAACGTCCCAATAGCCGGCCATCTTAGAGAACAGGAAACTAAAGTTATATTTCTTATACTAAAATGACCTTTCTATAATTGTAACCATAACTAATGCAAAGCTTAGCTTTTCTACTTTTCGAAAATCATCCATTAATTCATGTCAGGGGTATAGTTATTTGTTAAAGTTAGGAAACAATTGAGAAAGTCGATGGACTAGTACCCGACCACCGATTTAAGGTAATGTCTAAATACCCGACCAAGCATGCCCCTATACGCAACCACCCGCCGATACGAGGCTATGCGATTCGTTGAAACTTCATTTTATTTCTTAAATTACACGCAACGTTTGGGATAATTTATGATAAATAATAACTAATAAAAAGGTTCACCGTAACGTGCAACCGGCATCAACTTGCCATAGAGGTTATGTTCACTGAGTTTGTGTTGGCCGGGAATAGGCCGTGGTTGGATATCGGTACAGCATACTGCGGATGCGCCCCAATAGCCAACCATGGAAATTGACGACTTAGCAGTGGTTTTTCGCAAATGTTAATAGAAGATTTATAAAGTCTATTTATTCGCGAATACCACAAGCCACGAATTATTGTGGAAATCGTGAAAATAACAGCGCCATAAGCTTAACAACGTTACGCCAATTCTTAACGAACTGGCTAAAAGATATGCGCCGATCCTCTGAACGGCGTTTGCAGCGCACAATATCTTTAAAAAACGTCAACAAAAAAATTAATGACTATTTTTATTATTGACCTATGCAGACATAAAGAATTGCAAAAATGGTAGTACTAGTTATTTATTTATTTCATATTCATAATTTCTTAATTTTAGTTAATATTTGTGTCAGTGGTTGAAGATTGGTACATGGTTGGGTACCGGGGCGTTTACCTTATGCCGGTCAGGTAGCACCACATCAGACGAGTCATTATTACAGTAGCCTCCGCTAAGTGCTCGCCTACGGGGCTGTAGGGGTAAAAACGAGCACTTAGCGAGTTACCACCTCTCCTTAGAGATTCTGCGAGTTCGGGTCGCATTCGGCCGAGATCGGCAGAGCTCGGGCCGCATTCGGCTGAGATCGGCAGAGCTCGGGCCGCATTCGGCCGAGATCGGCAGAGATCGGGCGCATTCGTCCGCGATCGGCCGGGCTCGTAGTCTTGGTGGGGGAACATTCACGCCTCCCGACCGAGGGGAAGTCGCCTCGGCGAGCACTTAGCGAGCGAGCACTTAGTGGGAGGCTACTGTACTATGTAGGCTCTTGGTAATAACGGGGTCGTTTCTACCGTGGATTGCATTCGAACTCTATACTTTTATTATGGTCACACTAGGCGATCCCGTTTTGCGAAAAGTAATTTTAAGGTTATGTGGGGTCTGGGCTTGCGGGGTGAGGCGGCGGGGCGACTAGGGGGCGCGCGGAGTGCGGTGCGGTTGGTGTGCGAGTGAGACAGCTACGTATTCAGTTCCCAAGCGAAAACGACCAAGACTTTTAAAAAATTAATAATTAAATAACGGTGCTGTCGATCGTCTTCCAAAGGTGCCAAACGTTAAAGCGATTATCGTTTAAACTATACATAGATGTTTTATGTACGTGGTAGCATTTTCTTAGCTGCTATAACGTAAATACGGACAAGTCGCCAGAACTCGCTATAACTCGCTATGCAATAGGTTGTAAAATTTGCGATTTTTATTCTCCTAAGCGGTGCTGTTCACCGTTCTAAAATTTCACCAGACTATTTGCAAAGTGATAATGAACATTCGTGAAAATTTTCATCACATTGGTAGCATTTTGACTTGGCCCCACAACAACGTTTAACCTAAATATTCAAAAACTGAAAACTAGCTTAGGCTATGGTGACGTGAGACTCCTCACCATTGTATGTTGTAGCGTTAAATAAAAAATTCTTTAAATTACTCAATGAAATGTACATATGGAGGCCATTATGAATTGGATGTTTTACATAACAATTTCTGATTTTTTAAACCCGGGTTTTATTTTTTTTAAATGAGTTTCTTGAACCACACATTTTTTAATTTTTTATCCTCTCGCTCACTGATGTGAGATAATTTTCATTAAATATAAACACCTGTAATGCAAAACATTAGTTTTTGTTTTTCTAAATGAATTATCGTATATGAATAACATTTTCACTTCTATAAACATAATAATAAAATGAGCTATATATTGTTCTGCACTACTCACATTCCTTTCTACTATCCAAAATTGCTATATTCAATCCAGAATGCGCTGTTCGACAGATAAAATAAGACATTGAACACTAAAATTGGTTCACCGGTTTGGTCTGAAAGCTATGACAAGTGAAAAATTTTACTTTTGAACACCCACTATTCTTGTGCACTAAATGTCTTTACAGAATTGCTACAAAATGTACTTAATGAAGTCTAAATGTAAGATTTTTTAAAAGACGGGTATCATTTACAGAATTTTCTTTCTTATGACGTTTTTTAGGTTACTTGGTCCCCGTAATAGCAATAAGCGAAAATATATATCTTGTCGTTATGGAACGAACGGATATTGACTGAAACCTCGTCACGGTCAAACCATTTCCCCTTATTCTTCCTCTCCCGTCAGAAACTCCTCATCGTCATATTCTCTTCCGTACCAGTCGCATTACATATTATATTCCAAGGCAGTAAATCAGACGAAACGCCGCAGTGAGTTCACAGCACTCTTGGTCACCAAGTACGCTTGTCAGTGCCGTCCACCACTTATTCCTCGTGCTGCTGCGCTTTCAGATATAGCTCCTTCTTCCATGCTTTCCTAGTTACATTTATTGCATCGTAATAACGAAAAATTTTATATTGTTTTCTACAGCATAACCCACGCGATCTAGGGATTCACGCAAATTTTTACAGCCACGTTTTCTATTTGTTTTTATGTTTTCTTGGAGCATTCACGATAGTCGAGGCAACGAGTAGTTGCGCTTCGAAAATCGATGAAATCACGATTTTGCGAAGAAAAGAAACGTTTTCTTGTATATAAATGCATGTATTTTGTAAGTCGATATATTTATATATTTATAGTTAAATTGGTTGAATTTAAATTTGAATTTCCTATTTATTCAAGAATTTTTATGGGTGGCGAAGCGTGCTCGGGAAAGTCGAAAGTTTTACAAGTGTGAAGTATAGTGGTGGGTTTTCTTGAACACTCTATCTGCAGAGTTCGGCGAGTGCCCCATACTGGATTATTATAAGTATACAGGTGTATCACGAGATAGAGATAGATCATGCCCTGAGAACTTGGGAGAGTAAAATAAGGGGTTGGGAAAACACGCGTTTCTTAGGGGGACCGACATGTATATAGTACACTATATTTTCTGATGTCTTGTTTTAATTCGCTGTATATTCAAAATTACCAATTGTACAAAAAATGTGTTCCTGTATAAAATTTTAATTTTTGAATGTACTTTTTAATAAAAAAATTTCTATAGCTGCTAAATAAATCCCCAACTTAAAAAAAATAAAGTAATAATATTTTTTATCGTTGAGACAGACCATTCCGATTTTTCTCAAAATTTCACAGAATTTCCATTATTATGCTAACAAACTACAGAACAATTGGCGCGATGCCAAATGAATGGTCCACTTGGCTGAAATTTGAAGAGGAGATGCGTACTTTGCGGAAACGAATAAGAGAACGATTGATAAACGAAAATCACTCCCTCGTCAATATTGCAAGCCGAATATTGCAATAATTGACCATCAAGAGTAAACAAAGAATAAACCATATGTAGATGAAACTGGAACTAGTTGGGTCAGAGGTAAGTAGGGTCAAACGCATTTACAAATCATTATTTACATAAACTTGTAATTTGAGCCCAAATGGAGCGTAAGTTGCCCCAGCAGGGACCATATTACTTACTTGTCAAAAATTATTCACGCCTGAATCCATCACGGAAAAAAAAGATTAGTTGCCATAACCAAGAAATGAGTTGACACAACCAATCGATTATTCTATTTTCCTTACAACTCAAATGGTAATACCAACGATTCTAATGGTAATACCGACGATTCGAATGGTAATACCGACGATTCGAATGGTAATACCGACGATTCGAATGGTAGTCCCAACGATTGGGTTAGTTAACCTAACTAATCTCGCGAGAACTAATCGTCAATAGTTGAGGTTACTATTCGATATGGTTGAGGCAACTAATTTTTTAGTCATTGTGTACAGCAAATCGAAAACGTAGTTGCCACAACCAAACATTTCTTTCAGTGATCGATTGTGGAAAGGATTCAAAATTACAGTGTACTTAGCTAATGCACTCGAAGCAAAATTACTATGATTTCAATGTGCTTTATGCAGCTTGTCGCGTCCCAGCAATTTCCCCCCGTATTTTTTAATGAATACCTATATATTAATAATCAATCGTCTTAATGTCTTTCCTATTGTATAATTATTTAATAACTTTGAGCTCGGAGTGTACGAGAACGGTGAATAAATTGCCAGATGTGGATCTTCCCATCACACTGGATGATCGTCTCAGGTCTGCCGTGAACGATCGTGACTATCCGAATCCCGAATACGTGACTTTTTCACATATTCTGTATTTTACGAAGTCTCGCCTGGCGCGCTTGCAACGTGCAGTCAGTATTCTTGGGCCTCACCACAACCAACAAAATTCCCTTTCCTTCTCACCTAACTATGCTTTCTTCCGTTCTTTTACTTTTAGAATTAGTTCTTGTACATCTTTCAATCAACAATGACCTTCTAAATCAAGTAATATGCGGTTCGCGAAGTTGCCCTTTACGTCGAGTTGTAATTCCGCCGTCACTAGTTAAAGTCGGTACTCTGCTACATATTGTTAAGGTAGTTCTGTCGGTACGCCGGAGTCATAAATGTCAGAGTCTATATGACATTAAAAAAAAATCATACGCATCGCTTTGATTGCCTTAATAATAATATAAAAAATAATCGAGAATCCTTCGAAATTGTCGTAATCAAATTAAAACGATTATTTGTAAATAGTTGATATGTTTAGTGCGGATTTGACTTCATTTTTACGATAATTAGGTTAGGAAACGTCATTTGGCCCGGTATCGTGCACTTTGACCTTGATTCAATTAAACATTATTCCGGAGACTTCACCTTTTTTCATGATGCATCAATTCCTGAATGATTTACGAATCCGTAGTACTTTTTATTTTTTCTCTATCTTTGATCTAAGTATGTTAATTTTCGATTTAAAGATCAATTTTTCCAGCCCTCCCGTGAGCGGCGTGTAAAAAGTTCGATTTTCAAGTTTTAATTGTTCATTCAAATACTCGGTAAACGCTTTCAAGATTTTGTGCAAGTAAAATTGAATAGCTAAATTACAACATGTCAAAAATTCATGCATATGAGTTTGGATTGCATTCACGACAGAACTACCTTAAGTCAGAGTCGAGTTGTTGCTCCGCGAATATTAATGAGTGCGACCATAATTACTCCGCGAAATAATTCTGTAATTGTGAATTGCGTCGAGTGTTGTATCCGAGTTTAAAATATTAACACATATTATATTCAATATAATTAAGGTAGTTCTGTCGCTTTACGCTCACTTCGCATAAGTTTCCGAAAAATGAGAGCGAATTGCAAACACTTCTTGATGATATAAAAATCTAAAAAAAATCATGCATATTTAAGATACTTAAGACATTATTTCGACATAATAATAATTCCAAAATGTTATTAACAAATTGATGAAAAATAAAAATGATCAACAAATCTTCCGACAACCTAATTTTTTTGTTTCGATGAAAATGATTCGTTCATTTTTCTGAATACGTATGAATTTTTTCAAATTTATTTCTTTGCTTTGAATTTTGTGATTTTTTCCATGTAAAAAATCGAAAAATTCAAAGCAAAGAAAAAAAATTGAAAAAATCCATACGTACTCAGAAAAATGAATAAATCATTTTCACCGAATCAAAAAAATTAAGTTGTCGGAAAATTTGTTAAACAATTTTATTTTTCATCAATTTGTTAATAACATTTTGGAATTATTATTATGCCGAATTAATGTCGTCAGCATCTTTAATATGCATGATTTTTTACAGATTTTTATATCATCGAGAAGTGTTTGCAATTCGCTCTCATTTTTCGGAAACTTATGCGAAGTGAGCGTGAAGCGACAGAACTACCTTAAACTATATAAATCTATATCAGTGTAAATCAGTGTAAATTCAAATAATATAAGCGATATTGTATCAACGTTCAAAGGTTTTTCTAATTATATTAATGTAATAATTTACATCAATGATTTGTAAGCCATAATTTAATAAGCCTACTTAACGATGTAAAGTCTGGGATTTCAATCCTTTAATTGAGCAACGTCCCTAAAAGTATTTCTAATTCGTGCCCTTACACCGAGAGAAAAGATTTCATTGACGCCAAAGAAATGGGTGGATTGATTTTTTTTTCATTGATTTCAACGCAATATTTCTTTGATTTCAATGTAATAGTGCATTTGAATTTCAAAGACAACATTTCATTGCCTGTAAAGAAAGTACTTAGTGAGCATATAATAAAGAAACAGTTTTATTGATTTAAAGAGACGTTTTCATTGGTTCAAAGAAACGTTTTCATTGATCTCTCTCTCGCACCTAACCTCACTTTTTCGTTTTTCGATTCTCCCGAGCGAACGGCTTTGAGTTTCGAGAAGCCAGAAGCTTAGCCTATTTGTGCCGTACTTCCTTACATATTCACAAAATTTGAGCTTTATCTGCCGCGTACTTCAGGAAAAAATAGGTTTTGAAATTTTGAGCTGGTAAGAAGAAGGTTTCATTGAATCAGAGACGATATCGTTGAAATCAATGAAAAAGGTTCATCAGTTTAAAGAAATGTTTCTTCGAATCAATGTCACTACTTTTCATTGAGTTGGAGATCATTAAAAAAAAACTTGCTACTGGCGTGATCGCAAAACGTGACTTTCTCATCACGATTGTTACTGGCGTCACGTTACTGTCGTGAAGTTAGTTTGTGAAGTTAGTTTGTGAAATTAGTTTGTGAAATTAGTTTGTGAAATTAGTTTGTGAAATTAGTTTGTGAAGTTAGTTCGTAATATTCGTTTTTGTAGTTATATATGAATAAATATCTCTCTATATTATAAAAAGATCGCGCCGCCGCCTTCGCCGCCGTGTCAAGAATCGAGGGACTTATTCGGGTTAGAAGCGGTCACCCATCCAAGTACTGACCACAAAAATTCTGGGGTCTATTTTTGAAAAAATTAGCTTATTTAGGCTTATTTTAAAAAAAATTAGGTCTTTTTTTAAATTTAGGTCTATTTTTGAAAAAAAAAAAAAATTAGACCTATTTTTTAAATATTATTTTACATACTTTGCATGTGATGAAAAAGTAAAAATTTGTTACTGGTGTAAAATTTTTATCGTGAATTTACTGGGTTATAGTGATTAATAATGTGTGAATTTCGCACATTAATTGTAATCTCCATTTTTAGCTATAATTTGTCAAGAACGCGTTTGTAAATTCGAAATTCGCGCGCGCGAGAAAGCGAGCGTGACATCGCGCGCCGGCGCGCGCCTTCACATCTCTCTTTCCCTTTGATGTTATTATCGTCGGCATTGCGATAGTTTGACAGTCGGAATTACATTTTATTTGATATTTCCAACGTTTCGCATATTATGGTGTGTATGAGCAGCATTTGGAATTGGTATAAAATGCTATACGAGTGATAAAATAAATAAAAAAACTATGATGTGATGAGTGCATGAGTGTTTATAGTCTAACATCAAGAGTGATGATAACCTCAAATGTGTTTCTCTTGTATTTTTACATTCTTTTTTTAAATTTTAATCTAACATATGGTGTAAATATTCATAGTATGTTATCATTGAAAACTGCTCAAGATCATTGCAGTTCTTTTTTTTAGTGAATGTGTAACACAATAACACAAGAAAGTAACATATTTCAAGCAATACATTTTTTACAACAGTTTAAGATGTCTTATGTGGGTGATTGAAAAAACAAAATTTTCTATATACTAAATCTCTTGTTGTTCATTTTTTATTTGCTGGTAATACTATTTGTATGTATCACATTGAAGCATAATATCTTTTATATTAACTTGCGGTACAAAAATAAATAAAATTTTTATTTTTTTTTATTTTGTATTTAAGGTAAAGTATCAGAAGCAGTGGAGATTTTGGATTGGATTTCAATACCAAAACCAGGATTTGAATGCAGAAGACACACAAAAAATTTCATTTCAGTCCATAGATGTTTTCAAAAGTTATTGTGTTTCCGGACGGCACATACAGACGCCAGACAGACAGACAGACAGACGGACGGACAGAAATGAGGTAATGTGTTTTTTGGAATCTAGGACACTCAAAACATCTATTTCCATCAAAATCTGGAAGTCGAATTTTTTTTGGATTGCAATACTTTCTCTTTATCCATACTCCGTATGTGATGAGAAAGTAAAAAGATAGTATTGAAATTTAAGTATTTCATTTCATTGGCAAAGATTTCCGTGAATCAATGAAACTTTTTCTCTCGGTGTACATTCAGGCCGGGACGTAACACAGCCAATTAAAAGAAAAAGAATCGAAAGCAAAAAGTGTCCCGACTAGATCCAGTTTCCCCTATACATACATACATACATGTATCCCTATAGTTATATTATCATGAATAAATAAAAATTTAATAAACTTATACATAACCTGTTTAATTGTTTTTCTAACTCGTGCATGAAAACTGGCGCTTTGCATGGCAATTTTGCGAGACGAAAGCGTTCGTTAAGAAATTTTGTCGAAGTGTTTGATGATATAATAAAAAAATAATTATTCTTTTGTTTTACAAAACTAACTGGCGTCCAACATATATTAATTTAGATACTTGGCAACCGCTGAATGACGGTGCGCTCTGTGTTGACGTCGATAAAATTATTAACGCAGATTTCAAGTGCGAAATATAACGTCAGTCCAAATTTATTCGGAGAAAGTATCAAGCTATCAAAGGAAGAAATTTTAGTTTTGCGGAGAGCGTAAAATTCGATATAAATGTCCGTGGCATTGCCTAGAGTTTTCATTCGTTTCTCCTAAATCGCTCTGACCTGCTCGAGTACTCGATTTTCATAGAATTCAAGGTTTTCTGCTGCGCGAGCGTGCACCGTCACATAAAATATAGAGAGAAGTACATATATGTGGTCTTTGCCCTTTTTCACTCTTATACACTTCTCTGGAATGCCCGAGCTCGATACAGTGAAATATTTCAGGCTGCAAGTGAATAAATGATGCTGCGAGATAAACTTAACCTCTTGGTACTTAAATATTGAAAACGTCGAACTACTCTCAAAAACGAGAGGGAAAGAGGGAAAGAAAGTGTTGCAAGTAGTAGAGAAATGAACTACTCGTCGTTTTTTTCTTCTTCTGCAGACGTGAAGGTCAACAGACTCGCCCAAGGAAAAGGACAACCCTCACATAACCTGATTTTATTTGCAGCAAGTCGTATTTATAAATGAGTTCTTTTTTTCATTTCTTTTTTCTTTTGAATAAAAAAAATATGATTACTACAGTATAACGTTATGTTCATAATACATAATTAAATAATAACATTGCTTATGCATAAAAAAATAAAATGTACATCATGTTTTATTTAAAACATATAGATCTTAACCGTGCTAAAATCTACGGATATCTTATATAAAAGATAATTAAAATAAATTAAAAATGTTTTGGCTATAATTTAATCTATCCAGTAAAAAAATTGTACAATACTCGAGCCAGGCTCTAAATTTTTAAGTCCAGAGTTTAATTATTAAATATATAAAGAATCATAGACTTATTTGGAGCTTAAATAATTACTTTCAAATGCAAATAATTAACTAGAATAATTATCAGGAATTACAATTTCCGAAAAAAACATTCGCTCTCTACCGATATTCTCCGAACTCAACATGGGGTACAACAGGATCTTGTTTTGTTCCTGTAGTAAATTTTATTTAAATTAATCAAAATTCGAGAAATTAAGGGGCCAAGCTTATTTATCAAAAAATTTAAAAACTCATCAAATTTGAACCACTTTATATATTTGGCTCAAATTCAATGATCCTCAAACATTACTTTCGTTGCAAGTAATTATTTAGCTTAATATTTCAAAATTTGCGAAGTCTGGAGCGTTTATAGACATTTTTCAAAAAATTTAAAGCGCCATATAATTTGAACCTCTATATGAATATTGATAAAAATAATAACAAGCAAAGGTCGTACTCGTTGTTAGCTGCAAAATTTCATCCTTGTCACTCAAGCCGTTATCGAGTGATAAACGTTTCAATTTTACAGGTCCATACACACATGTTATATCTTAACAATATTAAATAATACGGATATCTTACAGAAAAGATAACTAAAAAAAAGGATGCAAAGTAGAACCTTGCACATTGTTTCCTCATTATTTTTCGCTTTTTACAAAGCTTTCTCTCTGAGGAAGCAAAAAAGTATGTTATTCAATTTTGGCTTCCTCATAGAGGAAGCTTTGTAAAAAGCGAAAAATAATGAGGAAGCAATGTGCAAGGTTTTACTTTGCATCCTTTTTTAAATTAGATAAATAAACATGTTGTGAATTCGCTTTTTCTATTTCGTTATTCCGTTATTTCGTTATTATTAGAGCGTTTTCGAAAGTAAATGTCATAACGTATATTATTAAAAATAATTCAACATTCCATAAAATCTCAAATTTCATACCGTTTGTCACTAAATTATACATATTTAATGGCTGAATATTGTTTCATTTATATACAAAATTTGAGCTCGCTATTTCAAGTTTTGCAAAAGTTACAATAGAACGATAATGTTTTTTTTTTGAAAAATTCAAAATTCCATAAAATCTGAACCACTTTAACGATTCGAGCCAAATTCAATACCAAACAGCATTGAGTGTACCTACTCTTATAACCAACTATTTAGCAAAATAGACTAAATTTTACGAAAGTTAGAGCGACCACGTCCTTTTTTCAAAAAATTCAAAACGGCATAAAATCGAAATTTTCGCACAGATTTTATCGAAAATTGCTACAGTTGAAGAGAGTCTACTGCTACACTAGTGTGTCAAATTTGAGCGCGATATACAAAACCGTTCTTGAGTTATCGGCGTTCGAATTTTCGGAGTTGTATACATACACACACACATACATACGGACATTTTTTCTAGATCACTTTTCTGGACGTTTTGGACAATTCTAAGTGTCCTGACATAAAAATCTCGAAAAAAAATTTTCTCATGAAAACAAAGCTTCCTCTATGAGGAAGCAATAAATCTTAAAATTCATTAAATATTCTTTAATATATTCAGAAATTTTCCAATATTCAATCCAACCTCTGGTTGAAAATTGATCGAACTGTTTAATTTTGGAAAATATTCTCTGGGCATCTGCACGAGTATTATCAAATATATTGAGAGCCATAGACGCATTTGGAGCTGTAGTACTCAGCAATACGATCGTTTCCCATAAGTACGCTTGTCGATCGAAATTCTCGTCTATCGATACACCATAAATCAGCGAGCACTTCTTCTTTACCGATTGCTTTTCGCTCTTTAAATATTTCAAGGGAGAACTCGTGTGTACACGAGGGTTGAAGGCCCTCTACGTGCTTCCCCAGTTATGTTATACACTGATCGAGAGCCTTGAACAACCTGACTACCCTCCAGAGAATAATTCGTGTCGAATGAGATTAAAAAAAAAAAAAAAGTATTCGAGCCTGTAAAACATTAATCGAGGGATAATCGAGCGCCATTCTCTTGAATTTACAGGAGGGGTGCATGCAAGTTGCTGATGGAAAATCGACAAGGTCTTCGGGGATCCTAAAACGAGTATATCTTAACGACTACTTGGCGAGAGTGCAGAGAGGCAGAACCAAGCCGAGCTTTCTATTTCTCGCCCCTTCACTTTCTCTCCCTCCCCCAAGCACTGGGATAACTGGATTACGGATAAATGAGCATCAAATCTGTAAAAGCTTATTCCGGAAAGCCGAGCTTAGACGCGGCTTGCACCGGTTGATAACTCCTGGAGAGCTCGACCAAAGGGCATTCTGCGACAGATGCTGAAAGCAGAATGAGCAGAATCAGTAGAAACGGACATTTCTATGGGCCAGTACAATTATTTCATGTTCTACGTGCTCCGTATTAATTCCGCAATACTGTTGGAACTCCGAAGCGGGTCTTTTGAATTGTTATTATATTTTAAATTGATTTGTTGAAGCGTTGATTGGTCTTCGTTAGCTTCAGTATAGTACAACTAAATGGCTGTTATTTGAGTAGAAAGCTTGTTGAAGAATAAATAAGCCATTTGCTGGATAAAATAAGAGAAAATTATATTTATAGATTTAACAAGCATATTTACGGAGAGAATTTTATTGTATACTCAAATAATTGTGATAGTTATAACTACATTTAGTTGACAACTATGATTTAGCACTTAATACGACTATTGTTGTGGCTGCACTAATGTTTTTTATTTGTTTCCGAAACTTAATTAATTAGTTAATATTAATTGATTAATTAAGGGGAGGGAGTCAGGTAAAAAAAATTGATTTTGGAAATTCAATATCATCCAAATCCTATTGCATATAAAAATGCCCAACACACTATATTGTTGGTACTCGATTAGAGGATTTTTTACTGTCGTCTAACTTGCATATGCTTTTCAATATTATCTTAAGCAAAGTTCTTAGGTTTTCCATTCTGCGCATGATTCAGATCAAACTACTAGACAGATTGGAATGGTTGACGTCTCATTTTCTTCTTCATAAAAAGATACACCGGCTAAATGGAGCAAATGTTAATAAAAGGTAATATTTTTTAAGTGACATAATTATTAATAAATAAATTTTATGCTATTTTCTAAATCAGTAATTAACTTTGCTTTCAGAATGAAAAAAAATAGTTTGCTCCATTTAGCCGGTGTATCTTTTCATGAAGAAGAAAATAAGACGTCAATCATTCCAATCTGCCTAGTAGTTTGATCTGAATCATGCGCAGAATGGGAAATCTAAGAACTTTGCTTAAGATAATATTGAAAAGCATATGCAAGTCAGACGACAGTAAAAAATCCTTTCATCGGGCACCAACAATATAGTGCATTGGGCATTTTTATATGCAATAGGATTTGGATGATATTGAATTTCCAAAATCAATTTTTTTTACCTGTCTCTCTCCCCTTAATTGTTGTCACTTGACAGGCTCCGGGCCTATACCGAATTTCCTGACTGTATCAAAATGAGCATATAGCATAAGAGTAATTCCATCCCAAGTGGACCATTCATTTACCATCACCCCAATTTTTCTATAGTTTACAAGCATAATAATAGAAATTCTGTGAAATTTTTAGAAAAATTAGAATAGTCCTCCTCAATGTAAAACAATTGTGGATTTTTTTTTGGACGGCTATGGAATTTTTTAAATTAAAAAGTGCATTTAAAAACATAAATTTTATACAGGAACCATTTTTTTTTATGTTCGGGAATTTTAAATATACAGCGAATTGAAAAAAAAATTAAATAAAATTAATCGTTATTAAATTTTGGGGGAACCATAGATGCTAAAATTCTGAAATAATTTATGGGGTGGAGGGTCAAATTAACGAATGTTCATACGTAGAAAGGTCAATATTGCGTAATTCTAAAATGGCGAATTTTTAAACGTAGAAGGACCGATTTCATGACAGTTTTGAAAATAGAAAATAAAAATTTAGAATACCAAAAAGTTGAATTGAATTTATATCGAAAAGAAAAATCAGAATAGGTGAAATTCCAAGTGTTGAAATATTAAATTGACTAAAATACGAAATTTCAGAATTCGAGTTCTCGAACTCTAGAATTACGAATATTTAGAACGCTTATAATTTCGAATTTATTAAAGCGAGAGACCAAAAAGTCGAACTATCAAAATAGCGAATGACCAAAATGAGGAACGATGAAAATAGCGAAAGGATAAAAAATAGAATGGTCAATATAGCGAATCATTAAGATACAATTTTTTTTGTTCCTTCTCTAATGAATGGAGCTATTATTTTAGTACTCGTTATTTTCAGATTCGTTATTTTAGCATTCGCTATTTTGGGTTTCGCTATCATGGCCCATCGATATTTTACGTATCTAAATTTCATATATTCGAAATTCATGTTTTCGTCATATGCAATTTCAACATTTTGGCTATTAGAAGTATAAGATACTCATAATTTTTTATTTCGAAAATGTATATCGTCTAATTCTTTCTTATCGACATTATGGCCATTCAAAGTACAGACTTTCTGAATGTGTAGTTTCAAATAAGTGAATAACGACATTTCGGTAAAATGTTCATCTTTGATGAACGACATTTCGGTAAAATAGTTATTCAACTTGGTGAACTGTCGAAAATAAAAATTTCGGATATCATTAGCTATTTTAACATTCGCGGTTTTCACATTTCGAAATATGAGACATTCTGATTTTCATAATTCTATATTTTAACCCCCACCCATTTATGGATGTTTATGACACTCTAGATAATTTTTTTTAAAATGATGAATTCTTTTTGCGACCATGCTAAATTTGGATGGCCCACTTAGAATGAAATGACCCACAAACATGTTAATCGAATACGTAAGCAGCTTGAAAGTATACAGAAAAAAGATTAAAAACTAAAATTTTGATCCGAATTTCCTGGATGCAAAATTCGTGAAACGGAATTTTTAAGTTATATACTCACTATTAAGTATAATTTCAGTATTCTGTCTTTTCTACAGTCTTGAAAATTGATCGATGAACGCTACAAAGCCTCTATTGCTTTTACCCGTGACATATAAAGCATCGACAAGAGCTCCATGAATTTTAACATGAGATTTTCTTCTTTGTGTATTGTGCTTATTTCCGTAGCAAGGATATAGCACACCGCGTTGTTCTTTGATAAACAGATAGGCAACCCCAGAGAGAAAGCGGCCCATGAGAAGAGAATGTAGAGAACGTACGTATAGCTGTCTGGTCTCGCATCCTTTTTCAGCTTTGCGCGTAATCCCAGCGCCGTGCGGAATATATTCCGCTTTCGCAGCATATTCCTCCCTTCTCACATCCTTGCCCTTTCATTTCTGCAGCACATCCTCGTTGACCTTACGTCGAATGCATATTTCACTCCGGGAAATTAGTTATTGGTTTTACCGATATTCCATAAGCCCTCGAGGGCCTTCCTTCTTCCTATCACGAACATTCTTCCTCGGTAGAACCAGACACGCAAGCTCACGCGTCTTCTCTGTTGGATTACCGATTGAGTTTAATCTCGTGCATCATCCACATTATCTTTTCTCCATAATACCGTAGCTTATCGATTTTTACAATAGATTCCATTTCATATTTGCTTGCTCATAGAGGAAACTTTGTTTTGAAAAAAAAATTGTTTCGAGATTTTCGTTTCAGGATTTCTCAAAATGGTTGAAAACATCGAAAAAAGTGGTTCTGATAAAAGGTCTTCAAAATTCAAGCCTCTGTATCTCAAGAACTGCTTTAACAATTAAACTGAAATTTAGTATAATGGCAGAGCAGCAATGTTCCTTTCTTTGTAAAAAATTACAAAAATATTTAACCATCTTCACAGATTTTATAAGACTTTAAATTTTTCGAAAAAAGTCTGTCCGCTTTCTAACTGCCACAATTTTTTATCAAATGAGCTAAATAGTTCTTAACAAATAAAGCAATGTAAGACGATCTTCGGTATTAAATTTAAACTGAATCTATAAAGCGGTTCGGATTTATAGAATTTCTAATTCTCGAAAAATTTATACACATTTTATACAGGAATGAAGCATTCAACAATACTGGATAACAAATTTGGAGAGCGTCGATAAAGGATTTCGGATCTGATAGCAATTTGAATTTGATAGGTTTGAACCGTCTTTGCTTTGACACATTTGACAAAACGGGCGGAAACTTTAATTTCAGTAAAAAAATTACTGAGGTATTCGAATTTTATAGAATATCGTATCCTTCTCTAAAAAGTATGTTGCGATATTTTATCGAATTGCGAGTTGGTCCATTGTTGTCACGTTATTCGCGCTGTGATTGTTCCAAATTGGCGCGAGATCAGATCGAGACCGAGATCGAGTTTGTGTTTAACACGTTTGACAGTTGCAATTCTGACAGTTTTGTCAAGCATATCGGGCGCGCGAGGTTTGAATTCCCAAGTTGGTTGAATTTACAATATTTCGGGGTTTCCGGATTATGTGTCAATTGCGAATATTAAACTAGGCTTAAGATGTTGAACGACAAAGTGCGACGTAGTCTCTATGGCAGCAACAAAACCAGGCGTACGCGGGGTCACTACATGCGGATCAACAGAACAATCGTGAATAAGATGATAAGCGAAGAGATCGGGAAGAATTGAAATTCTGCAGTCAAGTAAATCAGAACTCTTTGTTCACTGTTACTTTTAGCAAAATCCATGCCAGGTTTCCAGAATTGGAAATCCTGTATTTATTTCATTGAGCAAAGAGGTTGTACTGCTTTACTAAAAATGTAAAGCCCCATATAATGATGGGACTTTACATTTTTTTCTAAAGTCTGGAAATGCTCCAGACCTCGAAAATTTGAAGTTATCAAGGTAAATACTAATTTATAATTGAAAAAATGTTAAAGGACAATTGGTAATCAATTTGAGTCAAATCTATAAAGAGTTTCCGATTCGATAAGATTTGGAATTATTCGAAAAATTTCTTAGATCTCTTAATTTTTGGGAATTCTGATTATATATATTATATGTATTAAATAAGATCGCTGCATCGACACACGATTTCTACTCGCGCGCGCAGCGCGCGGAAGTTTTCTAGTCTAGGTAAAAAAATCGTGTTAGTATTTCAACAAACCTATTAATAAGTAATCTTTTTGTCAGACTAGCAAATATAATTTATGCTATCACCAATAGGAAAAGCTCGTTAATTCAGAAAAATCGTTTTCTCGAATAGCATTTTTCCTTCTCTGAAAAGTATGTTGCAAGATTTTATCGAATTGCGAGTTGGTCCATTGTTGTCACGTTATTCGCGCTGTGATTGGTCCAAATTGGCGCGAGATCAGATCGAGACCGAGACCGAGTTTGTGTTTAACACGTTTGACAGTTGCAATTCTGACAGTTTTGTCAAGCATATCGGGCGCGCGAGGTTTGAATTCCCAAGTTGGTTGAATTTACAATATTTCGGGGTTTCCGGATTATGTGTCAATTGCGAATATTAAACTAGGCTTAAGATGTTGAACGACAAAGTGCGACGTAGTCTCTATGGCAGCAACAAAACCAGGCGTACGCGGAGTCACTACATGCGGATCAACAGAACAATCGTGAATAAGATGATAAGCGAAGAGATCGGGGAGAATTGAAATTCTGCAGTCAAGTAAATCAGAACTCTTTGTTCACTGTTACTTTTAGCAAAATCCATGCCAGGTTTCCAGAACTGGAAATCCTGTATTTATTTCATTGAGCAAAGAGGTCGCACTGCTTTACTAAAAATGTAAAGCCCCATATAATGATGGGACTTTACATTTTTTTCTAAAGTCTGGAAATGCTCCAGACCTCGCAAATTTGAAGTTATCAAGGTAAATTCTAATTTATAATTGAAAGAATATTAAAGGACAATTGGTAATCAATTTGAGTCAAATCTATAAAGAGTTTCCGATTCGATAAGATTTGGAATTATTCGAAAAATTTCTTAGATCTCTTAATTTTTGGGAATTCCGATTATATATATATTATATGTATTCAATAAGATCGCTGCACCGACACACGATCTCTAATCGCGCGCAGCGCGCGGAAGTTTTCTACACTCAGAAAAAAGCTTGGTTAGAATTACCAAAAAATTGGTTAAAAATGTTATCAAGAAAAATTGGTGGGCACAACCAAGTTATTGATTAAGGGGAGGGAGTCAGGTCAAAAAAATTGATTTTGTAAATTCAATATCATCCAAATCCTCTTGCATATAAAAATGCCCAATGCACTATATTTTTGGTACTCGATTAAAGGATTTTTTACTGTCGTCTGACTTGCATATGCTTTTCAATATTATCTTAAGCAAAGTTCTTAGGTTTTCCATTCTGCGCATGATTCAGATCAAACTACTAGGCAGATTTGAATGGTTGACGTCTCATTTTCTTCTTCATGAAAAGATACACCGGCTAAATGGAGCAAATGTTAATAAAACGTTATATTTTTTAAGTAACATAATTATTAATAAATAAATTTTACGCTATTTTCTAAATCAGTGATTAACTTTGCTTTCAGAATGAAAAAAAAATAGTTTGCTCCATTTAGCCGGTGTATCTTTTCATGAAGAAGAAAATGAGACATCAATCATTCCAATTTGACTAGTAGTTTGATCTGAATCATGCGCAGAATGGAAAACCTAAGAACTTTGCTTAAGATAATTTTGAAAAGCATATGCAAGTCAGACGACAATAAAAAAATCCTTTCGTCAAGCACCAACAATATAGTGCGTTGGGCATTTTTATATGCAATAGCATTTGGATGATATTGAATTTCTAAAATCAATTTTTTTGACCTGACTCCCTCCCCTTAACATAACCAAGCTATTAGCTAACATAACTAAGGATTTGGTAAGATAACCAAGTATTTAGTACGTCTAATCAATAATTTGGTTGTGCCTACCAAATTTTTCTTGGTAAAATTTTTAACCAAAATCTTAGTAAGCCCAACCAAGCGTTTTTCTCCGTGTAGTTAATTAAAACTTATTACAATAAAAAGGTTGCAAGGTCGGGCCTTGCATATTGGTTCCCCATTTTGCACATTTCTCAAAGCCAAATTTGATCAGCATGTTTCCTTGTGGAGGTAGGACTTCAAAAAATGTTCAAAATAACGAAGCAATGTGCAAGGCCCAACTTTGCAACCTGTTTATTTTAACTTTATCGTTCTTACGTATTTTTGATCGAGTGTAGGGTCATTCGGCGACTGCTGGCACCGTGTTTGGCAGCGAGGACCTCGGCATAGCCCGTTGTAATCCGATTTAGTGCTTAATAGTACATGGACGCTAATTGGTGGTACGTTAATTACGTAATTGGTTTTACGTTGGTAGCGGAACGAGCGGGGATAACCCACCTGTCGATCCGACCCTGAGGCACTTTGTAAATTACGTGGTTGAGGGCTTAATCATTTTTAATGAGCTCTCAACTTTTCGATTAGAAGTATTTTTGGGAACAGTAACTATATCAATCTTGTTTGTTAGGCTTCAAATGGCAAAGATAAATTGAAAATAAATAATATTGCTACGCTGTTAAAATGAAATAGTTGGATTTTTAGATTTTACCAATAGAAATACATTTTTTCAGTCATTAGTTCAGTCTAAGAATTACTTACTGCAAGGTATTATACGTCTAAGATCGGCAATGATTTACCCACACGAAGAAAAATTGCTTGTGAAAACACTGGAGCTGAATTTAACATTTTAAATTCCCGGTAGAGCATTTTTAACGTACTTGCCGGTTATCATGTCAATCAGTTACCCTGCTATCAAACATTTGTTCAAACATTATTCCTAAAAATCGCAACAGGCGCAAACATTCGTGTCAAGTACAACAAACAAAGACGTTTCAAGTCTATCGCTGGGCTACTGAAAACATTAAATTTAGCTCCAGTGTTTCTGAAAGCTATTTTTGAGAGCAAACTGAAACTAAGGTGAGGTAAAGTAGAGTCCAGGGAATAAGAAGCAGCTATTTTTCCATCTTTCCAAGGCTGCTATCAAGTCCAATTTGACTTGAAAGTAGGTAATTACCGCACAATGTCCAGTTGCTTACCTCACGATGCACCCACTATTCAATCTTGTCAAAGTTTTGTCGCTAAAATACGTTTGTCACTGATCACTTCTGTAGCGCAGGTTAACGCGATCGCAAATTTATCACAATCTCCAAATTAATTTTATTCCGTTTCAATTCCGAGTTCCGTCCGTAAGGGTTTTTACCTTGACTATATATAATATATATAATCGGAATTCCCAAAAATTAAGAGATCTACCAAATTTTTCCAATAATTCCAAATCTTATCGAATCAGAAACTCTTTATAGATTTGACTCAAGTTGATTACCAATTGTCCTCTAACATTCTTTCAATTAAAAATTAATATTTAGCTTGATAACTTCAAATTTTCGAGGACTGGAGCATCTCCAGACTTAAAAAAAATGTAAAATCCCATCATTATACGGGGCTTTATATTTTTAATAAAGCAGTACGACCTCTTTGCTCAAAGAAATAAATACAGGATTTCCAATTCTGGAAATCTGGCATGGATTTTGCTAAAAGTAACAGTGAACGAAGAGGTCTGATTTACTTGACTGTAGAATTTCAATTCTCCCCGATCTCTTCGCTTATCATCTTATTCACGATTGTTCTGTTGATTCGCATGCAGTGACTCTGCGTACGCCTGGTTTCGTTGCTGCCATAGAAACTACGTCGCACTTTGTCGTTCAACATCTTAAGCCTAGTTTAATATTCGCAATTAACACATAATCCGGAAACCCCGAAATATTGTAAAGTCAACCAACTTGGGAATTCAAACCTCGCGCGCCCAATATGCTTGACTAAACTGTCAGAATTGCAACTGTCAAACGTGTTAAACACGAACCCGGCTTCGGTCTCGATCTGATCTCGCGCCAATTTGAAACAATCACAACGCGAATAACACGATGACAATGGATCAACTCGGACTTCGATAAAATCTCGCAACATACTTTTTATAGAAGGATCCCCTAGCCTTTTCCCTAACTAACACTTCCCTGCGCGCACTTCACTAACTTACTCTACACCGGATTGCGTCCACAGCCGACTTGCTATACGGAGTGAAAGGCTTAGTTAAATCAACCAAGGCGCTTGGTTATATATGCGCCAACTAAGTTATTGGTTAGACCAATAACCAATTTATTGTTTGACCATCCAAGTTAATCTTTACACTAACTAAATCATCTTGGTTAGTTAATCCATAACTTGGTTGGATAACAAATAACTTGATTGGTCTAACCAATAACTTCGTTGGCGCATATATAACTAAGCGCTTAGTTGTTCTAACCAACCCTTTTTTTGCGTGTACCACAGTATACCACAAATTAGTTTCGCCGCGGGCACGGGGAAACTGCTGAAAACTCGTACCGATACAGGCGGTTATATTGTACAGATACTCCGAAGTTTTTATACTTGAGTAAAGTGCAGAAACACCAAAGTCTCAGGAGAACGAGCCTCCCGTTCAACGGTCGATTCGCCAAGTCAGCGCGCGGTTAAGCGGTTACCCATCCAAGTACTGCCCAGCAACAAGGCTGCTTGACTTGGATGATCACCGGAGCCGCGCATCCACCGTTGTCGATCCGTCTCCAAATTATTTTCGTGAAATATCTCGCAAACAGAAATAAGCTAAGAGAAAGTTGGGAGTATAAGTTGAGCGGAATTGAAGATTTTTTAGCATACTTTTAGTTATAGTGTTTACACAAAATTTCAGAATCATCTCAATGTAAGGACGTGACTTTTGTTCTTCCACTTTCTTCGCGAATTTCTGTTTGTACTTAATAAAATAAATCAATCAGAGGCGTATCCACATTCAAGATCCTTGTATCGTGAATTGCCATTCTTCGATGCAAGTCACCCTCTTGAACGAATTTCGGTGAACTTAAATCGATTTCGGAGTACCACAAACACATCGACAAACATTTATCTGCACATCCAAAACGTTCCTCGCAGCCTTTTGAAATAAATCTCGTGCGTGAAATTTATTGGTACGTCGAATGTCAAAGCCTGCAATTCTCACTGCATTTTTTTAAACATTTTTATTTACTTTTGTTATTATTATTATTATTATCATCTTTAAACATCGAAAATTTTGAGCCATACATCAATGAATGTAAATTAATTGACCGTGCATTTGACTCAAGTGTCTGAAGACGTTCATCGAATTATTGAAAAATATCCAAAAACAATTAATAATAAGTAGCATTGAAATATCATCATTATATTGTGGCACTATTTTTAATAATTTTATTCGATGCTTATGAGATGCCATGATTTTTCTCTCTTAAACGTCAGCTCTGGATAAAGAAACCCTCGCCAAGACATCTTCCTCTACGCTAAGGGCTAAGTGGAGCCTTGCAGACCCAGCGCATTGAGAACCAACCACTTGAGAACACTAGAAAATAGGAATAGAGAGCACCAGGGCTGTCTTAGTCATCTACCCGTGCAGAAATTAGATCGGGCAGCCGCGATTAAATAAGGGGCCTTTTTAGGTATAAACGTGGTGTTACGTCTCGCGTAACTATAAGTATTACACTACCGTTAAGAAAGATTGCTGTCAACGCAGACGCGAGCCCCTCATCAAATGTCGCATGCTACTAGCATGATTCCAAATAGTACAAGTAAGAATCTCCTACAGACCACATGTTGAACTGTAGAGTATAAACGCGCCGCAAACCCTTCAAACGAAAGCCCGCGGTTAACGAAATGTATCTCAACTTTATATAAACACGTACACGGAGAAAAAAAAGTAGTTGGACAAACCATTAAATGGATTCCGACAACCGTTCGAAAGAGTTGAAATAGCGTCATTACTCAGTGGTTTATGACAACTACTCAGTGGGTTATGACAACTACTTAGTGGGTTATGACAACTACTCAGTGGGTTATGACAATTACTCAGTGGGTTATGACAACTACTTAGTGGGTTATGACAACTACTCAGTGGGTTATGACAACTATTGTATTGGTGAAAACAGCACTGCGATTGGTTACAGGAGCGAGTTAGTTGCTGCAACTATTCAGCGGTACAGCATATACTGGAGATGGTTCTTCCAACTACTGTTTTCTTTCAGTGTATGACACCTATTTTTCCATACGCCTCGCACCATAAATCTGGACCCTAATTCTCGGGTATCCCTACCACTTTATCTAAAAATCATTAGGGCGACAATAATATATAAGCAGCGTACAATTACCCAAAATTCAGTTATTCTCCGACCACCGATCTGCTGTAACACTTCGAAGGAGCGCGCAAAGCTCCTAGCTACGACATTAACTCTACGTAGTTAATCTCTTCGAGTAAATTAAAGTCTGTACTCTTCTGATCAACGTTTCGACGAATAAATAAATTGTGAGTATAAAAGAATATATATCTCTGCGATTGGAATTATTTTGCATTGCATGCTGGTCTTCCTACTTCGAGACTCTGTCTCGAAGTCTCCAGTTATCCCAAAGAAACATACGAATTGAGGTAGCGCATGGCGAGGTCTCCGTCCCCGATGTAAAGGGCCAACGCCTTGACTCGAAAGAGAGACCGCCGTTACGACTTCCAATAGGGCAACTCAGGAGAGTCTGCCGCCCGGACGTACCCGACTAGAAATCTGGTAGGGCCGTCACATTTGGGCCTGATCTGGCATGGATAAGTTTGACCTGATAAGGTGCACCTTATTAGGACCGGACCTGGCATAGTGAAGGTTGACCTGATAAGGTATTCCCTATTCAGGTCCAGATCTGGCATAGATAAGGTAGACCTGATAAGATGTACCTTAATAGGACCGGATCTGGCAAAGGGAAGGTTGACCTGATAAGGTGTATCTTATTCAGGGCCAGATCGGGAAATATTAAGGTAGACCTAATAAGGTGTATCTTATTCAGGGCCAGATCGGGAAAAATTAAGGTAGACCTGACAAGGTATTCATATTCAGGTTCAGACCTGGCATAGATAAGGTAGACCTGATCGAAATATTGGCGGAATTAAGAATATCATTTATAAAATCAAAATGTCGCATTCAATATGTTTTTAATTTTAAACCCGTCATTTTGAATTTACACATTTTAAGTTCAAATTCCTAATTAGTTACATTAAAAACTGAACTATAATTTTAATAAATAGTAAATTGAACTATTATGGAAATACTGTACGAGATATCCACATAGTCGGTTTGGTCTAGTGGTTAGCGTGCTCGGTTAGGTAGTTAGGTAAATAGGTAGGTCCCGTAGGTCTTAGGTTCAAATCCCGCGTGCATCACTTCCCGAATGATGTTACAAAAAACCGTATCTGAAGACGACTTGTTTTTTTTTCTTTTGTAATATTAATAGAATATTATTCTTCATATTGCGGCATAATGCGCGGAAATTAATAATTAATTTTTTTATTTAATATAAAGATAAGTATATGTATTTATATATCTATGATTATATTTATCAGGCCCTTAAATGGTTATTTTTATCAGGTCCTCATGTGGTAAACTTGAACTGGTCCTGATGTGCCAAAGCGTTACATTTCCAATCAGGGCCGTTTAAGGTAGCCAGACAGGGGCCTTGGATTTAGAATCCGGTTACCAGGTCTGGCCCTGATATTCCCCATAACTGAATTTCCAGTCGGGTAACAGTGGCATCCACAATAGGGAATCCACTCTAGAACCCTACTAGGCTCAACAGAGGCGGCCACGACACACTTCACGGCCTAATCAGGCTTAAATGTGGAACCCTCACTAGGGTCGCCCATATTGAGCCTCTAAAGACTCGTACTTTCAAGCGTGACTAGCCTAGTAGGGCCCCTACTACAATTAGGGCCACCTAGAAAGGGCCAAGTTGGAGCCCCAACTATATTTTTGCACGGGTATTGAGACATTCTTAGCCGATACACACATTTTGTGTTCTTACTTCAATATTTAGTCAACTGTACGTATCATTAATAAATATACATCACCACCACGAATAAGTTCCTTACATTCGGTTATGTTAAACGCCGAAATCTCTATCGCGGCCTCATTTATTTTTATGCTGCATCGATCGTGCTCTAGCCAAACTCAATAGCGATTGTCTTTTATCTGTAGACTATACCGGAGTACAACGAAGTCACGAGCGTCCCACAGAAATCTCTATTTTTAAGACCCGCTCTGAGATTGGCCTTCCTTTGAATGTCTGTAGTTTAAAAACTATTCATCGTAGACAATTTCTGTTCAGAAAATTTTTGCGCGAGAGATTCTATCTAAATTTTACAACTATCTGACGGTTTTTTAAAAATATACCCTCTATATTAATGTTAGATTCTTTTCTGATTCAGAAAACTGAAAAAATTGTACGTTCCTAATTTCGACATGAGAATTAATTTATTTTCCTTTGATAAAATTAAAATGTACAATGCATTCCTATTGATATTTGACCACTTGTCAAATTTTTCTAAATTCTTCAAATAATAAATAAAAAATATGTTTTGGAAAACATAAATACTATCTCTCTAATATAGCAAATATACTACGTTGGCTGTTGAAGGGTTAAGGTAGGAATAAAGTAAGGAAAAGTCTCTAAAGTAATCGTGCTAAGTACGAATTACTAGTGTTAACTTTTGCGTCTCTTTTTTTTTTAATAAAAATGTAATCAGTTATAACTTGAATGAAATGAGTGGCCATTTTTTTAATTTATAAAAAGACAAAGTTTTAATCGATGTTTTCATATTCTTCCTATGCCGCGCCACACAATAGGCAAATTTATTGCAAAAGTTGCAGCATCGGTATTCCATGTCGCATGGAAAGCGATTCTTATTATTTTTCCAATACTTTCTATATTGAAAGAAAGTTTTTACAGCCTCACACGATGATAATCGATATGTGCGTTATATGGGACGGATCGGTTGTTAGACCAGGAAAGTAGTTCGAGTATTTATTCATGTCCTCATGAATCTATTATCTAAAAACATCTTTTTGGTTCTCTCATATTTTACATCAGCGAGAATAAAGAAGTAAAGCTTCACCCAACAAAAACCCTCGTAGCTCTACATACGCACACATACATAATTTTTCCATTATCCCGTGAGCGCTTTATGCCAGGCGAGCTTTGGAATTTTTTGCCCCATGCCTCACAGCTCTTCCACTCGTGCCTTCCGCGTTATTCCTGCGTTAGCGATACAGCAATTAACGTTCTAGCTATTAAGTTAATTTTTTTTTTAATGCAGCCTCGAGTGAAAATCAATTTTAAAAAAACATTCCGTAGCACAGTATTTCAATATTCAATATAATCGCTTTGTGATTTGTTGAGTTTTTAAATACGATGGTTTCAAATAAATATTAAACAGAAACTACAAAATGAGCTTTAAATTTCAGGTACAAATAATAACTAAAAGTTGCAAATTAGAATATTTACTGGGCATAAGAATGTGGACGCAATGTGCAAGGTTCCACTTTGCAATTTTATTTCCCTATGTCGTATTGCATTCTAATTTAAATTATTATTAAAAATTCTACGTTTCTTTTAAACGTGAATATTATTTCGATCGTGCAGAACTCTTGGCACATCAGCTCAAGGTTTGGGAAAGTGCGAGAATGTCACTTTTAAAAAAATGGTAATTTCGGCAAAAACATTACCACTCAACCAGTTTTGCCCAAACTCAATATCGGGCACGATTGGATGTCATTTTGTTCTTACAAACAAACAAAAAACTCCTTTAAATTAATCAAAATTCTCGATAATTAACTTTAGTTTAGTTTGATATCTCTAAATTTGTGAAGTCTAGAGTGCTTACAGTTCCAAGAAAAAAATACCATGTGTGAAAAAATAAAGACAAGCACATTTATGTCAGTACCATCCTACACTGAAAGAAAAAAGTAGTTGGAAGAACCATCTCCAGCATATGCTGTACCGCTCAATAGTTGCAGCAACTAACTCGCTCCTGTAACCAATCGCAGTGCTGTTTTCACCAATACAATAGTTGTCATAACCCACTGAGTAGTCGTCATAACCCACTGAGTAGCTGTCATAACCCACTGAGTAGTTGTCATAACCCACTGAGTAGTTGTCATAACCCACTAAGTAGTTGTCATAACCCACTGAGTAGTTGTCATAAACCACTGAGTAATGACGCTATTTCAACTCTTTCGAATGATTGTCGGAACTCATTTATTGGTTTATCCAACTACTTCTTTTTCTCCGTGTATGTGTGCGAAACGGTTTGAATAGAACTGAAAATGTGTGTGCGAAAAGTTTTGAAATCCTTTTCTAAAAAGTATGTTGCGAGATTTTATCGAATTGCGAGTTGGTCCATTGTTGTCACGTTATTCGTGCTGTGATTGGTCCGAATTGGCGCGAGATCAAATCGAGACCGAGACCGAGTTCGTGTTTAACACGTTTGACAGTTGCAATTCTGACAGTTTTGCCAATCATATCGGGCGCGCGAAGTTTGAATTCCCAAGTTGGTTGACTTTACAATATTTCGGGGTTTCCGGATTATGTATTAATTGCGAATATTAAACTAGGCTTAAGATGTTGAACGACAAAGTGCGACGTAGTTTCTATGGCAGCAACAAAACCAGGCGTACGCGGAGTCACTACATGCGGATCAACAGAACAATCGTGAATAAGATGATAAGCGAAGAGATCGGGGAGAATTGAAATTCTGCAGTCAAGTAAATCAGACCTCTTTGTTCACTGTTACTTTTAGCAAAATCCATGCCAGGTTTACAGAATTGGAAATCCTGTAATTATTTCATTGAGCAAAGAGGTTGTACTGCTTTACTAAAAATGTAAAGCCCCATATAATGATGGGACTTTACATTTTTTTCTAAAGTCTGGAAATGCTCCAGACCTCGCAAATTTGAAGTTATCAAGGTAAATACTAATTTATAATTGAAAGAATGTTAAAGGACAATTGGCAATCAATTTGAGTCAAATCTATAAAGAGTTTCCGATTCGATAAGATTTGGAATTATTGGAAAAATTTGTTAGATCTCTTAATTTTTGGGAATTTTGATTATATATATTATATGTATTAAATAAGATCGCTGCACCGACAAACGATCTCTACTCGCGCGCGCACCGCGCGGATGTTTTCTAGTAAATTAAAAATATGTATGTCTGCATGTATGTTCCCGCGCAAAAAAGAAAGTATTAAAACCGTATTAAAAAAAGTATGAAAAGTATAATATCTCAAGTATGATCTATTGGACTGAATTAATACTAAAAAGTATTAGACCGTATTATTAGTTTTAAGGATCCGGGTCGATATGTCCACGGTTTTCGGTATCCAGGTAGATATCTCCATGGTTTTTGGTGTCCAAGTCGATTTCTCCATGGTTTTTTTAGTCCAGGTCGATATCTCAATAGTTTTAGGTGTCCAGGTCAATTTTTTCGCAGTTTTCGGAGATCAGATCGATTTTTCCATAGTTTTCGATGGCGAGATATACTCCCACTTGTTTTTTATGTAGCTACACCGGACTGGATACTGAAAATTGAGGCGCAATTAACCGAAAACTGTAAACGAATATAATTTGTACAAACATTATGAATCGATCAACCTGGAGTCCGAGAATTATGAAGATATCAACCTGGACACCTAAAACTGTGGAGCAATCGATCTAGACAACTGAAACTATGGGCCGGTCGACCTGGACATCAAAAGCGATGGACATATCGACCTGGATACCGAAAACCATGAACATATCAACCTGGATCTTGAAAACTAATAATACGGTCTAATACTTTTAGTATTAATTCAGTCCAATAGATCATACTTGAGATATTATACTTTTCATACTGTTTTTAATACTGTTTTAATACTTTTCTTTTTGCGCGGGTTGTTAATTGTCTCTTATTGATAAATAATAAAGGAATAAATAAATTTCTGAAGAGGGCAAACAAAATGCCAAAATTAAGCTGTCAGAGCACGCAGATTATTCTTCACCTTAGAAATATTCCTGTTCATCGACCACTGCAATCTTATCTAAAAAAAATATAAAATGTTCATCATGACTTCCTCTATGAGAAGGCAAAAAGATGTGTGAAGTAAATGTAGAAAATCCAACCCAATCCTTGTTTCAATGGAATAATGCCGTCTGCGACCTCGTCGAACAATTCTCACCTTAGCATCGGGATTCCAAGTGTCTTGACATTCAAGGGGAGTTGCTGCCCGCTCGTGCCTTTGGGATTTCGGTCCCAAATCGCACAATGTAGGTATAGTACTGGTACTTCTACTTCTGCTGCTGCTGCTTCTGCTTCTGCTTGCTGCTGCTGGTGGTGCTGGTACTGCCCGTCCATTATCGCGATACGCTCGGCTTAATCCCAATGCAGATATAGAGCCATAAATCTCGAGAAGTCTCTGGAGGAACTCGGCTCTGCGAGGGGAGTGAATTTCGCGGAAAGTGGCTTTCGAGACAATCGTAGGTACTGTATAATAAATGCAATATTTTTCGTAAAATCGAATTCAATAACGATAAATCGATCTAGCACTTCCGTACAACGATAAATATTCTGCTTTTTATATCCGTACAGTCCCTGTACTTTCTCTATTTGTCGCTGATTTATTCATACATTTATTGAGATATTTTCTGCAGCCTCGAGGATACGCATTCTCTGATTTAGGAAAAACATAAAAAGGATTACTCGACTCATAAAATCGAAAAATTGTAGTGCTGTTTCCTGGATTTTAAGAGCTTCCGTTTTTGATAAAAAAAATGCTCTAGTGACAGAACGTACAATTATTTTCAATCTCTCCAGCCTCTGTATCGTTCACAGGTATATATATATATATATATATATATATATATATATATATATATATATATATATATATATATATATATATATATATATGTATACGTACCATACTTCGGTTCGATATAATAGAATGTCAATATAGTCTTGGTGCACAGCTCTGGAATAAAAAAGCTCGATCGACGAGATGAAAATCGGGTCGCCGTCGGTGCCTTGAAATCCCTTCGGTCGAAAGCAAAAAATATATCCCACGATTCGCCGGTTATAAGATAGATGTACGCGCCATTGACACATCACGAGGGTCGAGCCACCCTTTAAAAAAATGTAATCTAAAAAATGCGAAATACCAAAACACTGTGAAAGGGTTTTATTAAAAAATACCAAATCTATTTTTTTACGAGCTGGAGAATTTAATAAATATTAGTGCGCTAAATGAGAAAATTAAAATTTAGCTGTTTATTTTATTTTGTCGCTTTAACCAACTTTAAAAATCAAATACAAGTGGAATGGAAAATCGCAATGTATAAAGTATGATACTGAAAATTCTCAAAAATGACGAAATTTAGAAAACAAAGACAAAATATTTCAAAATTTTTCTTAGATGAATTTTGGTAAAAATCTTTGTTTTGCTATATTATATGGGTTAAAATTTGCAATTCGATTACATTTAATGAATCGAATACATCTACATATAAAATTATGAAAAAAATCACATAAGCTCCTTTTAATATTACCAATTACATAAAAAAATACGCAGAAGATTGGAAGAAAATTAAAAAAATCAATTACCCGAAATATTTTTTTTTTAAATGGGTAAAATGCGTTCTCCATCTTGGGCTTGTGCTTAAAATGTTTGGGACTCCATGTAGTATATTCGTGATTTTTTGTATTGAAATCGGAGGGGGCCAAATTAGCGAAATGGTACCTTTTCTTGGTAGAAGACATAAATAAAATAGAAGTTATGTTTATTTTTTATTTTTATTATTTTTACCGTAAACTGTGTTGAATTACGAAAATTTTGACCTAGTTATTTTTGTCGATATCATTATTCCACTTGACGTCAGATTTTTTTTCATTTTTTTCACCTTTTATTTTATGGCTCGTCGAAATATAAGAATAAAATTCTCAACAAATTCACAGATGCTCCGCTTGACATAGTCAACAATATAAAAAAATTAGGCGAAAATTGGAGTCGGTCGGGTTTTTTTTTGTGCGGAATCCCGTGGAATGACCCATATATAACGCCATTAGATATATCATCGTATGTTTAATTTCTGAATATTCTCTCGATCTCGACCTCCGAAGTATACACTCAAATTTTCCTCGCGAATCACGACGACGGATATAATTGGTGAAAAACTAAAATATTGTAGATGAGTTTTATTAAAAGTATCACATTAAAATTGGACTGGCAGGTGGAATACAACAAATGTCGGAGCACTGTTTCCGAAAGTTAGAATTTCACTGTTAATTTTATTTTAGTGTAGTTAGGGGAGATGGTGGCAAAACGGGCAGGGGGCAAAACGGGCAGCTCCATTAAAAGTCGGGATTGGGGGCAAAACGGGCACCGTCTCAACTTTCGTAAAAATGATTTGTCTCAGTTTTTTACGTTCCTTAGATAGGGAAAGTGCGGAAAATACCGCAAATTGATGATGAAAAAAAATTGATAATCTTCATCAGATCAGAATTTTTTAAATCATCCGTTCAGAACTTTTTTTCGATACTTTTTTGAGCAAAGAAAAAAAATATACTCAATTGAATTTTTCAAAAATTTTATAATCAAATTAATTCTTTGAAAAAAAGTCGGTATAGGGTAGAAGTACCGGTTGTGGCCAATCCCCACACTTAAATATGTTTTTTGTGGCTATTTTAACTCTGTACCTGTATTTAATCATAATTTTTCATAACGGTGTGTATTTTGGAAACATTTATCGTCATTTTGACGTCCGTTCGTCTCCATTACAAAAAGTACTGTATCAGTAATTAAAGTATCATCAGCTGATTCATCAAATTCTCAACTCCTTACGGAATTCGACAAGATTTTGACGAAAGCTCTAGATACATATTCTGATTATATAGTTGGCGAATTGCATGCAGCTTTGCACATATCAATCTTAAGAGTCATCACTGCAAATGTTGATGTACTAAAGGTTTGAAATAAAGCTATACATTTATAAAAATATGATGGTCACAACTGGTACATGGAATAAGCATGTTGCCCCGGATATGGCCATGATAATATAATCATTAATTTTTCGTTAATTATTACACAATCAATTCATAAATTCGTAAAGAAAAAACAAAAAACCAAAAAACGCTAAGAAAAATATATCCTTAGAAATGTATAGTAAAAAAACTTGCTACTGGCGTGATCGCAAAACGTGACTTTCTCATCACGATTGTTACTGGCGTCACGTTACTGTCGTGAAGTTAGTTTGTGAAGTTAGTTTGTGAAATTAGTTTGTGAAATTAGTTTGTGAAATTAGTTTGTGAAGTTAGTTCGTAATATTCGTTTTTGTAGTTATATATGAATAAATATCTCTCTATATTATAAAAAGATCGCGCCGCCGCCTTCGCCGCCGTGTCAAGAATCGAGGGACTTATTCGGGTTAGAAGCGGTCACCCATCCAAGTACTGACCACAAAAATTCTGGGGTCTATTTTTGAAAAAATTAGCTTATTTAGGCTTATTTAAAAAAAATTAGGTCTTTTTTTAAATTTAGGTCTATTTTTGAAAAAAAAAAAAAATTAGACCTATTTTTTAAATATTATTTTACATACTTTGCATGTGATGAAAAAGTAAAAATTTGTTACTGGTGTAAAATTTTTATCGTGAATTTACTGGGTTATAGTGATTAATAATGTGTGAATTTCGCACATTAATTGTAATCTCCATTTTTAGCTATAATTTGTCAAGAACGCGTTTGTAAATTCGAAATTCGCGCGCGCGAGAACGCGAGCGTGACATCGCGTGCCGGCGCGCGCCTTCACATCTCTCTTTCCCTTTGATGTTATTATCGTCGGCATTGCGATAGTTTGACAGTCGGAATTACATTTTATTTGATATTTCCAACGTTTCGCATATTATGGTGTGTATGAGCAGCATTTGGAATTGGTATAAAATGCTATACGAGTGATAAAATAAATAAAAAAACTATGATGTGATGAGTGCATGAGTGTTTATAGTCTAACATCAAGAGTGATGATAACCTCAAATGTGTTTCTCTTGTATTTTTACATTCTTTTTTAAATTTTAATCTAACATATGGTGTAAATATTCATAGTATGTTATCATTGAAAACTGCTCAAGATCATTGCAGTTCTTTTTTTTAGTGAATGTGTAACACCATAACACAAGAAAGTAACATATTTCAAGCAATACATTTTTTACAACAGTTTAAGATGTCTTATGTGGGTGATTGAAAAAACAAAATCTTCTATATACTAAATCTCTTGTTGTTCATTTTTTATTTGCTGGTAATACTATTTGTATGTATCACATTGAAGCATAATATCTTTTATATTAACTTGCGGTACAAAAATAAATAAAATTTTTATTTTTTTTTATTTTGTATTTAAGGTAAAGTATCAGAAGCAGTGGAGATTTTGGATTGGATTTCAATACCAAAACCAGGATTTGAATGCAGAAGACACACAAAAAATTTCATTTCAGTCCATAGATGTTTTCAAAAGTTATTGTGTTTCCGGACGGCACATACAGACGCCAGACAGACAGACAGACAGACAGACAGACGGACGGACAGAAATGAGGTAATGTGTTTTTTGGAATCTAGGACACTCAAAACATCTATTTCCATCAAAATCTGGAAGTCGAATTTTTTTTGGATTGCAACACTTTCTCTTTATCCATACTCCGTATGTGATGAGAAAGTAAAAAGAAGGTAAAGCGGTGGAACACCTTTCATGTTGAAGATTCCCATCATTATGCAATGCGAAAATCTACTTTCGGAAAGAACTCTGATAAAAATAAAAATAAAAGTGTAAAGAGTAAAACATTAATATAATGTATGACTATTTGTGACAAAGAAAGCTGCTACGAAAAAGTGCAAAACGAAGGAGACGAATGTCAAAAAAGGTTAGTTAGGTTCACAGATGGCATCTGTGCTTTAAAGACATTTTCGTGTAGAGGAATTGGATGCTTTCATAAGAATACGATTTTGATTCATTAAACACACCTTAAAAAATGTTTCAAGTGCAATGAATATTGAGTTATTCTAATTTTAAGCATGGCCAAAACCGGTACATTACTGTGGCCAAAATCGGTGCATAGGTGGCCAAAACTGGTGAAGTGGCTATGCTCCTACTTTTTTCTATTTTCCAGTGTTTTCTCGACACATATGAAGATTTTAATGCTAGAAATCTGAAATTATATTCTTCTCAGATATGAAAAGTATAGGTCCAAAACAATTTTATGCTATTTGGTCCCAATCACAAGTACTTGAAAATGGGAAAATTCTTAAAGTGGCCACAACCGGTACTTCTACCCTATCATAAAGAAATCAATTAGAACGAAATTCTCATTTTATGATTTGGTGCCAATTTTGACCCCGATATTTATATTTAGCCGAGATGCCTGTTTTGCCTCCCTGCCTGTTTTATTGACATCACCAATTATTTTCCGAAATTTTCAAGTAAGAAATGTCAGGAAGTTGAAAAAAGTCGTGTTCGAAAAAGTTGAACCGATGCCCGTTTTGCCCCCAATTGTCATTTTCAGCCGTGATGCCCGTTTTGCCCCCATCTCCCCTAATTCTGAAAATTTTTTTTTTAAAATCGTAGAATGAGAATTTGCTATGTATAAAACATTATCACATAAAACTGGAAATTCCCAAAGGTGGCTAAATGTATAAAATAAGGACAAAATATTTCAAAATATGTATTCGATGTATTTTCATAAAAATATTGATTTTACTATATTGTATATAACACTATTAGATATATCATCGTATGTTTCATTACTGAATATTTTCGCACATCCGATCCACGATCTCGACCTCCGAAGTATACACACATATGACTTTTCCTCGAGGGTCACGAGGATGGATAGGCCGGTGCAGAGAAGCGTGAGAGTTAAGGGGCGAGGTTAAAGGAGCAGTACCTTATACGGTTATCAGTGAATCCATACAATACATCTGCAGCGAAGCGAGTAATCGAATGTCCTCCCGGTATTCTGCTCCCGTGCCTTCTTCGTTCTGACTGTATCGAATTCTTAGAATTGTGACGTCAAATGGCAAACAGCAACGTCAACGTTAAAAAAAAAAGTAATTTCAAAAATGTCCTCGACCGGAAATTTTCATTAACTCTAAAACGAAAATCTGTCCTACGTTCCGCCTTGAGGTTTCGTCACACAATTTAATTACAAATATCGCTATATTAATGTTTACATGAAACGTCATGTCATCATGTCTGTTGACGTATATGCTGCAATCCCTGTCCGTATAGCCGCGTATTTTCAGCCCTCCTGGATATTTCCAAATTTTACTACTACTTCATATACTGACATTAAAAAAAAAATTTCTACCCAAATTTCGATGTATTTTTCAAACTATGAAAAAATAATTGTTGGCTACTAAATAGTGAAATCAATTCATATTTCGACGAATCTTCCATTTTACTCCACATTTTACAGAATTGACAGAAAAAACAGACGAAAATTTTTAATATTTTCTCAAAACATCAGTCCTATTTAGTGACAAAAAAAAATAGTAAAGATGCAACTTCTATTGCATTAAGAACGTCATAAGAAATATACTTTTAATATTGTACCATTCTTATTAGATTTTGCTCCTCCCAAATATAAAGAACTCTAAAAAATCGATTTCCAAATTTGTGGAGTTTCAACCCACATGGAAATAGAAATATATGCACGATATATTCGACGTATAGAACTTTTTGGCGCTAAACGTATATGAAATATATTTTATATATATTCCATACATATATCCAATATATTTTGAATATATTTTTGCACACATATATGGGGAATTCCACGGGACTTTCGCCAGCCCGAAAAAAATAAATCTCAAATTTTTTCTAAAAATCAGATTCAATGGTGTCTATTGATGGACCAAATTTCAAAATTCTAAAAAAATATTTGACCGGATATGCAAATTTTTCCGTTTTTTATCATTTTTCATTTAATCTGTAATATCTAAGAAACTATTGATCGTATCGAAATCATTAAAAGACGAAAATGTGCATTTTTTTATTGCCAATAAGAAAAAAAATCTTTGAGTGATCGCCGAATTTTGAGTATTTTTTTTTTTCATGGGATGGCCAAATGCTGTGACGTTACAGCAATTTGAATGTTTTTAATATATAACAAAAATCCATATTCAAAATTAAAATTAATTAAAATGGTTGGACTTCAGATTTTTTCATCGGACAAATTGCTCAAAGATTCCGAGGCAATTTGTCCGATGAAAAAATCTGAAGTCCAACCATAAAAAAAAATAATTTTGTTGTTTCTTCCATAAAATGTGACCTGAAATTAAGCAATTAATTTTGAATATATTTTTTTCTTGTTGGCCATAAAAAAATGCACATTTTCGTCTTTTAATGATTTCGATACGATCAATAGTTTCTGAGATATTACAGATTAAATGAAAAACGATAAAAAACGAAAAAATTTGCATATTCCGGTCAACTATTTTTTTAGAATTTTGAAATTTGGTCCATCAATAGACACCGCTGAACCTGATTTTTAGATGAAATTTGAGATTTTTTTTTTTGGGGGGTGGCGAAAGTCCCGTGGAATCCCCCATATGCAGAATATATGCAGCATATAGAACTTTTTGGCACCATATATTTAACGTATATGTTACATATATATTGTTCTATGTGGGAAGAAAATACTCTGAAGTAATATTGAAATCTGACCATTTTCGTCAAATATCTAAGAGGGTCCGGAAAAAGGAGTTAAAGAGACTGAGTTTGGTATACATTTTGTGTGTGTACAAGCGTTTCCGTGCATTAGGATAAGAGATGCAGCGGTACACATGTTGTAGAGGTTCCGGTCGGACATAGGTACTTTGAAATCTCTGTACGTTATAGCGGTGGATAGACGTGCAGTGCCCACAAATATTGTATACATAGCACGAACAAGTTATGGCTCACAGTATACACACACCGGGAGGTTTGATGCACGAAAGCAACTGACCTCCCTTTTCCCTCTTGCCTCTCTCGTATCCGCTGTTCGTTGGGCTATCTTGCGGTTTACAGCTTGCAGTTGACGGCAGTATAAACGTACTATTACGGGTATGCGAAACAGCCGGAATACAGGAGCTCTGAGATGGAGGTGAACGAGGATGAGGTTTCAGGGGTAGATGCGAAATGGCATGTGGCTGAACGCATCTCGAACGCATCCGGTAGCAAGGCACTCGGCCGACGCGAGCATATTACGTATAGTTCAGGTTCTCTCAGCTCACTCAATAGTTTCCCTTTCTCATGTCGGTTACCGTGCAACCCGGTTGAAAATGGGAGATTAGCATGCAATCGTCCTGGCTACGCCTCTCCAATTTACCCGGAACCACAATCCCCTATCGGTACAGCAATAGCATCGAGTGTATGACCATCAGACACGCATTAAACCTTCGATATGCACAGGTGTTAGACATTGTTTTGAAACGCGATACGTAGGATCGTAATTATTCGAAGTAGACTGAAAAATACGAGTAATGTCAACGATTAATGACTCCTGTCTAATGTTAAAGGGTATATAATATGTTTAATGTAAAAGACATAAATTACCATGATAGTAAATTGACAAGTTAATATTGTTCTACGCTCGTAACATAAAATGCACCGGCGCAGGCACCGACGTCATAAAGTTTTAATCATAACGGGGACATTATACACCGAGATATGTAGGGCAACGGGTAGAGTTTTATACCTGCTGCGTTTTATACCTGCTGCGAAGTGAAAATGCTACGTGTGTGACAACTGTTGGACCCCTTATAAAAAAAACTTTGGCGGGTCGATATATCGCGCTAATATCGAAATAATCGCAGACCATTGTTGCCACTTTATTCGTGCTGTGATTGGTCGTGGTCAGACAACGGAACTGGGATCCTGTTTGTGCTTGGTTAGGCTTAGAAGGTTGAGAAGCGGGAAAAAGTTGAAAAATTGATTGATTAAAAATGACGGTACAAAGGTAGGAAACTTTTTTTTTGTGAAATGTATGACTTGAGAACGATAGCAAAGACTGAAATTAGATACCTTGAAAAAAATATTAGCGGAGACGTTTTGTACATTTTTTAAAATGTCCTTTGGATCTGGCATTGGAAATTGTGAATCCTGTCCACTTGTTATTTGAAAAGTTGATACGGTACTTCTTTATCGTTGTAAAGAAGTTTAACCTGAGTGTTTTCTTTCTTTCTTCTTAAAAACGAAGTGCAGCTCAAAAGCCGATAAACATTTGATTTCTGCATTGCTGATTTACTCACTACATACATTACTAATAATGCTTCAAAATATGAACGTCGCGCCGGTTCGCCTAATCTCATTAAGACTTATTTCAATTCTCCACCGAAAACTAAAAAACTCAATATCAACAACCCGTGTGGAAATTCCAACTCACCATCATCTAGAAATCGACTAGTTTTTTTAAATTTTCTGTACAAGATTTAGGTCGGAAAACTAGCTAGATCCGAGCGCTATGTGTAATTTCTCGTTGTCTAGTCGTTGTACAGATAAACTGTCTAAAATCTGGCTAAGATTCTGTTAATTCACCCAATAAATTTAGCTAGTGATTAGCCAGTACGGAAATCGGTTAACCCTATAGCATAAAATTGACTGGGTGCTAGACCGGATTTCTCTATTGAACCCAGATACCGGTTAAATAGCCTAGGATAAATGAAAAACAGAATTAATATAAACCGTCATTTATTGGATCAGCACGTAACAGGGAAGCTGTTTAATACTATTTAAACAGAGAACACTATTTAATAACGTACGTAATCACTTTTTCATTAAGGTTGTTGATCAAAAACGTGAAAATGGTGCCAGCTTTTCGAAATTTATACAGTGCATAGGTGAAGGTTTTCTTCATCGACTACTAAAAAAGTTTAATCCGATTATAACATTCTTTTTCGAGATATTGAACGTTAAATTGACACCAAACAACTCGTAAGATACATTGGTTGTATAGCGTGAGGCATCACCGGCCACATTTATTTACTTATATCTTCCGTGTGGGAATTGCCAGCTTTACGAAAAACGCATATTATACAGTGCAAAGTATGAGGTTTATGACGGTGTAACTCTTTTGTGGGGTTATAAGTGTTTTTGAAGAAAAATTACAAAAAATGTTAGACAATACATCGTGAAACTATGCGAAGTGAGCTGGCGTCGCTCCGCCTGCCATGCCTGCCTCACATCCCGCACATCACCTCACCTATCCCCTTCCTAATGCCGTTGATCAACAACCTTAATAATCAAAATCGCAAAAGACAAAAAAATATAAATTCTTTCGCGTCGTACAAAACAAACAAAAATCGTCGTCCTCTAGAACGTATTTTTTGGTACCTTTCAGGAATATGCACGCGCCACTCTACATAATAATAATTCGCTGCGCAGCGTGTCACGACTAGACCCTGTATCGGAAAATGCCCGCGTTTCCGCCGAAAACACGCACGGTGCCGCGTAAACGACGCGCATTGCGGCATTAACTTCGTTAACGTATATATTGTGTCTAACCTCTGGTCAGGTAAGCTGTGCTATGGAAACTAAATAGATCCTAGATGGCCTGGGCATCTGTACATGTATGCTAGATATATTATGTCTAGCCTCTGGTCAGGTAAGCTGTGCCATGAAAGCTAGACAGATCCTAGATGGCCTGGGCATCTATACATATATGCTAGATATATTATGTCTAGCCTCTAGTCAGGTAAGCTGTGCCATGAAAGCTAGACAGATCCTAGATAGATATGCTATCTATCAGTGTATTCTGGCTAGATTATGTCTACTCCCACTACAGAAAAACTTGATAGAAAAAACTAGCTAGACGCTAGGTTCAAACCAGTTTATCCCCAACAGATTTCCACACGGGAAAAGTTATGTGATTTATCAAATTTTCAAACAATTCTTTATACAATTGTAGATAATGGTATGGTTCACGGACAGAAAGTGGTTATAAAATACATCTTCAAGAAACTGTTGAAGTAAAAATGTCATTGAGCCCAGGACATTGCATAATTTTCTCTTTGCACTTCAAGGATGTTGGTGAACGGCATCAGAGACCGAAAGAATAGTATGAGAAGGCGAAGTAAAAGAAGAAGCAGAGGAAGAAGAAGAAGAAGACGGTGAAGACCAGGACAAAGAAGAAGAGGAATGCAAACAATTGAAGACAAGTACAGAAGAAGAGGCGCCTGGATGAATAAACTGTTGGAAACACTCGCTGCGGTGAAAAAACCACCCCCACGGTGAACGACTGGGCGTGCAGTAGCCAACTGTTCTGCTACTGCTGCTACTGCTACTACTACTTCTGCTCGTGATGTAACGGTGCGGTGAAACGCGAGCAACATGACATTGTACCGCGTTTCCAATGCGCTCGCACGCCTCTCGTACACTTCCAACAGACAGTACACATACCGCAGTAGCAGGAGTACGACAAAAGAAAGCAAGAGGCTCGCTGAGCAAAAGAAAGAAAGGAGGATAGAAAGAAGCACCGTGCACGCGACGAAAAACCTAGTCTTACCTTTTTCCGTCAACCAGCGTCGAAACTTGGGTGCGAGAATTCCAGCAACTCGCGCGCCAACGTTCTACTCGCAAGCTCGACGTCCGAGTTGTCCGCGTTCACTGCTGCATTTCTCTTTCTCTCCGTTTTTCCTTCATTCCGAACTCATTCTATAGTGGTTGTTCGTCGTTCGTTTCTGCCCGCTGGAAACCACATAGAGGGGGCGAAAAATCGCGTCTGTGAGAGTTTGTTGCTGCAGTTGCACTTGTCTCGCAGCCTTGCGAAATTCTTGAATTCCTGTGTGCCATGTATTCACCTGTACGCCAGCCCATCAACAAAGAATGGCTCTCTCAATACACGTGGTTTCCGAACAAAATTTCTCGATTGAAAACCCGTGCGACTGCTTGGCTCTCATTGCGCGTATCTTTCACTTTTGTGTGTATCTTGATAAGATCTTGACCGAAAACGGATTTCATTTTTCGACGACTATTCTCTGACGTGGACGGAGTGCAGAAAGTAGGGACATACCTACAATGGAAATTTTGGAGGACGGTCGCGCGATACAAGAAGAAGTCAATGTACTCTGAAAATAATCAGAATTTGAAGGCGGAATTTATACTTAGACGGTCTGCATGGTTTAGACAGGGTTGTGGTTAAGCTATAGTTTGGGAATCTTTTTGAAACAGAGACCCAAACAATTAAATAAATAAGGATAGATCGATAGTTCTGTATGTAAGTATTTATTGAGACCCCTAAAGGTTCACGGAAAAAAAAGATTAGTTGCCATAACCAAGAAATGAGTTGACACAACCAATCGATTATTCTATTTATCTTACAACTCAAATGGTAATACCGACGATTCGAATGATAATACCAACGATTCGAATGGTAGTCCCAACTATTCGAGTGGTAGTCCCAACGATTGGATTAGTTAACCTAACTAATCTCGCGAGAACTAATCGTGAATAGTTGAGGTTACTATTCGATATGGTTGAGGCAACTAATTTTTCAGACATCGTGTACAGCAAATCGAAAACGTAGTTGCCACAACCAAACATTTCTTTCCGTGTTGCAAGGTTTTTGAATGTTGTCACTTTTTCAATGTCTTTAGATATTCCTCTTAGTCGAATCTTTAAGTAGTTATTTAAGGTATTCCATTCCTTTTCTTGTTTTTACACGAACGATTGATCTAATCGATTGAAAAAGTCGAGCCGACTTTAGTCTGGCATCGATCGTTCGCTAACACCATCTAAATATTAACTGATTTCCATAGAATCAGAGGAATGACAGAACAACCCAGGTACAAAGTTTCATGTTATATTCTGACTCATCTGTACCATATTATTTCTTTCATGTTTTAGAGGAATAATATAAACACAAAATAGTTTTAGGAAATATGTATAAATATAACATTAAGCAAGTTTAAGTACCTTTATAGTCTATTTGAATACGCGAAAATGTGAAAGGTACATGCCAGGGGAATGACTTTTAGGAATTAGAAACAACAAAAAAACCGTTAATATGATTTTTTAAATAAAATCTATCTTTTAGACTTTTTTCTAAATGTCATTTACTAATACATTCTGCGAAAAAGATAAATTAAATATTATTCATTATAAGAAAGACGAGTAGGTAAATGCAAACGGACTATTTCAGGAGAATCACCCGTGTATGAAGCATTCTCTGTCAATTCAGCCACTTTTTTTCGGCCCTCTCCGATTGGCCCTGTAATTGATTATATGAATGTACCACTAAAAGACACTCTATGTGAATTATTTCAGATTTTTAAAAATAATTTTTCAGAAAATGGCTTTTTTTATTCAAGTGCAAGTATCTCAGAATTTTGAAGTTACAAAAAAAAATGTCTGCACATAAAAGTTGTCGTTTATTGTTAGCTTTCGAGCGGAATGTTCCAAATAATTGTCACGTTCCTGTGAGTATGATTTTTTTTCGAAAAATGAAGAAATCATTTTTTAATTAAGAAAAGGATATTTTTTATTACTGAAAAAATTACAGAGTATTGCTACATGACTGTTGATACCACAAAAAAATCGCCAGAGTGGCACCGATCGATCTTCTGGTATTAAAAAATGCATTTGTGTGAAAGTTCCGAAAAACGGGGGCATTATTATTTTTTTGATAAAAAAAAGGTTACTTTTTTTTGGCTAATAACATTACAGAGTATTCTTGCATAACTGTATATATTGCAAAAAAATCATCAGAGTGGCAAGGATCGAGCTTACGGTATTAAAAAAAATAATTCGTGTAGAAGTTTCGAAAAACGGGGGAATTATTTTTTTTTATACCGGAAGCTCGATCCGTACCACTCTGATAATTTTTTTGCAATATCTACAGTCATGCAAGAATACTCTGTAATTTTATTAGCCAAAAAAAGTAGCCTTTTTTTATCAAAAAAATTATAATACCCCCGTTTTTCGGAACTTTCACACAAATACATTTTTTAATACCAGAAGATCGATCGGTGCCACTCTGGCGATTTTTTTGTGATATCAACAGTCATGTAGCAATACTCTGTAATTTTTTCAGTAAAAAAAAATATGCTTTTTTTAATTAAAAAATAATTCCTTCATTTTTCGGAAAAAAAATCATACTCACAGGAACGTGACAATTATTTGGAATATTCCGCTCGAAAGCTAACAATAAACGACAACTTTTATGTGCTGACATTTTTTTTCAATAACTTCAAAATTCTGAGATATTTGCACTTGAATAAAAAAAGCCATTTTCTCAAAAATTATTTTTTAAAATCTGAAAAAATGCACATAGAGTGTCTTTTAGTGGTACATTCATATAACCAATTACAGGGCAAATCGGAGAGGGTCGAAAAAAAAGTGGCTGAATTGACAGAGAATGCTACGTATATGATATCGGATATGAATTCAAACAGATAAAAGATTTTGTGAGTGATGGTGAATACCGATTTCTTTCACCTTGGAAGTAGCTTTCCAATGAAATAGAATCAGAAACATGATTGAGTGCATTTATATGGGTACTCTGTTACCTACCGACACATTCATGGTATCTATTTACATTGCATGAACTTGATACGAGAAAGAGCCTCGAGTTAGTTGGCGGAATTGGATGCCGTTGAGTATCGTGAAGCTCCATCAATGAGTTGAGACAGACCGCTGTAAAATGTAGAACATCCGGTTTCCAGTAGAAGCGCTCAACTGCCAATGAAAGTAGACGTCAAACGGAAAATGTGTAAATCATGACATCCATAAGGATTCGCGTTTGAGTGCGCGTTCTCTGTGCGATGGGGGTGAGAGCTATACTCCGTAGAGAGGTAAAGTTCGATCCATCCGACGTTTCTGAAGTGGAGGATCCAGACAGGTTCGCGATATACGAGTAGCAGCTATATGGCTGCGAGTTTCACCTCAGTAACAATATTATTGCTGCATAAACGAAGAGCAGTCGATAGGAGAACGAACGCGCCACGGGTTACTTCACGAACCGTAAAACCAGCAAGTATAGTGGAATCTAATTTTGGGGTTGAACGTAAATATTTCAAGTGGTAGCATCTACGCTCACCAAGTTGGTTGGGCAACAACAGCAACCAGTCTCGGAAGAGTGAGAGAAAGGTGGAGAAAAAGAGTTTCTAAAAGTACAGTTGATTTCCGCATCGGACATTTCACTTGGTGGCAGTAGGCAGAAACAGGCGAACAGGAGCCATCGCTCACATTATTATTTCAGTGAGAGATATACGTGGCTAGCCAGAGATAGAAGATCAAATGGTGAGAGAGGGTGAAGGGAGAGCAGAAGAAGCGGGGTCCGACAATAGAACTACGCCAGAAGCATCCGAGCAAAAGTACATTTGACTTGCATCCGTTGCTCCCCGTGCGCGTTTTCTACATCTCTATGTATGTATATATAAATGCACCTGTATTCAATGCCCTTTAGGTATTTCACTTCCTGCGACGACCCAGTTTGAATTGCAAAAAGAGAGACATTTCCCGCGGTCACGACTCGAAGGAAGAATACCATATTCCAACCCTTGTCCTTTACCATTCTCCTTTCCCTTCTCTTACATTCCCTTGGTAATCTTCGCACGAAGTCTCGCGTTTATGCGTCGCATCTTCGTTAAAGGTGTGGAGAAAGGACCTTTGAGTCAAGTGTCTGTCCCGCGTCGAAAATGTCGACCTCGAGCTTTCATCCCTCCACACTGATCCACTCAAACCCTCTTTCCTTCCGCACAATTTTCCACGGGGTGTCTAATTTTTTTTTTTTCGTCCCACTTGAACATTTGCTGTGATGGCGATGACGACGATGACGACGACGACGACGACGATGAGGAGGAGGAGAAGCAGTTAGGCCAGAAAAGATGAGAGTTAACTTTTCCCTTGCCCTCGCCTTTGAGGATCACTGCGGGAAAGTCGACCACCGAAGGTTTCCTACCTTTAGAAAAATGCATGCCAGTTCTGTGTATAAGATGCTATGTATAAAGACCTCGCTGAAACTCTGAAATTTCACGGTCGTTTATTCAAAGCGAGTGGCACTCTGTCTCAGTCGGTTGACGGTTGATAAATATATGGACCGGGTTACCTCCAGTTTCACCCTCTGGAAGCATTGCCTCGGCCTACTGCGATTCCACTGCTCTCCCTCCCCACAGTCCCCGGCATTTTTGCGGCCTACCTCGAATACATAAGTACACATAGATACAGGTATATAAGGGCAGCCTCAATTCGCAACAATTCGTACAGCACTCCATATCCCACGGGAGGCCCAGTTGGAATTTTAATCCAGGATTAATCCATTACTCTCGCTAGAAGTGAATTCCCGGAGGTACCAAAGCATTAAAATAATTGTTATCTTGGGCGCGTCGGTGCACGGTGCCAGCACGGCAAGGAAGCCGGTGGGCTTTCGGGTTCTCATGCCTTTCAGCCTTTCCGTGCGATCTTTCTCGCTCTTCCTTTTTCCCCTGTCTCCTCTCTGACTCCGTACAGCAGCTCTGCCGTGCATAACGCGTTACTCGCATATTTCTATGTAAATTCCTTTAGCAGTTCCGTCGCTGTAGTGACGAACGACCAACGACGCCTTGGGTGTCGAGAACCTCGGAAATACTCAGCTCTACCTTTTTCCACCGCTTCCAGTTTCGCGTTTTTCGCAACCCTTGTAATTTCTTCGTTGCAAAACCTAGAGCTTGTGGCTAGACTCAATTATCAGAGGTATAAAATATTCAGGATGGATTAACGGTGGAACGAATGAAACATTATAGAAAAGCGAGAAACACAGCGGTAGGCAGAATGGGCAGATGTTGATAAAGAGGATGAGAGTTGTACTTGGTCTTCCTTTTTCCCTTTTTCTTCTTCTTCTTCTTCTTCTCGCGCTCCCTCGACGCTGAAGCACAGTGAAAGCAATCGCGGTCCATCGCTAAGTCAACCCAAACTGTTGTTTGTCGGGACGAGCGCACCAGCGCCCCCTGGGCGCGGGCCCCCGGCTGCAGAAGCTACATGAACTACGCTGGCTCGTCCGCGAGCAATAAAACATTAGCCGACAAACTCAGAAACTCGTTTAACCTTCTGCTCTCGCTCTATCAATGACTCGCTTTCCATAGCCCTTGCTCCTTTCCTCTGTGCAAAGATTTGCCCGGTGAGTTAACGTCGCACAGGAATCGCTGCAAGGGTAATCCCGGATACGGCAACTATGTATATAGCTTGTATTAGATGTTCTTTATGTACTATTGAGCAAGCCAACGTTGATGTCTTTTCTCAAAAGTTCATCGGGTGAAAACGCGGAGAAACTGTAATTTTTATATTTACCAAAATTAATAATCACTAAGGCACACTCAGCGTTAATTATTTTCAGAAAATATTACACGCTTGTATCAATAATTAATTTTATTTGAATATTAGTTTTTGGATAATTGATGAGCATTGCGCTAATGAAAGTTCACGCCCAGTCCGTATAATTTCGGTAGTCTCCCATGTTGAGCTGCATTTCGCGCTGCCTGGACTTGGGCAGAAGATTTGATACCTTAATTTAAAAAATGATTAGTAGAAACAACCAACGTTTAAATGCTTAGAGTATGTCAGTTGCAGCACACATCAAATTTATTATTACATAACCAATCGATTGAATATCATTCCTAATCCAATAGATAATATTACCAACCGGTTGGTTGCCGTTATAAATCAGATTGTTGACTTATCAAACAATTGACTGGCTTACCAACCGGTTGGTTGTCGTTATAAATCAGAGTATCGACTTATCAAACAATTGACTGGCTTACCAACCGGTTGGTTGCCGTTATAAATCAGAGTGTCGACTTATCAAACAATTCGCTGACTTACCAATTAGTTGGTTCCCTTTCCAATTAGTTGGTTGCCTCTCCAATCAGTTGTTTGACTTACCAATCAGTTGTTTGACTTACCAAACAGTTGTTTGACTTACCAATCAGTTATTTGACTTACCAATTAGTTATTTGCCTTACCTATTAGTTGGTTGACGCACTAATCAGTTGGTTGTATTACAAATCAGTTGGTTGTATTACAAATCAGTTGGTTGTATTACAAATCAGTTCGTTGTCTTACAAATCAGTCGAATTGTCTTACAAATCAGTCGAATTGTCTTACAAATCAGTCGAATTGTCTTAGAAATCAGTCGAATTGTCTTACAAATCAGTCGAATTGTCTTACAAATCAGTCGAATTGTCTTACAAATCAGTCGAATTGTCTTACAAATCAGTCGAATTGTCTTACAAATCAGTCGAATTGTCTTACAAATCAGTCGGTTGGCTTGCAAATCAGTCGGTCGACTTGCAAATCAGTTGATTGACTTGCCAATCAGTTGATCCCAGATACCTATCACAAACAGTGAGGGATACGTGCATTATTTGGTAAACATAACCTCGCCAAGACCAACCAACGAAAATTTATTGCCACAAATTTATTCGCTATATGTGGATCTTTCACGTACTTTTCATGTACTTCCTTGCTGACGTGAACCTTGAACGAAATTGTCTTAAATACCAATTTCGCATATATTTTTCACGTATATTTCCGGTACTTTTCAACACTAACTTTACATGCAAAAATTTTAAACATGGATTTTTTGTTTTGTTTTCGTGTTCTTCCTGGCTGACGCGAACCTCGAGTGTAATCATTTTAAATACGTACTTCTTTTGGAATTTTTGCGTACTTTTTACGTACTTCCCACGTGAAACTGGAAGTGCGTAAAAAGTCAAGGATTATCTCATTAGCGGGACTTTTTCATGTACTTCTTGAGAAACCCGGACGGAGACGTAATGTACTTGTTTTTATACTCGGGACATTAGAAATACGGAAATAAGAAATGCTTGTACTTGTATGGCTCTTGCGTGGTTGAATTGATGTTATAGTTTAGAATCGGTAACAACATCTCGAAAATGGACAGTTTCAGTCGTGCGGTTGGTGTGTGGCTTCGGCGATCTCCCAGACCAAATAGATCCACTTGCGGTTGGTACTTGGGTGTGTGTGGATCAATATTGAAGGAAGATGTGAAGGTTCGCGAGAAGCCGACGAACGATAGTCAGTTTGTCATCAATCTGTAACGCGAGCACGCGTTCAATAATTATTTTGCACAAATCAAACGTTATAAATATATGATTGTTAAGAGTTGCTTTAGCCGTTTATGAATGATATGTGGTATGAGGTGCTTCGGCGAATGACGGCTTATGACTTTTTTTTTTAATTTTTGGTCTACGTTTCACCCTGATCAGGGCCTCTTCAGAACCATTATTTTTATTTTACAGTTTAAATCTATGTACAAACAAAAAAAAATATAAATAATTATAAATAATAATAGTTATAAATATAATATGTGGAGAGCTTATGCTATACAGATGGGTGACTTAATTAATCATATACTGATCTATACGTCAACTGAAAAAATGGACGCAGCTTTCTGGTGTTTCTTTTGTATCTTCATAAAATTGGTGAATATGGGCCACTGAGAAGTTTTGGATTCTTATTCTAGAGATAAATCGTACTTGGATGGCAGAAATAGGGTTTCGGAAATATACACTGTAAATGGCACGGAAATATTTTAAAGGTCACATCTATCGATGGGCGTTCCTTTCTACTCGGTTTTTTCATGGTTTGACTAATATGGACCACCCAGAAAATTCTGGAAAATGGTTCGGTATGCTCTGCGGACTCAGCGCACAAGAAATAAAACTTCGGTAGATTTTAATATTCTTATACATTTTTTTTTGTTAAAAAATTGTCATCTTTTTTCTTTCAACATTTCTTTCTTGCAAATATTCTTTTTGAAACATTTTAAAGAAATGTTCGAAGAATATAATATTTCCGAAATTTTTCGATCAAATTTGAATTTAAAAGGATAATTATTATTAAATTTATTTGCATTGATTTTACCACTGACCCAAATGTGATATGTCAGTCTTTATAGGGTTAACAGAAATCAATTTAATTATTGCAACGAAATTGCATTACAAAAAAGTGGTCCATATTATCGAACATCGGATGGCCCATCATTTTTAGCTTGTTTTGGCTGCCATAAATCAACAATCGTAGCTCGAGGCGCCATGTTTCAGCTACGTAATAGTTGAGTGTGTTCACTACTTGATGTGAGTCATAGATATCCCAAGAAACGAGTTTTTGATGTGAATTCACACGTCTTTTAAGAGTCAAATGAATGCAGGTTAAGGTAAATGTCCCAGTAATCGACCATGTACCAGTAATCGACCAGTTTGTGGTAAAAGAGAGATAAATAAGACTGTGAGTGCTTTTCGACGCTTAAATAAATTAAGAACATTTCCTCCGATTTATGTACAATATTATATGAAAATTTGAGGCTTGTAAAATCACAACAGTGATAATAAGAAAATCGTAAACTTGCAGTGACCGAGCCGAGCGTGATTTCGTCGAAATCCTTGATATGGAGGTTAAGGTGCGTCTCGTGACATTTAGTTAAATTCTGCGATGCACGAAGACTTTGGCTGAGTAAGTTTAATTTGATATTACATATGAAGAATCTGGTATTACTAAATGAATATGACTTTACTGTAAAATTGTTGTTTGTGCAAAAAATCGCGGAGGTCGATAACTGGTTCAGAAAAACACATAAATGTCCGGGTAATCGACCTACTGTCGATCACTAGGACAAAATTGTGGATAGAAAATTAGTGTAAATCGCGTATTGTTTTTATGAATTAGATGATAAAAAATAATGTAACAATTCATTCATCGATCGAACTGTACGAGGAGTAGTTATGGACAGGGGTATTGGGCTCTATATAAATAATTAAGCAGCAAAATAAATCATGTCGATAACTGGGCCATGCATATGTCCATGACTGGGTCATGTCATGTCATGGGTCGATTACTGGGCAAACCGTGACTTTAGTATGTCCATGACTGGGACATTTGCACACCTCAAGTTTTATGTCAATTTTTTATTACAAGAAGATAAGGTAGACCAAAAGTTAAGCATTCTATTTGTTGACAAGATTATACTGATTCTTTATAACCTACAATGACAGTTATTGACGTCTTAATTTGTGACTTTTCTTAATGTGTCGATTACTAGGACATATAACGGTCGATTACTGGACCAACTATAACTTTAGTATGTCGATGACTGGTACATTTGCACTTCTGAAGCTTTAGAATAAGTTTCCTCTACAATAAGATAAGTTACGAAAATATTTGAGGTTGTTATTTTTTCATACGACTATTCTGATTCATTATTACCTAGAATTACCATTTTTTGTATCTTAATGTGAAAGTTACGTTTTTATAAAGTCGGGCAATTTGGTTAACGTGTCAATCACTGGGACGTTTACCTTACGTTGGCACCACTGCCCAACGTGTGTTCCGCGACTGGGGCAAGTACTAAGCAATCTCGCAGCGACCCAGAGTCGGGACACAATCGGACGAAGAATCTGGCATTACTAAATGAATATGATTTTATCGTAAAATTGTTGTTTGTGCAAAAAATCGCGGAGGTCGATAACTGGTTCAGAAAAACATACAAATGTCCGGGTAATCGACCTACTGTCGATCACTAGGACAAAATTGTGGATAGAAAATTAGTGTAAATCGCGTATTGTTTTTATGAATTAGATGATAAAAAATAATGTAACAATTCATTCATCGATCGAACTGTACGAGGAGTGGTTATGGACAGGGGTATTGGGCTCTATATAAATAATTAAGCAGCAAAATAAATCATGTCGATAACTGGGCCATGCACATGTCCATGACTGGGTCATGTCATGTCATGGGTCGATTACTGGGCAAACCGTGACTTTAGTATGTCCATGACTGGGACATTTGCACACCTCAAGTTTTATGTCAATTTTTTATTACAAGAAGATAAGGTAGACCAAAAGTTAAGCGTTTTATTTGTTGACAAGATTATACTGATTCTTTATAACCTACAATGACAGTTATTGACGTCTTAATTTGTGACTTTTCTTAACGTGTCGATTACTAGGACATATAACGGTCGATTACTGGACCAACTATAACTTTAGTATGTCGATGACTGGTACATTTGCACTTCTGAACCTTTAGAATAAGTTTTCTCTACAATAAGATAAGTTACGAAAATATTTGAGGTTGTTATTTTTTCATACGACTATTCTGATTCATTATTACCTAGAATGACCATTTTTTGTATCTTAATGTGAAAGTTACGGTTTTATAAAGTCGGGCAATTTGGTTAACGTGTCGATCACTGGGACGTTTACCTTATAATTGAAAAATAAGAAAATTTGTGTAACTTTGTTAAATTGTATCATGATTATAAGTTCATACGTAAATTACCTTACTGATACCAACACAAGTGAGTGCACAAGAAATTGTACATTTTTCGATTCCACATGTGGGTCGTTACGCACTGGTTCACCATAGCGCAACGGCCCATATTCACCACTTTTACCTTGCACCAGAAACTCAGTAAAAATAAAGCTGCCTGTATCCGCCAGGATTTCCGAAGTTTCCCTCTGCCCTTGTAAGAATGCAATAGCGCATTAGGAAGAGTGGATGCAGATAACACTCTAGGGGGAGTATATATAAATGGAATAGGGGAAAAGGGAATCGCAAAATCCTGAAGAAGCCATATGCTGGAATAACCCAGTATCTCGAAAAACGGTTACAATAGTTTTCTCACTTTTAACATTGAGTGCTTACTTTTATTATTACTTTTAGCAATTAATTAAGCAATTAATAAAAACTAATAGATGAGAAAAAATTTCTTCTTTTGTATATCACGAAAAGGAAATGTCATTGGTTCTATAAATCTTTAATTTGCGGCTACCAAAAACAAGCGCTATAAACTTCATTTTACTTTCAATTCCTACAATTTCATATGAGACTGAAACAATAATTCTAAAACAGGCAAAATAATATTTTATTGAGAATTAGTATTAATTTAAAAATAATTGTTTTTGTCAGCTCGCAAGCGGATAATTTTTTAATCAACGACATTTTTTTTAGTGTTTTTTAGTATTAAAATTCCAGCCTTCTGAACGAATTAGGGATTTAATACTTCGAAGAATCTGCTGCTTATAAGAGGAATTTAATTGGTGAAAACAACACAAGTACAAGTTCTACCTTTCCAAACAATCGATTTTGCTTATCATCATCACCACATACCGATTTGGGGAAGTCTACAAGAAAAGGGATAAAGTGGAAAGGGCTCAAAGGTAGATGATGACGTAAGAACGTGAAAAATCTATATATCATGAAAAACAAAACAAATCAAAAAATAATGAGCATTACAACGGATTCAAGACCCACTTTCAAAGATCTCCACTTCTCTTGGCAATCATCCTAGGGCTTTTCTCGAAAAGATGGAATATTAGAAATAAACTTTGGGTACATCTAGGCACTCGAACTCGAAAGTAATATAAGGTACTTGTGTACCACAGAAAAAAAGTTGCGCAACCTCCACCACAACTTCGAGAATGACGACGACAACGACCAAGACTCTTGAAGCTAAAACTTTTCATGATATACTTTTTTTTATTCTATATAATGCCATTTCTCTTCCGACATCTTTTCTCTCCGGTGTTCCTCCGTTTTTCTCAGGTTTCCTGGGTTAGTTGGGGCTTTTTCCATCAAGGGCCACTGACTCACCAACAATCATGGTGGTTGGGAGGCACTCTGCTCTGCCGTGTACCTTTTTGAAAGCAACTCGACAGGTAAAGAAACAAAGAAACCGGGACGTACGTAATTTAGTAGAATATATGAGGAAGAAGTAATTCTACCGGGAAGTATGTATGTATTGAAGAAACTTTGGAGAATACGTGCAGCCTTTAGGAGGATTAATTTCGATCACGTGTTTTACGAAATTCTCAAGCGAAATTCCCTTTAGAGACGATTTCGTAACGTTACGATGTAGCAACTCTCCATCTCATTCGCCTTGGCGCTTACATACTAAACACTTTGTAGCGTACATATATTCTTGTGTAAAGCAGACGAGGGTTCTCGTCGTTAGCAAGGAATGCACTCGGGCTTCAGTTCACCTACCCTTAGCCTTCCCATCTCTTTAGTCTTGTTCCAAAGGAGCGCTTTTCGCACGACTTGATTCGCGATACGACTGCGTTCGCCCACGTTTCCTCGTCTTATCACAATCAGCGAGTTAAATTGGAAACAGGGAAGGAAGCTACAACGGTGGGACGGTTTTCTCGAGGGTTTCTCGAACGAAGACGGCAAAGAGCTTGCAAGCTTTCGTTCCACCGCAAATCACCTTCACCATGAGGAGATTTCGCACTGTTAAACACAGTACTTACTTATCTACCCTTGCGTGAACTAATGAAGTACTAATAAGCGCATTTATTTCAATGAATTATGCAGTAATTCTGATGAAAATATAGCTTTTTTATTTATCATAATATTCGACTTGGTCAGTTTTTTAAAAATAAAAATCATTATAAGAAAATGTATACGCAAACAACTCCTGGATCTTGAAGTTAGGCATCGATATCGATTAAGGTAAACGTCCCAGTGATCGACACGTTAACTAAATTGCCCGACTTTATAAAAATGTAACTTTCATATTAAGATACAAAAAATGGTCATTTTAGGTAATAATGAATCAGAATAGTCGTATGAAAAAATAACAACCTCAACAATTTTCGTAATTTATCTTATTGTAGAGAAAACTTATTCTAAAGCTTCAGAAGTGCAAATGTACCAGTCATCGACATACTAAAGTTATAGTTGGTCCAGTAATCGACCGTTATATGTCCTAGTAATCGACACGTTAAGAAAAGTCACAAATTAAGACGTCAATAACTGTCATTGTAGGTTATAAAGAATCAGTATAATCTTGTCAACAAATAGAACGCTTAACTTTTGGTCTACCTTATCTTCTTGTAATAAAAAATTAACATAAAACTTGAGGTGTGCAAATGTCCCAGTCATGGACATACTAAAGTCACGGTTTGCCCAGTAATCGACCCATGACATGACATGACCCAGTCATGGACATATGCATGGCCTAGTTATCGACATGATTTATTTTGCTGCTTAATTATTTGTATAGAGCCCAATACCCATGTCCATAACTACTCCTCGTACAGTTCGATCGATGAATGAATTGTTACATTATTTTTTATCATCTAATTCATAAAAACAATACGCGATTTACACTAATTTTCTATCCACAATTTTGTCCTAGTGATCGACAGTAGGTCGATTACCCGGACATTTATGTGTTTTTCTGAACCAGTTATCGACCTCCGCGATTTTTTGCACAAACAACAATTTTACGATAAAATCATGTTCATTTAGTAATACCAGATTCTTCATATGTAATATCAAATTAAACTTACTCAGCCAATGTCTTGGTGCATCGCAGAATTTAACTAAATGTCACGAGACGCACCTTAACCTCCATATCAAGGATTTCGACGAAATCACGCTCGGCTCGGTCACTGCAAGTGTACGATTTTCTTATTATCACTGTTGTGATTTCCCGGGAAAAACGATTCATATATAATCATATATAATCATATATAAACTGCTCATATATGATTGTATATGAATTTTGTCTCTATATGATCATGCATGATCATATATAATCATATATAAACTGCTCATATATGATTGTATATGAATTTTGTCTCTATATGATCATGCATGATCATATATGACTATGCATGATCATATATAATTGTATCTGAGCATATACAATCATATATAGTTATATGTGATTATATAAGACGATGCCTAAATAGATATAATCTTCTGAAAGTTGGAGAGTATATTTGCAAGACACCAAATCTCTTGAAGAAAGTAATGTAAAAATACAATGAAGTTGAACTTCATCACGATATACGGTTAAGAAATATCATTACTAATGTTATATTTCGATTATATGTACAACGTATAAGGTCCCGAACTGTTCGTGTTAATTTCTGTGCACTATTACAATAAACGATTATCACGATCCTTTTATGTTGATATTATTTAGTATAGTAATCTTGATCATTCTTATTAATATGCGACCGTTTCAATTCATCAAGTGGAAGGTTTTAATGAAACGTCCGCCCAGGAAAGCCAAATATCTTCATTAATCGTTGCGAATGAGCATGTGATTATAAAGAAAAGAACCGCATATGCAAAAATACCTATAACTTGAGCGCTTCAAACAAAACCGGATGATTCACGCATTTACAAAACGGATATTAAATGCTTAGTTATATAACCATATAACAAATTTTACATCCGTATATAAATAAGACGTGAACATCGAAATAATTCGTGAATATTATATAACAATAGATTATGGAATACCATATAATCATACGTGCACGATCATACATGAGCTGTCAGTTCTCTGTGCGCAGTCATATATGATTGTATATGATCATATATTGCACAGTCGACACACAGAATAGATCTCATATACAATCCTATATGATCATATCTGTTTATATATGACATGGTAAACAGGCAGTTTTGGTGTTAAATATGGTCATATATAGGGTCATATATGCCAATGTATATATACATATAAAGTTATATACGCTCATATACATTTGTATATGGATCCACATACAATCATATATGCGCTAAAAATGGGCGATATATAGTTGTATATAACTATATATGATCATATCTGTTCATATATGACATCGCAAGCTGGCGGTTTTGGTATTATATATGATCATGTATACCACTGTATATGTACATATAAACTCATATATGCTCATATATGTTTTCATATACAATGATATATTACGTTATATACAATTATATATAATTATATACAACTATACATGAAATTATATACAATTATATATGATTATATATGAACCGTTTTTCCCGGGTTTACAAGCCTCAAATTTTCATATAATATTGTACATAAATCGGAGGAAGCGTTGTTAATTTATTTAAGCGTCGAAAAGTACTCACAGTCTTATTTATCGCTCTTTTACCACAGACTGGTCGATTACTGGTACATGGTCGATTACTGGTACATGGTCGATTACTGGTACATGGTCGATTACTGGGACATTTACATTATGGCTACTTTACCGATATTCTCATTTTCAAGTTTGGGATTAAGATAAAAGTTTATAAAACGTTTTTTAACTTATACATTTCGTATCTGAGAAAAATATTATTTCACGAGCATGAACGATTTCAAAACATACAATGTTTTGACAAACCACGATTGAGTGTAAGCACAGAATAATGATAGATCTAAAACTTCTTAAAGTATTGGATGTAGCCATACCCGGTACTTCTGCCCTATTAGTATTAATTAAGAGGCAGTGATACACCCGCGGGAATTTTGTTGACTAATGTTAAACGCCCATAGGTTTGCCCCTTTTGCACACAACCTCATATTATTTTTTTCGACTCTCTTGAAAAAAAAGACGGCTTCACGTATCATCGACTTTATTATAATTCTGTGTATTCTCTACAAAATTTAGACCATTTGTCAAGCCCTTTGGAAAAACATAAATTGCGAAATTTTTTAAGTGACACGCCAAACGTGAGTTCCAAAGATAATTTCGAACACATCCCGATGGGATAAAAATTGAAAAAAATCAAGCATGTACAAGGTGCTGAAAAGTTCGATTTTGCATAATGATAATTCCAAAATATGATTGACAAATTGATGGATAATAAAATTGTTCAACAAATTACCCGACAACCTAACGTTTTTTTTTTTCGAATGAAAATGATTTGTCAATTTTTCCGAGTACATATGAATTTTTACAGAATTTTTTCTTTATTTTGATTTATTTTTTTGTGTTTTGAAAGATGCGCGAAAAATAAAGAATTTTGGATATGCGTTTGGCAAAAAAATCTTGAGTGTACTGGATGGTTTTATGCCAGATATTTGTATCCTTAATCAATTTTTACCTCCATTTTTTTAGCAATTAACATAATCCAAATTAACTAAATATCAATAGATATCGTGAGTCATAGTTTCAGCTGGTTCTTGGAGGAAATAGTCAGACGAAATCCATTAAAGAAATCCTCCATTTTTTTAGCAATTAACATAATCCAAATTAACTAAATATCAATAGATATAGTAAGTCATAGTTGATCTATATTGAGTTTCAGCTGACTCTTGGAGGAAATAGTCAGATGAAATCCATTTAAAAAACCCTCAATTTTTTTTAGCAATTAACATAATCCAAATTAACTAAATATCAATAGATATAGTAAGTCATAGTTGATCTATATTGAGTTTCAGCTGGTTCTTGGATGAAATAGTCAGATGAAATCCATTTAAAAGATCCCCCATTTTTTTTAGCATTTAACATAATCCAAATTAACTAAATATCAATAGATATAGTAAGTCATAGTTGATCTATATTGAGTTTCAGCTGGTTCTTGGATGAAATAGTCAGATGAAATCCATTAAAAAAATCCCCCATTTTTTTTAGCAATTAACATAATCCAAATTAACTAAATATCAATACATATAGTAAGTCATAGTTGATCTATATTGAGTTTCAGCTGGTTCATGGAGGAAATAGTCAGATGAAATCCATTAAAAAAATCCTCTATTTTTTTAGCAATTAACATAATCCAAATTAACTAAATATCAATAGATATAGTAAGTCATAGTTGATCTATATTGAGTTTCAGCTGGTTCATGGAGGAGATAGTCAGATGAAATCCATAAAAAAATATCACAAGTGCGAATCGAGTCAACTAGGAGGTCAGGAGCGGAAGTTTAATGTGTTCTTCGAAGTGGGGCTACTGACAGATTTGTTTCATGGTTAGGGGTACACGGTTACACCGTAAAACCTCATAGCAGCGCCCTCCTCGTGCTGCAATAAATATTTTACAGGCCCGTTTGCCCTAACGCCGTAGAGTGGTAGAGGCTGTGAAGGTTACGGCACACAGGGTGGAAGGAAGCTGCCTCGTAAAAAATTCTCTCTGTCGGCCGACCGCGATTCGTTTTTTTACTCTCCTTTTTTAACATGACAGCTGCTCGCGTAATCTACGCCAGCGGCACGCTTCAGGAATAAGAAATGGTGCTTAAACTGCATAGGGAATATCGGAAAAGTGAATTTGATTCAAGACAATCTCACTGCAATGAAAGAAAATATTCACCGTGAGGAATACACACTATTTCAGTGCTAAATACACCGAGAGAAAAAGTTTCATTGATTCACGGAAATCTTTGCCAATGAAATGAAATACTTGAATTTCAATACTATCTTTTCTTTGAATGATCTCAAACTCAATGAAAAGTAGTAACATTGATTCGAAGAAATATTTCTTTAAACTAATGAACCTTTTTCATTGGTTATAAAGATATCGTCTCTGATTCAATGAAACCTTCTTCTTACCAGCTCAAAATTTCAAAACCTATTTTTTCCTGAAGTACGCGGCAAATAAAGCTCAAATTTTGTGAGTATGTAAGGAAGTACGGCAGAAATAATCTAAGCTTCTGGCTCCTCGAAACTCGAAGCCGTTCGTTCGGGATAACCGGAAAACAAGAAAGTGAGGTTAGGTGCGAGAGAGATATCAATGAAAACGTTTGTTTGAACCAATGAGAACGTCTCTTTAAAACAATGAAACTGTTTCTTTATTATATGTTCACTAAGCAAATCTTTATTTATAAATGAAATGTTCTCTTTGAAATTCAAATGCACTATTTCGTTGAAATCAATGAAAAAAAAATCAATCCACCCATTTCTTTGGCGTCAATGAAATCTTTTCTCTCGGTGTACTTGATTATGTTCTTTCAACGTTTATAGATTAACGACAATATAGAGTTCTTAATAATAACGCATTATTTTTTAACAACATTAAAAAAAATATATTCCGTAAATAAATTGAACAAATAGTAGAAGGGCTCGAACTTCGCAGTTCATTTCCGAACAGGTAAATTTTTGTTCTGTTTTTAACAATTAAGGTACAATTTATTGTATATTTCTTGCAGCATTATTTATTCTTAATTAACGAGTAAATTAAATACAATTTAATTTACAGAAGGAAATTACGAAGGATCTGTAATAATTCGTAAAATCTACAAATTTCTGTTCCGGGTGAATTGCAGGTCGGAATACATAGACCATTGAAAATATGTTGCACATTCAGTGTGAATAGTGAAAATTATTCAATGGGGTTGTTACACATGCCTCCTAATTGATGTAAATTTAGCGCTGATTATAAGGGTTTATGTACCATGTAATGAAACAACAACGATAGAGGAAAAGGAAATGTTAGCATGCTGCGAAACGAGCAGGACGGAAAGGGGTTTCAATATGCTTCGGGGTGAAGCTACGTACCAGCACTGCAAGCTCCAAACCATAGCTAGGCTTCGTATAACACAAGTATAACACAACTATCAAACTCTTGGGCAAACTGTTGCGTGGCGCGTTTGCTGTTGGTTGGGAACACCCGGACCAACGAGCTCGCGAAATTAGATCGGGGCAAAGAGGGTGAAAGGGCAGCGAGCAAAGCAGGCAGACGCGGGAGAGATTTGGCTGCTCTGTTGCTGTTCCTCGGATACCGCGAACCAACAGGACAAAATGAGCAAGGACACTGCTCTCATTCTCTCCTCGAAAAATATTTCATATTAAGCGTATTTTCGTGTCCCCAGTTACAAAAGATTAATCTTTTATATTTCCATTCATCCGTGAGCGTTAAAAACCATTTCAATGTCATCACTCCCATTTTACTGCCGGCAAAAATACAAAATACAAAAAATGTATTTTTACACTTTTGTACTTGAATTATAGTTTCAACACAAAAATGATAAAATTCAATGTAAATTGAGTAAAAGAAATGGTCGTCCTTTTAGGTGCTAGTGACACCTATTAGTCGCCAGTCTACACCGAGAGAAAAAGTTTCATTGATTCACGGAAATCTTTGCCAATGAAATGAAATACTTGAATTTCAATACTATCTTTTCTTTGAATGATCTCAAATTTAATGAAAAGTAGTGACGTTGATTGGAAGAAACATTTCTTTAAACCAATGAACCTTTTTCATTGATTTCAAAGATATCGTCGCTGATTCAATGAAACCTTCTTCTTACCACCTCAAAATTTCGGAACCTATTTTTTCCTAAAGTACGCGGCAGATAAAGCTCAAAATTTGTGAGTATGTAAGGAAGTGCGGCAGAAATAGGCTAAGCTTCTGGCTCCTCGAAACTCGAAGCCGTTCGGTCCGGAGAACCGGAAAACAAAAAAGTGAGGTTAGGTGCGAGAGAGAGATCAATGAAAACTTTTTTTTGAACCAATGAAAACGTCTTTTTAAAACAATAAAACTGATTCTTTATTATATGATCACTAAGTAAATCTTTATTTACAGACAATGAAATGTTGTCTTTGAAATTCAAATGCACTGTTTCATTGAAATCAATAAAAAAAGAATCAACCCACCCATTTCTTTGGCGTCAATGAAATCTTTTTCCCGGTAGGGAAAAAAAATAATTCTCCCGTTTTTTGAAACTTCCACACGAATAATTTTTTTTAATACCGTAAGCTCGATCCGTAACACTCTGATGATTTTTTTGCAATATCTACAGTCATGCAAGAATACTCTGTAATTTTATTAGCCAAAAAAAAGGAACCTTTTTTTTATCAAAAAAATAATAATGCCCCCGTTTTTCGGAACTTTCACACAAATGCATTTTTTAATACCAGAAGATCGATCGGTGCTACTCTGGCGATTTTTTTGTGATATCAACAGTCATGTAGCAATACTCTGTAACTTTTTCAGTAAAAAAAATATCCTTTTTTTATTAATTAAACAATAATTCCTCCATTTTTCGGAAAAAAATCATACTCACAGGAACGTGACAATTTTTTGGAATATTCCACTCGAAAGCTAACAATAAACGACAACTTTTATGTGCTGACATTTTTTTTCAGTAACTTCAAAATTCTGAGATATTTGCACTTGAATAAAAAAAGCCATTTTCTAAAAAATTATTTGAAAAAATCTGAAAAAATTCACATAGAGTGTCTTTTTGTGGTATATTCATATAACCAATTACAGGGCAAATCGGAGAGGGTCGAACAAAAAGTGGCTGAATTGACAGAGAATGCTTCATATAGCCGGTCTCGAGTTCGTCTCACGGCACTGGAGCTACGTCACGTTTCGTCGAGAACGTAAACACGGACTACAGCTGTATACATGTGACCTCCACAGGTAGAAATACCTGTGTGGGTCTCATGTATACATCTGGAGCTTCATCGCGCCCGTATTTATATTTTCGACAAAAATCGACCGCATCGGGAATCCAACCCGCGACCTACCGATGCTCTGGAATAGAGGCCAGTACACTGAACACTAGACCATCGCACCAGTTGCCTACGGACAAATATAATTTATAAAAAATTAAGATTCAAAATTGACTTGATCTAAAAGTGTTTGCTGTAAATTAAAAAAATTTCAGATATCTGTCATAATTCATATTAGTTTGAGCTCCAATAAACCATCAAGATCGGTAACAGACGCATCATCGATCAAGGCCCTAATCATCAGTGTCACGGTAAACCGACAAAAATCGACCGCACCGGGAATCGAACCCGCGCCCTACCGATGCTCTGGACTAGAGGTCAGTACACTGACCACTACACCATCGCACCGGTTGCTTACGGATAAATATAATTTATAAAAAATTAAGATTCAAAATTGACTCGTTCTAAAAGTGTTTGCTGTAAATTAAAAAAATTTCAGATATCTGTCATAATTCTTATTAGTTTGAGCTCCAATAAACCATCAAGATCGGTAACAGACGCATCATCGATCAAGGCCCTAATCATCAGTGTCACGGTAAACCGACAAAAATCGACCGCACCGGAAATCGAACCCGCGACCTACCGATGCTCTGGAATCTAGGCCAGTACACTGACCACTAGACCATCGCACCGGTTGCCTACGGATAAATATAATTTATAAAAAATTAAGATTCAAAATTGACTTGATCTAAAAGTGTTTGCTGTAAATTAAACAATTTTCAGATATCTGTCATAATTCTTATTAGTTTGAGCTCCAATAAACCATCAAGATCGGTAACAGATGCATCATCGATCAAGGCCCTAATCATCAGTGTCACGGTAAACCGACAAAATTCGACCGCACCGGGAATCGAACCCGCGACCTACCGATGCTCTGGACTAGAGGCCAGTACACTGACCACTAGACCATCGCACCGGTTGCCTACGGACAAATATAATTTATAAAAAATTAAGATTCAAAATTGACTTGATCTAAAAGTGTTTGCTGTAAATTAAAAAAATTTCAGATATCTGTCATAATTCTTATTAGTTTGAGCTCCAATAAACCATCAAGATCGGTAACAGACGCATCATCGAACAAGGCCCTAATCATCAGTGTCACGGTAAACCGACAAAAATCGACCGCACCGGAAATCGAACCCGCGACCTACCGATGCTCTGGAATAGAGGCCAGTACACTGACCACTAGACCATCGCACCGGTTGCTTACGGACAAATATAATTTATAAAAAATTAAGATTCAAAATTGACTTGATCTAAAAGTGTTTGCTGTAAATTAAAAAAATGTTCAGATATCTGTCATAATTCTTATTAGTTTGAACTCCGATAAACCATCAAGATCGGTAACAGACGCATCATCGATCAAGGCCCTAATCATCAGTGTCACCGTAAACCGACAAAAATCGACCGCACCGGGAATCGAACCCGCGCGTTACCGATGCTCTGGACTAGAGGCCAGTACACTGACCACTAGACCATGGCACTGGTTGCCTACAGACAAATATAATTTATAAAAGATTAAGATTCAAAATTGACTTGATCTAAAAGTGTTTGCTGTAAATTAAAAAATTTCAGATATCTGTCATAATTCTTATTAGTTTGAGCTCCAATAAACCATCAAGATCGGTAACAGACGCATCATCGATCAAGGCCCTAATCATCAGTGTCACGGTAAACCGACAAAAATCGACCGCACCGGGAATCGAACCCGCGACCTACCGATGCTCTGGAATAGAGGCCAGTACACTGACCACTACACCATCGCACCGGTTGCTTACGGATAAATATAATTTACAAAAAATTAAGATTCAAAATTGACTCGTTCTAAAAGTGTTTGCTGTAAATTAAAAAAATTTCAGATATCTGTCATAATTCTTATTAGTTTGAGCTCCAATAAACCATCAAGATCGGTAACAGACGCATCATCGAACAAGGCCCTAATTATCAGTGTCACGGTAAACCGACAAAAATCGACCGCACCGGGAATCGAACCCGCGACCTACCGATGCTCTGGAATAGAGGCCAGTACACTGACCACTAGACCATCGCACCGGTTGCCTACGGACAAATATAATTTATAAAAAATTAAGATTCAAAATTGACTTGATCTAAAAGTGTTTGCTGTAAATTAAAAAAATTTCAGATATCTGTCATAATTCTTATTAGTTTGAACTCCGATAAACCATCAAGATCGGTAACAGACGCATCATCGATCAAGGCCCTAATCATCAGTGTCACGGTAAACCGACAAAAATCGACCGCACCGGGAATCGAACCCGCGACCTACCGATGCTCTGGAATAGAGGCCAGTACACTGACCACTAGACCATCGCACCGGTTGCCTACGGACAAATATAATTTATAAAAAATTAAGATTCAAAATTGACTTGATCTAAAAGTGTTTGCTGTAAATTAAAAAAATTTCAGATATCTGTCATAATTCTTATTAGTTTGAACTCCGATAAACCATCAAGATCGGTAACAGACGCATCATCGATCAAGGCCCTAATCATCAGTGTCACGGTAAACCGACAAAATTCGACCGCACCGGGAATCGAACCCGCGACCTACCGATGCTCTGCAATAGAGGCCAGTACACTGACCACTAGACCATGGCACCGGTTGCCTACAGACAAATATAATTTATAAAAGATTAAGATTCAAAATTGACTTGATCTAAAAGTGTTTGCTGTAAATTAAAAAAATTTCAGATATCTGTCATAATTCTTATTAGTTTGAACTCCAATAAACCATCAAGATCGGTAACAGACGCATCATCGATCAAGGCCCTAATCATCAGTGTCACGGTAAACCGACAAAAATCGACCGCACCGGGAATCGAACCCGCGACCTACCGATGCTCTGGACTAGAGGCCAGTACACTGACCACTAGACCATCGCACCGGTTGCCTACGGACAAATATAATTTATAAAAAATTAAGATTCAAAATTGACTTGATCTAAAAGTGTTTGCTGTAAATAAAAAAAAATTCAGATATCTGTCATAATTCTTATTAGTTTGAACTCCGATAAACCATCAAGATCGGTAACAGACGCATCATCGATCAAGGCCCTAATGATCAGTGTCACGGTAAACCTTCTGGTATGATCGATGTTCATCTGAGGATGTTCCGATTCCACAAAACGTCCGCGTGTCAGTCGTTCAGTATCGACAATAAATAACGTATAGCATTGGAATCAAATAGGAACCGACAGTTACATAGAGTTCTGTTATAGCCTGGTGATCGGAGAGAGGCGGTTTCGGTGCATGCGGCGTTAGTAGTACAGAGCGTTTCATCGTGAAATCCTCCGTGCACTCTCGCTCGGTTGCACACGGTTCTCGGTGGCGTTTTGCTCTCGGGAAATTCTCTCGCGAAGGGATATTAACGATGCGGCGTCAGTGGTGGCGAGCCGTCGGTAGCACGGCTCACTCATAAATCGGTCTGAGGGCGCAGCAGTCCTCCCTCGTTTCGTCATTAACCGGAAACACGTATGTCACATTTATTTCGGCAACCGGGAGACTATAGTATACGAGCGAGCTAAACCGCAAAGCTCGCAGCACATGGTTAAGCGATGTGTCCTATGGAATAGTGTTTTGCTATAACTACAAGCAGTTATACATACGTATATATATATACACCAAGAAAGAGATTTAGTAACATTAAAAACATTTGATTTGAGTTAACCAAATCCGGCGTTTGTAGGTGGCGAATTAAATATTTGGTAGAGTTGACTAATAATTACCATGGACATTAAAGACTGGATTTCATTATTAAAACTCAAAATATCTTTGACCCAACCGATTAGACAATACTATCGTCAAAATGTTTCAATATTCTCATCGTCTGTTTGGTTAAGGAGGGTCTTCTGTTATCTCGAAGTGATGCCAGCGTTTTGAAATTTGGACAGCATGTTCACGAGTAATCTTCTCATCAAACTGTGAAGTTTTCATGAGGTTGTCTCTACCGTTTTAAAGATATTAATTCTCAAAGTTAAGAGATTTAACATTGGGCTTATGGAAAATAGTGCATTTTCGATCGTGTGAAATAAATAGAAGGAGTGCTGTCATCTTTTGGAAACGTATACCGCTTGAAACGACGTACTTTCCAGAACTACATATCCAATTTTCGAAACATTCGTCTGTACCGTTTTGTTGAAATTAAAGTGATAAGTATAACTCGTGTTACACGAGTTTGCCGCCTCCGACGCAACATTGTTGCACGGCTAGCTGCCTCCGTCTCACGTCTCACCGCTCTTCGGCCTCCCCACCACAAGTAACTGAAGACCCAACTTAAGTGTACTCAATATGGGATTCGTAACCAAGTTTCTTGGTCGAATTGACCCTAGGTAACCTTGAAGGGACCACGTTATACACGGAAAGAAAGGCTTGGTCGAAACAACCAAGTGCTATGGGGTGCGTTCCGAATGACGAGGTTCTTTGTTGTTCGATGCGCATGCGCAATGGTTTTTGCCGAGATTTACGGTGAACTTTAAGAAGTATAATAAAAGTAGAAACATAAGAAAACAATTGTTTTGTTTATACTGGTACTGAAGTATGAATAATTAGATTTCTCATGGATTTGCCTATTTGTAAAGAATTCAAATATTATCCTCGTTTCATTCCATTCACCCTACTCGCGAGGTACGGCAAAAAATTGTTGTCCGATCGTGAGGTGGGGATAAAAAATTTTAATACTTTATAAATGACTAATCCGTGAGAAATCGAAATTCCGATACTTTGGAATTAATAGAAATGAACAAACTGTTTCCCCTATCTTCAACTTTTACTATAATTCTTAAACTTCACCGTAAATCATGACGGAGATTATTACGCATGCGCATCGATCAACGAAACACCTCGTCATTCGGAACGCACCCATGGTTATATATGCGCCAGCCGATTAATTGGTTCGATCAACCAAGTAATTGGTTAGGCTACCAATTTCTTGGTTGGACTAACCAAGGCACTTGGTAAGCTAACCAAGTGACTTGGTTACACCAACCAAAAAATTAGTAAGCTAACCAAGTGACTTGGTTAGACCAACCAAGAAATTGGTAGCCTAACGAATTACTTGGTTGGTCTAACCAATTTAATCGTCTGGCGCATATATAACCATCGCACTTGGCTGTTCCAACCAAGCCTTTTTTCCGTGTAGTTTATCGAGAAAAGCAATAAATTTAATATAACTAGCAGCGGATACGCACTTCGCGCGTAAATCTATTAGCGTACTGTGACTTTTGCAGATTGTCGTGGATAAAATAACTTGCATTTTCGATATAAGAACTCGTGCCATTTTATTGATTCCGTAAACTGCTATTAGAAGTGGTGGATGGATAGAAATTATACTACCATGACAATATGATTTACAATAAAATTAGGATGGGTTTTCCGACCGGAAGTAGAATCTGTGAATTCTGCAATCAGAAATGGAAAAAAGTCACTTTTTTAAAAATCATCGTAAAAAGGCATGTAACCGGTACTTTCTGAGGTACAACCCACATAGAAAAATATATATGTAACATATACGTTAAATATATGGCGCCAAAAAGTTCTATATGCTGCATATATGTGTGCAAAAATATATTCAAAATATATGGGATATATTTCGGAATATATGTAAAATATATTTCATATACGTTTAGCGCCAAAAAGTTCTATATATCGTGCATATATTTCTATATCCATGTGGGAATATGCGACTTGAGAAAGATAGTGAAGGCCAAAATTCGATATCTTGAAGAAAAAAATTGAATATCTTGTCACCACTGTTACTATCCTTTTCCATCTCCAATTATTATTTCCCATTGCCTAACACAAATAACAATCTCGCGGTGTGTCAATTTTAGAACTGTCAAAATGAACAACATGCCTGAAGCTGTTCGTCGACGCAAGGAGAGAAATTTCTGTGTCGTGACAACATAAAACCGTGACACCAAAAATCGACTAACAAATAGTCTAATAAATAGACTAACAAAAAGATTGGTCAGACCTGCAAAAAAATTTGTCAGCTGAACAAAAGATTAATCAGTATAGCAAAACTGATTTGTCAGCCAAACAAAAGATTTGTCAGCCTAATGTAACGATTTTTGATGTCAGTGTTATATGTTGTCACGACAAAGAAATTTCTTTTCGTGCGAGTGTCAACTTCACGCTGGTACGACAGCTATTCACGGAACGAATAAAATGACCACAATACTTATATCGAAAATGTCGAGACATTTCACCCACTCATTTTTTGAAGAGAGAAAAAAAAGCTTTATTTGACTGACGCACGCAAACGTGCTGCTCATTTCGACATTCGCGCAAAAAAATAAACCGCCAGTGTTTACTATACTTTAGGTCGCCAGACCCAATGTAAACTTCAACCACGTTGGATCGTTTGGTTTACATAATTATATTTCATTTTCGATGTATCAAATATCTCGTAACCACGGCGTCACATAGAGTAGCTTCGACTAAATAGCTTGGGCAAAGTAATCATATTATTTGGTAATGTTGAATAAGCAAACCCAACCAAATGTGCGGTTCAATCAACCTTGTTGTCTCCATAACGCTGACAGCATATACAACTATATCATAGAAATATCTTTTGAATCAATTCAAATGTAGGTAATTTTGAACCAATGTGGTGTTGCTGGTAATTGCTCTACACTTTATACACAAACATACCGATTTTATGAAAACAACGTCGGTAAAGTTGATTCAAATATGCCTCGTTTAACTCAAACAAATTTTCTTCGACCGCAAGCTGCGAGGTAAATGTTACTAAATCTTTTTCTCGCTATATACGAGTAAGTACTTAATACCCTACAACTGTAATATTAAAGTCATTTACGTTTAACCATCTTCTATAGATATAGATATTGTATGATTTCAGTGAAGCGCACAGGCAACAAGGCGGGAGTTCACGCTTGCGTGTATAACATTGCGAATTCTCCATTTCTCGCGAAGCGATGATTCACGGGCCAACGATTTTATTGAGCGTTGCGACCGTTGGGCGCGGAGCTTCGAGCAAGCATGCACCCTCAACGCGCCACCCAATGACCGGCAGCACCGCTGGAGACCGCTGCACCATCACCACCATCACCACCACTACCACCACTAGACTCGTAGCTACTCTGACCGCACTACCCTAGCGTTATAGAAGCAACCACCGCCAACCCTCCTCACGCTTTTCCGTTATAGCTCGCTACGTGGATGGATTTTACACCGCGCAACGGACAGCGGGTCCTGCTACTTCACCCACCACCCGCCCCCGTTTCCTTTGCACTCTTGCACCCTCTGCCCACCTCGTCACAGATCGACGTAACGCGATCTGCATTATTCACAACGGTAACCCAGAGAATTCTCTCTTCGGTAGGGAACAGTCTATACTGTGTAAGACAGAAACGCCTGAGATCACTTACGTTGCATTACGAATGGATCAGCGTCCTGAAACAGTGCAGTTTCCTTGATTTTTTTTCTTCCAGGTCTTATCGACGGTTTTTATGTTTTTCTCGAGAAATTTCATTTGCGAAATAACGGAACTATGGTAATGTAATCTAACTTCTTAATTGTTGTGGTGTATATTCAGAGATAAGGATTTGCCTGCTTGCCATAAGGATTTTCTTGTTAAGAGGACTCGTTCGATTAAAAATGGTCATCAGAAAATATTTTTTTATTGATGATTCTATTCTTTCTAAAAATCGTACATATAAATTTCATAAAGTATATATTAAGTACTACACTGGGAGAAGAAGGTTCTTCGATTCAAAGAAATTTCACTAAAATCGAAACCTATGTAACATTTCGTTGAAATCAATGAAATGATCTACTTAAGCTAATATTATATTTTCTTTGCATGATCAGAAATTTAATGAAATGTAGTGACATTGAATTTATGAAAATTTTCCTTAAAACACGGAATTTACCTGCCTACAGGTAAATAATTGAATATCAGAAAAAGTATAATAATCTAGTATTCTTTTATGAATATGAAGCACAGAATTCATCATTATAAACGTAATAAGCCTTTTTTGATAACAATAAAACTGAATAAGCTTACATCGGAACGAAAAAATTATATCATTCATAATATTTTTTTATATTGATAATACCCCGTACATCCTTTATGGGGCTTTACGGATTGCTTCTAACCAATCGTGTTCCAGTTTCCCTCGCTACCGATTTTTTTTCCTTATCTATACTATTCATAATATTAAAATAATATTTGTATCGGGTTACCTCATGAAAAATCTGTTTCGGGAGAAATTGATCATCGGAGATCCACCGATGTGCACTAGATACTTTCTCAAGACACATATATAATATCGTAGTGTGAAGGCAATATTAATTTCTTTTTTAACTTGGCGTCGAGTCGCTACCGCGACTCTTGATCCATATCTCTCTATATTATAAAAAGATCTCGCCGCCGCCGCCGTGGCAAGAATCGAGGGACTTAGAAAAATTTCAGGGGTCTTTCCCATACTTCCAGGGGTCTTTCCCATACTTCCAGGGAGTCTTTCCCATACTTCCCGGAAGTCTTTCCCATGCTTCCCGGGAGTCTTTCCCATACTTCCCGGGAGTCTTTCCCATACTTCCCGGAGGTCTTTTCCATACGCCCCAGAGGTCTTTCCCATACTTCCCGGCGAACTTTCTCATACTCCCCGGGAGCCTTTCCCATGCTTCCCGGGAGCCTTTCCGATACTTCCTGGAGGTCTTTCCCATACTTCCCATGGGTCTTTCCCATACTTCCCGGGAGTCCTTCCGATACTTCCTGGAGGTCTTTCCCATACTTCCCGGGAGTCTTTCCCATACTTTCTGTAGATCTTTCCATACTTCCCAGGGGTCTTTTCCATACTCCCCGGCGATCTTTCTCATACTCCCCGGGAGCGTTTCCCATACTTCCCGGGAGCCTTTCCCATACTTCCCGGGAGCTTTTCGCATACTTCCCGGGGGTCATTCCCATACTCCCCGGAGGATTTTCTTATACTTTCCGTGGAGTTTTTCCATACCCCACAGGACGTATATATATCTCTCTTAGAAAGATTTCACCACCGCCGCCGCCGCCGCCACCGTGTCAAGAATCGAGGGACTTAGAAAAATTCAGGGGGTTCTGTGACACCCCAGAGAGGGTGGGGTCTCTGAGATCTCAGAGGGGTTGGGGTCTGCGAGACCCCAGAGACGGTGGCGTCTATGAGACCCCAGATGTGGTGGGGTCTGTGAGACCCCAGAGGCGGTGGGGTCTGTGAGACCCCAGAGGGGGTGGGGTTTGTGAGACCCAGAGGTGATGGGGTCAATGAGAACTCAAGCCTAGTTTTTTCTAACTCCCCCGATGGCCGTCAGAAGCCCGACCCGAGCGCGCGAGCCACAATAACATCCTAGTATATATATATATATATACAACTCAGTATAACTCGTTAGCATAGTTATTATTCGGGTCCCTATATATTATTCCGGCTATAATGTAGAAAGTTTGGTCGTTCAAAAAGCGAAGGAAGGAATATCTGGAGGTCTTACCAACGACGTCGTGGCCAGAGTGCCTAGCAAAAGTTCACTATGACAAGCCGCCATAAAAGTCCGGGTACTGATCCTCGATGATCTGCCGAGCAAGTTCACGAGATATCTTTACCTCGTGACGTCTTATCGATTTTTGAACATTAACATCGTTCCACGTCGTATATCCCTTCGCTCGAAAGCTTTACAGCATATGACCAAGGGCGCTAATGACTTTTATCGCGAGTAGGAAAACGTGAGATACTACGAACCGATTAACCCGCTGTGTGTACTGCACTGCACGAGTACGTAGAGTCTCTTCGAGCTGAGGATATCTCTGTATTTTAATCGATACTTAGCATCGCTTAATCCCCCGCGTTACCAATCCCGTACCTCTCTCGAATTTCTGGCCAGAGAGCAGAGGGCATTAGCCATGAGCATTTAATAACCAGAGGCAGAGCGCTACGACCCTTATCCGAGGGGCTACAGCGTCGAGACAACTGCTCGCATTTTCTCTCTCCGCTGTCCATAGCAACCGGGTCAGGGAAACTCGTCAGGTACAGCGGTAACATCGCCGTTATTTCCATTGTTACAAAATTTTATTATACATTTTATTGCTAGGAAACATTTTATTGTTTTTAAATACAACAGAATTTTTTATTTTATTCAAATTTCGGTCGTTTGTGTATATCTTTGTGAATGTTTTTGGGAAGTGACCCACATGTTGTGGGTCACGTTAGGAATGACTGCAACGACAAATAATAAAATCGAGATATAACATCATGATACATTAAAAATAATATTGTTTAAAGTCTGATGAAAAAAGGGGAAAGTTGTCTAGGAGTAGAATTACGATCATATACTATTTCAATATGGTAGAGTTCGAGAATTAAATAATGCCAAATCTTTTTTTTTTAGAGAAAATAATAGCGAAGTTATAAATCTCCGGGCTCAGTAATATAGATTAATACTGAATATCTTATATATTATTATTGAAAGACTTTTAAGTTTATAGAGTTGTCGAAGATGAACATGATTATCAGAGCATCCACTTCAACCTTTTAAGTAATCATATTATGTCGTCGCTATGACTAATTATGCTAACATGTTTCAGAATTAACGAAATATATGTTATCCATTTTTTAATTTTATAAACTGTTATAATTATCTTATTACTACCTGTAAATGTGTACAAATCACAAAAACGGAACTCGATACCTTACATAAAAGGAATATGTTTAATTTCTATAATTCTAATTAATATCAAGATTTGCATTATATTTAATACATCGGATTGCAATTTAATCTCATTTTTACGAAAGTGACTGAACAGTATTCTTTTATGTTTATTTTGGCTGTTGCTTCCATAACGTAAATCACATTATTCTTAAATTCAGTTATACTAATTACCTCACCATCATCAAAACGATTAAATAGCTTCATTTTCGTAGAGTCAGAAATAATAATCTTATACAATTACACACTTCACATACCTAAACATTTCGTCCAATGCACATTATGGGGTGGGCGTAGAAAAAAAATGGTATATCTGAATGTGAATATAACTCGTTTTCTCACAAACCCGTGAGATCCGTAGTACCTAGAGCAGAAGCAGAACCAACAGGGGGATTGGTTTCCACATTTTCCCGTATATTTGAAATACGATAAAATATCTGAGCAAGCTCTCGCGGGAGAGGAAGTGCACGCCTTTCCCTCGCACTGTATACCTACATTTGTTGTACCGTTTACATACATACATACATATATATATATACACACATGTGTACATATAGACGTGATCGTTATATCTATATTTCGAAGTGCAATATTTCGAGCATTGGTTTTCATCCAGGATGTGATATACGCCCCAACGACAACGACGACGACGACGATGACGTCGACGTGTCTCGTAACACACAGAGAAACAATTTTCAGGCGATATCGCTCGTGAGAGTCAAGGGAGATAAAAGAAAAAAAAAAAAAACCAGTCAGTTGCCGCCAAAGTCGTTACATAAAAAAAATGTGTTTTTTCTACTAGGCGCGAGTAAAACTCTGGTCGAATGAGATGGAATGAAAGTAGACGAGTACGATACGAGTATGAGAGGCAACTGTCGACCATTAAATTCTCTCCGCATGCCCGGATTTTCATTTCTTCGACTTTATTTTTCTACACGTTTTTACACCACTCTGAAATCTAGTATGCGATTGTACTCGTGACTCTGTGTGTTCGAAACGCGAAATTCTGTCGTCACAACGAACACATTCCGAGAGGAGGAAGAGGAAGTGGAAGGCGGGGGTAGTTAGGAAGCTAGGACTTTGGCTACTATGCATCATCCGACGTTGTCCCTGCTCTGCTCTCTGCGTTAATTGAAATTAACTGTTACCGTTCGTGGAACCGTCGAACGACCACAGTTACATCATATAACGTGCTGCTGTATATATAGTGCATGTTCATGACTTTGTGTCTCTGTGCCAAGCAACATATGGGATGTTTCACGAGTAGCGGAATTTTGTCCGGACATTTTTCGCCCATGAAGAATATCGTTTCCTTGTTATCATATAAAAAGACTTCCAAATAATTATGGAACCCAATTAATTCTTCGTTTTTATTGAGGCGTATTCTAAAAATTTCAAACACAATATTTTACGTACTGTTTATATAGATTTTTTTGTTCGCTGACAATTAAAGGTATAATTTTGTAAATTTTATTGACAGGGAATTTTAAAAAAGGCATGCTAAGCATTTTAACAAACATTTATACTATGTTGAACTATATCCAATGAAATGATTGATAAAATGTACTGGACCCTAAGGGCAGAAAAAAAATTAAAATTATTGTTTTTTTCAATTTTGGGACTGCTGATGTTTTATTTACAAATTGCATTATTATTCTATTGAATTTATTGAAAAGCGCGCCTTTTTTCGGGTTTGAAGCGCTGCTTAGATTTTATTATTGCTTTATTGACATTTAATATATTTCATTGCAATGAGAAAAAAAATGATAGAATGAACTAAATCGGCGTGAAAAATTTTCGTGAAAATTTATTTAATTTTTGAGGTAAAATTAAATTTAAGTATTAAATTTTATACAAAATTTAATTAGTAAAAAATTTTTAAAGTAATTTATTTGAAGGAGGAATAAATTATTTAAAGTAAAATTTTCAAATGAATTTTTAGTTGGTACAACAAATATTCTGGTTACCGCAAATATATTTTAGTCAATTGAATCAAATAATTATTGAAGAAACTAAACATTTGGTTGTCCTAAACGAGAAATTCGTTTGAACGAGGACAAACGCCGGTTTAGTTAATTTCTACATTTTTTTCTCTCAGTGTGGGGTCATAACTATATGGGCGCCTTTTTATGTAGCATTCTCTGTCAATTCAGCCACTTTTTTTTCGACCCTCTCCGATTTGCCCTGTAATTGGTTATATGAATATACCACTAAAAGACACTCTATGTGAATTTTTTCAGATTTCTAAAAATAATTTTTTTAGAAAATGGCTTTTTATATTCAAGTGCAAATATCTCAGAATTTTGAAGTTACTGAAAAAAAATGTCAGGACATAAAAGTTGTCGTTTATTGTTAGCTTTCGAGCGGAATATTCCAAATAATTGTCACGTTCCTGTGAGTATGATTGTTTCCGAAAAATGGAGGAATTATTTTTTAATTAAAAAAAGGATATTTTTTTATTACTGAAAAAATTACAGAGTATTGCTACATGACTGTTGATATCACAAAAAAATCGCCAGAGTGGCACCGATCGATCTTCTGGTATTAAAAAATGCATTTGTGTGAAAGTTCCGAAAAGCGGGGGCATTATTATTTTTTTGATAAAAAAAAGGTTACTTTTTTTTGGCTAATAAAATTACAGAGTATTCTTGCATGACTGCAGATATTGCAAAAAAATTATCAGGGTGGTACGGATCGAGCTTCCGGTATAAAAAAAATAATTCCCCCGTTTTTCGATACTTCCACACGAATAATTTTTGTTTAATACCGTAAGCTCGATCCGTTCCACTCTGATGATTTTTTTTGCAATATCTACAGTCATGCAAGAATACTCTGTAATTTTATTAGCCAAAAAAAAGTAACCTTTTTTTATCAAAAAAATAATAATACCCTCGTTTTTCGGAATTCTCACACAAATGCATTTTTTAATACCAGAAGATTGATCGGTGCCACTCTGGCGATTTTTTTGTGATATCAACAGTCACGTAGCAATACTATGTAATTTTTTCAGTAAAAAAAATATCCTTTTTTTAATTAAAAAATAATTCCTCCATTTTTCGGAAAAAAATCATACTCACAGGAACGTGACAATTATTTGGAATATTCCGCTCGAAAGCTAACAATAAACGACAACTTTTATGTGCAGACATTTTTTTTCAGTAACTTCAAAATTCTGAGATATTTGCACTTGAATAAAAAAAGCCATTTTCTTAAAAATTATTTTTTTAAATCTGAAAAAATTCACATAGAGTGTCTTTTAGTGGTACATTCATATAATCAATTACAGGGCAAATCACAGAGGGTCGAAAAAAAAGTGGCTGAATTGACAGAGAATGCTTCTTATATGATGCAAGAAATCGATAAATTTTGCTGAGCGACAAATTTTTGGACACGCGGCCAAAATCTGTCCCGCTACGTGTGGAATACCCCATATAATACACAACAGCGCAGAGTGAAACATACATCTAGACTACAGCTTTAACTTTTGCCGTCCCAGTTTGGTAGAGATGCAGGCACTCCCTACGACGACAGATAGGACCCCTCTCCCCCATTTCATCCCTTTATCTCGATGGAACGACATTTGCATTCGACTGTGTACACCAAACTCGACTGGGTCTCGTCCATCCTCTGTTACTAATGATAATAATTATTAATTGCTCTACCGGAGCGACTATGCCTTGTGGAGCAACGGATAATTATCGTTTGCTTATTGAGTATATATTTTGAAAATATTTGTGATATATTGATGTTATTGAACCGTTGGCCTGTATAAACTGATCTCCGAACCTCGTCCCCGTACACGGAGTCTATTAATTTAATTTTATTTTATTTTTTTCTTGGATACTATACCGTTGTACGTTTCCGCGCTAAGCATGAATTTACCATTTATTCCATCGATGAATTAATTTCTGCAATAAGAGACCCAAAACAGTGGTGTTTTTTCGATTTTTTTTTTTTTAGTTTTTCAGATATCTTTATGGTTGCAATCGACTCTTTTAGAATTCCTCTGAACTATATTCAAAGGAATCTTAAGCTCATGCCATCCTCTAATAATTTTAATTAAGTTGTATCAGCATTTTACCTATACCATACACGGAAAGAAAAGATTAGCTGCCATAACCAAAAAATGAGTTGATACAACCAATTGATCATTCTATTTCTATTACAACTCAAATGGTAGTGCCAACGATTTGAATGGTAGGGTCAACGATTCGAATGGTAGTCCCGACAATTCAAATGGATGGCCTACACTGTAAAAAATGTTCGCGTTTTTCCAATACAAACGTGTATGAATTTTGTAAAACTTGGTATAGGAAATCAGAACTAATTTGTTTGCATAGTAAATTTAATACATATATATGAATTTTGATAATCCGGTGATTGGAAATTACAACACATGATTATTAAATCATCATTTACTAAATTAGTATATGAAAATCAATATGCATTTTCGGAATTTTCGTATCCGATTTGAAATTTAATATACATTGTTTCGTTAAATGTAAGATCAAAGTTACTCAAACTACAGTTACTGGTATTGAAAAATACCACGTAAAGTATTTGCAATTTTGTCCATATGGGTATATTACTTTATGAAAAATGTTTGCGATTTTGCTACACAAAAGTGTGAGAAATTTACAAAACTCGCTATATGAAATAAACATTAATATAATTGCATAGTAAATTTAGTATGCGTGTATGGATTTTACCAAACCGGTGATATGAAATTAAAACACATGGTTACTAAATCAATCGTTACTAAATTAGTACATGAAACGCAACACGAATTTTTGGAATTTTAGTGACTGATTTGAAATTTAATACACATTTTCCAACAACAAAAAAACCCGCATTAAATCGCTAACACTTACCACTTAGCATCGACTTCTGATAAGTTACGCGAGATTTCCAAAATCGATTTTTTTTAAACACTGGAGCATCCCGCGCTGCTATTGCGGCAGATTTATGTTTGATCTATGTTTGTTGCTAGAACTTCACAGGTCTGTGGATATAATTTTTCGAAAATCCGGATACCGGAGCTTCCTCGTGAGAAAAAGATTCCGTTCGTCCAAAAGTTATGTTCACTTGAAAATATTTCCAACCCACTTCGCACTCTGATTGCAATCAATTGATTATTTTGTTATGTCAATTATAAGTATGCTTGAGAGAATAATAGTTATACAACTCTTATGCCATTTAGATATCCAAAATTACTAAGTCGTTGATAGCGTAGTTGGTAGCGTGCGTGCGTTGTTAGGTACTTAGGTAGGTAGGTCGTAGGTTCAAACTTCAGTGTAAGCGAAAAATTTTCTGTGGCGAAAGCCAATACCCAACAATTTCTGATGACATAATTTGTTTGATCAAATAATGTCCGAATAATATTTCTATTTTTTTAAATTGTTTTTATGTCAACTTTAAATTTCCAACACATATGTGCTTGAGTTTTCAGATACCGCTCATATGAAAATACATCATACATGTTTATGAAATTTAATGCACAGTTTATGCATATGGTCATATTGACATCAAATTTTAATAACGTTGAATTTTAATATTCCTCTAAATGTTATGATTTTTCATATACACATGCATACAAAATTTCATATACGGTATCTGCAAAAAAACTTCCAACACTTTTGTATCAATTTTAATACAGATTTTTTTAACAGTGTAGTCATTGGATTGGTTAAGCTGAATATTCTTGCAAAAACTAATCGTGAATAGCAGTGCCGCAACTAGGCATGTGCAGAGTGTGCGGTTGCACAGGATACAGATACCGAGGGGGCGCTATTTTTTTTCTGCGATTTTTAAGACCTGCATTTAGTTTATATGTGAATTGAGTTCAGCATAATCGGATCCCTAAATACAAAGCTCGGTGAATGACATATGAGTTCGAGACGTAGCAACTAAAAATAGAAATCTTCGCTCGTGTCAGAGTAACCAGCCAGTAGTATGTTTCCTGAATGTATAAGCGCCACCTATCAGTAACCGCGGCTAACTATGCTTTGAGAAAGCTGCAAAATTTTAGTTTACACGATTGGCAGTTTTGTCGCATTCGTGCTATTGGGATGCGGACGCAGTGCGTACACTGCGAACATACGTACTTGCGCTTCTAGTCAGCTCGGGACTTGTCGTTGTTACATATTTTCTTGGACAGCACATATATGTCAACTTTTCAGCAAACTTAAAATGATACAATCGTACCTGAGAACAACCATGGGGCAAGAATGATTGACAAACCTGGCTAAATTATCAATTAAAAATAAAATAGCAAAAAATATTGATTACAACAGCATAATAGACGATTTTGCGAGTGCGAAGGCAAGGCGTGTTAGATTTTACGGTATTTTCTGTCATATTTATATTGCTTTGTTTTTAATTATTTAAAAAAGATTTTTTGTGTTACAAAGAATTTTATACAATTTTTTTTGTCTAATTATTACAAAATTGCAAAAAAAGTTTCAATGAAACAATTTTTTTTTATTTCCCTCTTCTTTGGAGACATAGGGGTTTATGCACTTTATTTGGCTCGCGTGATTTGTGGCAAAGAGGGGCGCCAAATAGGTGGTCTGCACAGGGCGTGCATATGCCTAATTACGGCACTGGTGAATAGTTCCATAGTTCAATATGGTTGGGGCAACTAATTTTTTAGGGCTTATCTACAGCAAATTGAAAACGTAGTTATCATAATCAAACAATTCTTTCCGTGTAGTGAGATGCTAATACAGCGAGAGAAAAGATTTCATTGACGCCAAAGAAATGGGTGGATTGATTTTTTTTTCATTGATTTCAATGAAATAGTTTATTTGAATTTCAAAGAGAACATTTCATTGCCTATAAATAAAGATTTACTTAGTGAGCATATAATAAAGAAACAGTTTTATTGTTTTAAAGAGACGTTTTCATTGGTTCAAAGAAACGTTTTTAATAATCTCTCTCTCGCACCTAACCTCACTTTTTTGTTTTCCGGTTGTCCCGAACGAACGGCTTCGAGTTTCGAGGAGCCAGAAGCTTAGCCTATTTCTGCCATACTTCCTTATATACTCAGAAAATTTAAGCTTTATCTGCCGCGTACTTCAGGAAAAAATAGGTTTCGGAATTTTGAGCTGTTAAGAAGAAGGTTTCATTGATTGAGAGACGATATCTTTGAAATCAATGAAAAAGGTTCATTGGTTTAAAGAAATGTTTCTTCAAATCAATGTCACTACTTTTCGGGTGGGATTTAAAATAGCGAATGACCAAAATAGCGAATGGCTAAAATAGTGAATTTCAAAATAAGGAACGTCTAAATATTGAATGGCCATCATTATAAAATTCGCTATTTTAGCCATTCGCTATTTTGACCATTCGCAATTTTGATTGCATTTTAATAAGGTGGGGGTAAAAATGGCGTATGATCAAAATAGCGAATGGCTGAAATAGCAAATTTCATAATGATGGCCATTCTAGATTCAGACGGTCCTTATTTTGATAATCGCTATTTTAACCATTCGCTCTTTTGGTCATTCGATATTTTGACCCCCACCGGGATTTAAAATAGCGAATGACCAAAATAGCGAATGGCTAAAATAGTGAATTTCAAAATAAGGAACGTCTAAATATTGAATGGCCATCATTATAAAATTCGCTATTTTAGCCATTCGCTATTTTGACCATTCGCAATTTTGATTGCATTTTAATAAGGTGGGGGTAAAAATGGCGTATGATCAAAATAGCGAATGGCTGAAATAGCAAATTTCATAATGATGGCCATTCTAGATTCAGACGGTCCTTATTTTGAAAATCGCTATTTTAACCATTCGCTCTTTTGGTCATTCGATATTTTGACCCCCACCGGGATTTAAAATAGCGAATGACCAAAATAGCGAATGGCTAAAATAGTGAATTTCAAAATAAGGAACGTCTAAATATTGAATGGCCATCATTATAAAATTCGCTATTTTAGCCATTCGCTATTTTGACCATTAGCAATTTGATTGCATTTTAATAAGGTGGGGGTAAAAATGGCGTATGATCAAAATAGAGAATGGCTGAAATAGCAAATTTCATAATGATGGCCATTCTAGATTCAGACGGTCCTTATTTTGAAAATCGCTATTTTAACCATTCGCTCTTTTGGTCATTCGATATTTTGACCCCCACCGGGATTTAAAATAGCGAATGACCAAAATAGCGAATGGCTAAAATAGTGAATTTCAAAATAAGGAACGTCTAAATATTGAATGGCCATCATTATAAAATTCGCTATTTTAGCCATTCGCTATTTTGACCATTCGCAATTTTGATTGCATTTTAATAAGGTGGGGGTAAAAATGGCGTATGATCAAAATAGCGGATGGCTGAAATAGCAAATTTCATAATGATGGCCATTCTAGATTCAGACGGTCCTTATTTTGAAAATCGCTATTTTAACCATTCGCTATTTTGGTCATTCGATATTTTGACCCCCACCGGGATTTAAAATAGCGATTGACCAAAATAGCGAATGGCTAAAATAGTGAATTTCAAAATAAGGAACGTCTAAATATTGAATGGCCATCATTATAAAATTCGCTATTTTAGCCATTCGCTATTTTGACCATTCGCAATTTTGATTGCATTTTAATAAGGTGGGGGTAAAAATGGCGTATGATCAAAATAGCGAATGGCTGAAATAGCAAATTTCATAATGATGGCCATTCTAGATTCAGACGGTCCTTATTTTGAAAATTGCTATTTTAACCATTCGCTCTTTTGGTCATTCGATATTTTGACCCCCACCGGGATTTAAAATAGCGAATGACCAAAATAGCGAATGGCTAAAATAGTGAATTTCAAAATAAGGAACGTCTAAATATTGAATGGCCATCATTATAAAATTCGCTATTTTAGCCATTCGCTATTTTGACCATTCGCAATTTTGATTGCATTTTAATAAGGTGGGGCTAAAAATGGCGTATGATCAAAATAGCGAATGGCTGAAATAGCAAATTTCATAATGATGGCCATTCTAGATTCAGACGGTCCTTATTTTGAAAATCGCTATTTTAACCATTCGCTATTTTGGTCATTCGATATTTTGACCCCCACCGTACTTTTCATTGAGTTGGAGATCATTCAAAGAAAAGATAGTATTGAAATTCAAGTATTTCATTTCATTGGCAAACATTTTTTTTCTTAACGTTTTAACAAAATTTGAACCTGGTGTCACTGAAAGAACGGGAGAACAAATTTTCAACATGGCGAAGCTTCCTTTATCAGAACGCATAACATATTGAATGGGGTGAAGCGACCGACGCATTCTTGTTTACCGCGGCAGGCGGCAGAATATTGCCGTACATATATTGGAAGCTCTCATTCCAAATATACAACTGCTTTTCATCAAATACATTTCCTAGAATGAAAATAAAATGTTCTCTCTGCAATTCACACGCAATACGTCATTGAGATAAAATAAATATTTAGTTATTTCATGAAAAACATTTCAATGCTCTATTTTCAATAGAAATTACCTTTTTTCTTTTGTGATGCTATAATTTTGTGGTAATTAAACCATAGATTTATTTTGAATCGAGGAATGCAGATAAACACTATCTGACGGAAATCGTTTTTCTGAAATCCGTCCTCAAGTTTCAATCGACAAATATAACGTCGTGTTAATCCCGAAAACGCTAACTCATCTTTATTTTCTACCGGATTTAAATTTTCCCCATGATGCCAAATACCGACGGCGCGTAGACTCGTTATTACAATATCAAAGAGAAGTTTGTGATGCTATGCGTTCATCACAGTTGCTAAGACCGTGGTGCTCTCATAAGTGTCACTCACCCGAGAATATATGCCAGAGCTCTAAACACCCGCGGGTTGGTCATCATCGAAGGCGGAGACTGCACGGATACCTCGCTTGAGTTATCTCATTTTCTCTTACAGCTGAGTGAAATACGACGAGTTCATGCCTAATAGACACTTTGCCAAGTCTTATATAACTCTTGCTCGACTTATATACCTGTTTTCTATACGGTCGATTGACTCTGCAGCTGCATATGTTGATGATAATCATTGTCATCGAATTCAGCTGCATTTATTCAGTCCAAACGGGTAAACGTTTGTTATTCTTCTTAAAATAATCTGTTGTAATTCAGCCTTTTAATGTCTCGGACGAGCTTCAACATAGCAAATGATCAAAATAGCGAACAGCTAAAATAACGATTTTCATAATAATGGCCATTCTAGGCTGAGACGTTTATTATAGTTAAATTCGCTATTTTGACCCCCATTCAATGTCTCGACTATTGAATTTCAAACAGCAATTATATTATTCTTCGCTACGATTTAATAGGCTAATAGGTATCAGAATTATCAAATATATATTTTCAATTTTTTTATTTCATAAATTGTTATCATTATCTTATTATCTGTAAATAGGTATGAATCATATAAAAGAAACTCGGCCCCTAAATAAATAAAAATATGTGTAATTTCTATAATTATAATTAATATCAAGTTTTGTATTATATTTAATGCATCAGATTATAATTAATTTATATTTTTTTAAATTACGAACGTGACTAAACAGTTTCATTTTATTTTTATTTTGGCTGTTTCTTCCATAACGTGAGCCATATTATTTATAATTGACTCTGCAGCTGCATACATTCATGATAATAATCGCCATCGAATTTAGCTGCTTTCTTTAGCCTAAATGGGATCCCGAACAGTAAACATTTCTTATTCTTCTGAAAATAATCTGTTTTCCACCGAAGTGCACATTTATATTTAGATCCATAATCATTAAAAAAGATAAAATCGCTTGGTTCTAATTGTACAACGAAAAATACAAAATAAAATTGGTGCAAAAAAATGATAAATTTGGATTTTTCGAAAGCGACATTCTTCTAATATTTTAATACTCAAAAGTGTATTAAAATTTTTACACTTCTACATTTTTTTTTTACATTTTTATAAACTGTTACATTTTATTTAATTTTATTTTAAAAGTGTATTGAGATTTTTTTGAGATTTTTAAATTGACGCGTTGTTTATTTAACGTTTAAAAATTCTTTGAATAATACTGTAAAAAGAAAAAGAAAAAAAATAGTAGGAGGTCTCGACCCACTCTGGTCTATGGTTCAAACGTTTTGTTGCACATCATAGTATTTTTGAGAATTTTTTGGGATTTCTAAATTAGGGCGGTTTTTAGATAGCTTTAAATATTTATAACTCAAAAATTTTGAAAAAAAAGAAATCTGAAAAAATTTCTGCATGCATTTTTCAGTTGGAAGAATAATATAAAAAATTGACGCTAAAAAAAGAAAATTTTAGGGTCAGCCGTTGACCGAGTTGGAATGGAATGCCCCATATACTCTTTATATACTAAATTGAAAAAAAAATGTTTGAATGGCCTAATTTAGCCTACACCCTCGTTCAAATGAAATTTTTGTTGGTATTTTTTTATTAATATCTTAAAAAGAACAATCTTTCCATAAATATACGAGACACAAAATTAATAAAGCGTCAATATACATATATCATTTTAATATTCCTCATTTATTTTGTCATGTATTTCCCGTCAACGATATAAACAGTAGGTTATTATTTGAGGAATTTATACATCATCATTTTACATAACTTATATATATAACATACTCATACCACATTCCATATATTCACATCAAATTATTAATTTCTCTCTCAACGATTTTAGGCCATTTCTTTTATTTTGTTTTTTCTTTAATTGCAAATACTAAGTTTTATAATATATGTAGAATAGAAGGCCGAACACGTGCTAAAAAATACTTAACTTCCTTTCGTAAACAATTGCAGGAATTCTCCAGTTAGAATATTAATCTTTGAAAATCACCCTTGAAGAATTCCCTTGTCGAAATATGAGATTTTGTCAGTTGGAAGAATAACATAAAAAAATTGCCGGTAAAAAAAGAAAATTTGAGGGTCAGTCGTTGACCGAGTTGGCATGAAATGCCCCATACACTCTTTATATACTATATTGAGAAAAAAAAATGTTTCAATGGACTAATTTAGCGTACATCCTCGTTCAAATGAATTTTTTGTTGGTATAACAAATATTTTGGTTACCGCAAATAAATCTTAGAAAACTGAACCTAATGATTATTGAAGAAACTAAACATTTGATTGTTCTAACGAAAAACTCGTTTGCTAATTTAGTTCTTTCAAATATATTTTTTTTCTCAGTGTATGTATGGGGCATTCCACCCCGTTTCGACCTGGATTTGACCTCGACCTCTCCGATTTGGTTCATTATTTTTTACAGGCTTAGTTGGACCCTCAACTGCACAATTTTTTTTTTTTTTAAGTCCATTTTTTTTTAAATATATTTTTAAAGTGACATCGAAAACCCCATAATTTAAAAATCTGATAAAATTCTAAAAAATACTTTGTTCAATAACAAAATTATCTAGCTTATAGTCAAAATGGGGAAGATTTTCCTTCTTACAGTTTTCAAGCTTTTTTATAAAAAAAAATTATTAAAAAATAGAAAAATTAATTATTCTACTACAGGCGAATGGTCGAATGTTTATTTATGTAAAACCGGATTTTTCAGAATTTTTAAAGATTTTTAGGAAATTGTTCATATTTTTCCAAACTATGCAAATTTTTTTAAAATATGTTTTTAAAGTGACATCGAAAACCCTATAATTTAAAAATCTGATAAAATTCTGAAAAATACTTTGTTCAATAACAAAATTATCTAGCTTATAGTCAAAGTGGGAAAGATTTTCCTTCTTACAGTTTTTAAGCTTTTTTTATTAAAAAAAATAACTAAAAATCATAAAAAATAATTAATCTACTACAGGCGAATGGTCGAATGTTTATTTATGTAAAACCGGATTTTTCAGAATTTTTACAGATTTTTAGGAAATTGTTCATATTTTTTCGAACTATACACATTTTTTTAAAATATATTTTTAAAGTAACATAGAAAAACCTATAATTTAAAAATCTGATAAAATTCTAAAAAATACTTTGTTCAATAATAAAATTATCTAGCTTATAGTCAAAGTGGGGAAGATTTTCCTTCTTACAGTTTTTAAGCTTTTTTTATTAAAAAAATTATTAAAAAAAGAAAAAATAATTAATCTACTACAGGCGAATGGTCGAATGTTTATTTATGTAAAACCGGATTTTTCAGAATTTTTTCAGATTTTTAGGAAACTGTGCATATTTTTCCGAACTTGCAAATTTTTTTTAAATATATTTTTAAAGTGACATAGAAAACCCTATAATTTAAAAATTTGATAAAATTCTGAAAAACACTTTGTTCAATAACAAAATTATCTAGCTTATAGTCAAAATGGGGAAGATTTTCCTTCTTACAATTTTTAAGCTTTTTTATAAAAAAAAATTATTAAAAAATAGAAAAATTAATTATTCTACTACAGGCGAATGGTCGAATGTTTATTTATGTAAAACCGGATTTTTCAGAATTTTTTAAGATTTTTAGGAAATTGTTCATATTTTTCCAAACTATGCAAATTTTTTTAAAATACGTTTTTAAAGTGACATCGAAAACCCTATAATTTAAAAATCTGATAAAATTCTGAAAAATACTTTGTTCAATAACAAAATTATCTAGCTTATAGTCAAAGTGGGGAAGATTTTCCTTCTTACAGTTTTTAAGCTTTTTTTATTAAAAAAAATTATTAAAAAATATAAAAAATAATTAATCTACTACAGGCGAATGGTCGAATGTTTATTTATGTAAAACCGGATTCTCAGAATTTTTTCAGATTTTTAGGAAATTGTTCATATTTTTCCAAACTATGCAAATTTTTTTAAAATATATTTTTAAAGTGACATAGAAAACCCTATAATTTGAAAATCTGATAAAATTCTGAAAAATATTTTGTTCAATAACAAAATTATTTAGCTTATAGTCAAAGTGGGGAAGATTTTCTTTCTTACAGTTTTTAAGCTTTTTTATAAAAAAAAATTATTAAAAAATAGAAAAAATAATTAATCTACTACAGGCGAATGGTCGAATGTTTATTTATGTAAAACCGGATTTTTCAGATTTTTTTCAAATTTTTAGGAAATTGTGCATATTTTTCCGAACTATGCAAATTTTTTTTAAATATATTTTTAAAGTGACATAGAAAAGCCTATAATTTAAAAATTTGATAAAATTCTGAAAAATACTTTGTTCAATAACAAAATTATCTAGCTTATAGTCAAAGTGGGGAAGATTTTCCTTCTTACAGTTTTTAAGCTTTTTTTATTAAAAAAAATTATTAAAAAGTAGAAAAAATAATTAATCTACTACAGGCGAATGGTCGAATGTTTATTTATGTAAAACCGGATTTTTCAGAATTTTTTCAGATTTTTAGGAAATTGTTCATATTTTTCCGAACTATGCAAATTTTTTTAAAATATATTTTTAAAGTGGCATAGAAAACCCTATAATTTAAAAATCTGATAAAATTCTGAAAAATACTTTGTTCAATAACAAAATTATCTAGCTTATAGTCAAAGTGGGGAAGATTTTCTTTCTTACAGTTTTTAAGCTTTTTTTATTAAAAAAAATTATTAAAAAATATAAAAAATAATTAATCTACTACAGGCGAATGGTCGAATGTTTATTTATGTAAAACCGGATTCTCAGAATTTTTTCAGATTTTTAGGAAATTGTTCATATTTTTCCAAACTATGCAAATTTTTTTAAAATATATTTTTAAAGTGACATAGAAAACCCTATAATTTGAAAATCTGATAAAATTCTGAAAAATATTTTGTTCAATAACAAAATTATTTAGCTTATAGTCAAAGTGGGGAAGATTTTCTTTCTTACAGTTTTTAAGCTTTTTTATAAAAAAAAATTATTAAAAAATAGAAAAAATAATTAATCTACTACAGGCGAATGGTCGAATGTTTATTTATGTAAAACCGGATTTTTCAGATTTTTTTCAAATTTTTAGGAAATTGTGCATATTTTTCCGAACTATGCAAATTTTTTTTAAATATATTTTTAAAGTGACATAGAAAAGCCTATAATTTAAAAATTTGATAAAATTCTGAAAAATACTTTGTTCAATAACAAAATTATCTAGCTTATAGTCAAAGTGGGGAAGATTTTCCTTCTTACAGTTTTTAAGCTTTTTTTATTAAAAAAAATTATTAAAAAGTAGAAAAAATAATTAATCTACTACAGGCGAATGGTCGAATGTTTATTTATGTAAAACCGGATTTTTCAGAATTTTTTCAGATTTTTAGGAAATTGTTCATATTTTTCCGAACTATGCAAATTTTTTTAAAATATATTTTTAAAGTGGCATAGAAAACCCTATAATTTAAAAATCTGATAAAATTCTGAAAAATACTTTGTTCAATAACAAAATTATCTAGCTTATAGTCAAAGTGGGGAAGATTTTCTTTCTTACAGTTTTTAAGCTTTTTTTATTAAAAAAAATTATTAAAAAAAGAAAAAATAATTAATCTACTACAGGCGAATGGTCGAATGTTTATTTATGTAAAACCGGATTTTTCAGAATTTTTTCAGATTTTTAGGAAATTGTTCATATTTTTCCGAACTATGCAAATTTTTTTTAAATATATTTTTAAAGTGGCATAGAAAACCCTATAATTTAAAAATCTGATAAAATTCTGAAAAATACTTTGTTCAATAACAAAATTATCTAGCTTATAGTCAAAGTGGGGCAGATTTTTCTTCTTACAATTTAAAAACTATAAGAAGAAAAGTGGGTAAGATTTTTTGTTAGAACATATGTAACTCCCGGTATGATTTTTTTAATCTCTCAAATGTGTGCTCTACTGTTTCTCTACTAACTTCACCTTTCTCTGTTCTTTTATTATACAAGAGGAGCATTGACATGCTGTACAATTTAAGACTGTCTCTGCTAATATAAAAATAAATCTGTGTTCTATTTGCTCGGACTTCCTTGATTATTAGCCCTGTACTAACAGGTTATGGGCCCAGGCCAACGCAGCAAAAGAATTATTCAAGGGTAATAAGTCGTGACGAGTGTGATAAAAATTTATCAATAAGGATGGAGCACAGAATTGAGAAATTGACCGGGGAAAACTACGATACGTGGAAACTGCTAGCTCGGTCGGTTCTCGTAAAAAATGGATTGTGGAAATACACAAATGGTCAAGTACCGAAACCAGAAGTTGTGGCCGGGAATGCTGAGACTGCAGCTGCAGCTGACCTATGGCAGGAAGAGGACTTCAAAGCTGTTGCTGATTTGTTGCTAATGATAAGTACGTCGGAATTGAAGCAAGTGCAAGAATGCGGCACTTCTAGAGAAATTTGGCAGAAACTTGAAAATATATATCAGTCTAAAGGACCTGCCAGAAAAGCTACACTTTTCCGTAGATTGATTCTTCATCGTATGAAGGAAGGAGATGACGTACGAGTACATATGTCCGATTTCTTTGATGCTGTCGACAAGCTTCAGCAGATGCAGATTCAGATCAATAAAGAGTTGCTATCAATTCTACTTTTGTATAGTCTGCCTGCTAACTTTAATGTATTTCGGACAGCAATTGAAACCAGGGACGAACTACCAGATCCGGAGGTATTGAAAACTAAGATTATGGAAGAAAGTGATTCGAGAAATCACGAAGTAAAGAATCCAGTACAAAATGCAATGGTAATAAATAAAAAGCAGCAAAAGCAGTGGAAGCAAAAAACGAATGGAAGTAAAAAATTCGAAATTCAATGCTATCGATGTAAAAAGAACGGACACAAAGCTGCAGATTGTCAGGAAAAACGAAATAATTACCAAGAAAAGGCTGGGAGATTAGAGGAAGAAGGATTCATCGCTTCTTGTGAAGTTGAAAAGGATGAATTCGCGCTAAAAATCAATTCTGTAGAATTCCGGAATACGTGGTGTTTGGATAGCGGCTGCACTTCGCATATGTGCGCGGAAAAGGAAAAATTTATGTCTACGACTGAAGCAAATCAGACATTAAATTTGGCTAGCAACGCAACAACGACTATCAAGGCAAAGGGAGTTGTAAAACTTGAAACGACAAATGGTACGGAAGCAAAGACTTATAACCTTGAAGATACTCTATATGTCCCCGATTTAAGGACGAACTTAATGTCAGTTGCGAAGATAACAGACAAAAAACATCGGGTCATATTTGATGAAGACATCGCTACAGTAGAAGATAAGAGAAATGGAACCGTGAAGATGGTAGCTGATAAAATAGACGGACTCTATTACATCGGGGCGGCACCTGAAAAAACTTGTAAAGCATCAGTCGAGTCGAAGAGCTCTCAAATGATTGCTTGGCATCGACGTTTTGGACATCTACACGAACGAGCCCTGAAGGAGATGACCAAGAAGAAGGACGTAATTGGGGTAAAAATAGGAAAAAATGAAAATTTACCACCATGTGATATATGTTTACGAGGTAAATTGTCTCGAACACCATTCCCGAAGGAATCAGTGAGAAGCACAAAAATCCTAGAGATTATTCATTCAGACATTTGTGGACCTATGCGTACTCCATCACTCAGTGGTGCTCGTTACGTAGCTACCTTTATTGATGACTACTCAAGATGGTGTGAGGTTAGATTCCTACACAAGAAAAGTGACGTTCAGGAGGCATTTAAAAAATTCAAGACAATGGCAGAGACGCAGACAGGAATGAAAATAAAATATCTACAAACAAATAATGGTCTGGAATATTGTAATAAGAGTTTCGATGAATTTCTGAGTCACTGCGGGATTAAACGGCGATTGACAGTAAAATATAACCCGGAGCAAAATGGAATTGCCGAAAGAAAAAATAGAACTCTTATTGAAACTGCAAGATGCATGCTGCTCGAATCTGGATTATCGAACACGTTTTGGGCAGAAGCAATGGCGACAGCAAACTATGTGCGAAATAGAGCTCCATCACATGCTCTGAACGGGGAAACGGCATTCAAAAGGTGGACTTTGAAGAATCCGATTGTTTCGTATTTCCAAATATTTGGAAGTAAGGTATATGTTCTCTATCGAACGCCAAATATGGGGAAATTTGATCCGCGATCGCGAAGAGGAATATTCATTGGGTATTCGGAGGAAGCGAAAGCATATCGTGTTTGGATACCGGATGAACACAAGATTGAAGTTTCTCGCGATTTGAAATTTTTGGATGAATTTCAAAATCCAGAACAGTTCGAAGACTTTACACCTAATGAGAGAGTTGCTCATTCACATAAGGATTGTGAAGAAAATAGTACTTGTGAACACGTGGATATATTAACCGGTTCCGAAATTGAAAACTTGCGAATGGAGGAAGATGAAGAGTTTCCCGAACCAGAAGAACAACCTGATGTTGCAGTGGAAAACGTACAAAATAACTTCGAGCAACAAGAGGAAAATGTGCAACAAGAGGCAAATGTACCTTTGAGAGGTCAACAGCTTCCTACGAGAGGTCCAGGAAGACCAAGATTGGTCAGAACGGGAAATAGGGGAAGACCAAGAAAAGTATGGCAACCTGCGCACATTCAGAATGTTGTTGAAACAAACGACGATGAACATCTTCATAATGAATCCGGAAATGAAGATTCTGAATATGAAGATGCGATCAGTTCTGGAGAAAGCTCGAACTTGGCGGAGATATCGTTAAAAGAGGCAATGAATGGACCAGACGTTACAGCATGGAAACGCGCTGTAATGAACGAGTACAGGGCACAAATAAAAAATGGTACTTGGGAAATTGTCGACAGACCGAAAGATCGAAGTGTCATTAGCTGCAGAGTTATTCTACGAAACAAACTAAACGCGAATGGAACGTTAGAGCGCAGAAAAGCTCGTTTAGTAGCCAGAGGATTTGCTCAGAAAGCTGGTATTGATTTTAATGAAACTTTCTCACCAGTGGCCCGTATGACATCAATTCGATCAATTATGGCTATATCAGCGAATTTAGGACTAAAAGTACATCAACTAGACGTATCAACAGCATTTTTAAATGCAGACCTACTTGAGGATATCTACATGGAACTTCCTGTCATGCTCGACGAAATGATGGAGTTAATTGCTGTGGAAGAAAAAATGAAAGATCCTCAGATATACGAACGGACTAAGAAAATGCTTCAAGAAATACGAACTGGAGACAAAGTTTGTTTACTTAAAAAGGCACTATATGGATTAAAACAGGCTGGCCGCCAATGGAACATAAAGTTCGACGAAGAACTTCGCAATGTCGGTCTACATCCTATTAGTGCTGACCCCTGTATATATAAAGCTAAAAGAGGAAATGAACTGATGCTCACCGCCATCTATGTCGATGACATAATCATAGCATCACAAAACTCAGGGTGGATAAGCGAAATTAAAAGAAATCTTATGTCAAAATTTGAGATGCGAGACCTGGGAGAGATTGGATATTGTCTCGGCATCCAATTTTCACAAAAAGAAGGGAAAATCGAAATGTCACAAAAGACTTATGTTCACGACGTACTCAAACGATTTGGAATGGAAGATTCTAAACCCGTTTTGACTCCCTTCGATTCAAGTAAAAAACGTATAAAACCGGAACGTGCGGTTGAAGAGGTGATGAAGAAATATCCGTATCGAGAATTGATTGGGTCACTTATGTATCTGGCGGTCTGTACTAGACCAGACATTGCATTTTCTGTCAGTTATATGAGTCAATTTAACGACAACTACAACGAAACACATTGGGTGGCGGCTAAACGAGTGCTCAGATATTTAAAAGGCACTGCCGAATACAAGCTGGTATACAAAAAGGGAGAAAACAAGTTGACTGCTTTTGCAGATGCAGATTGGGGAGCTTGTGTTGAAGATAGACGCTCTTTTACTGGATATGCTTTTGTATTCGGTAACACAGTTGTAAGTTGGGAGTCTCGGAAACAACGAACTGTAGCCCTATCCAGTACTGAAGCGGAATATATGGCGCTCGCAGATGCAACAAAGGAAGTCATCCATCTACAACAATTTTTCGAAGATGTTGGAGTAAAGCTGGACATGCCTATAACGGTTTACAATGATAACCAAGGAGCTCAAAAGTTGGCGAAGAATCCTGTGTTTCATGGAAGGACCAAACATATCGATATCAGGCATCATTTCGTACGCGATGCTGTGAAAGAGGGACGAATCTTGATTAAGTATATGCCGACTGAAGAGATGATGGCAGATGTCCTTACTAAAGGACTCAGCAACGTTAAACAAATTAAATGTTTAAATCAATTTGGGCTCGAATTTGTCAACGAATAAAAGAAATTAGTATTTTCGGATTAAGGGGAAGTGTTAGAACATATGTAACTCCCGGTATGATTTTTTTAATCTCTCAAATGTGTGCTCTACTGTTTCTCTACTAACTTCACCTTTCTCTGTTCTTTTATTATACAAGAGGAGCATTGACATGCTGTACAATTTAAGACTGTCTCTGCTAATATAAAAATAAATCTGTGTTCTATTTGCTCGGACTTCCTTGATTATTAGCCCTGTACTAACATTTTTTTTCTTATAGTTTAAAAACTATAAGAAGAAAAATCTTCTCCACCTTGACTATAAGCTAGATAATTTTGTTATTGAATAAAGTATTTTACAGAATATTATCAGATTTTTAAATTATGAGGTTTTATATGTCACTTTAAAAAAATATATAAAAAAAAATTGCATAGTTCGGAAAAATCAGAACAATTTCCTAAAAATCTGAAAAAATTCTGAAAAATCCGGTTTTACATAAATAAACATTTGACCAATTGCCTGTAGTAGATTAATTACTTTTTCTTTGTTTTAATAATTTTTTAAACAAAAAAGCTTAAAAACTGTAAGAAGGAAAATCTTCACTACTGTGACTATAAGCTAGATAATTTAGTTATTGAACAAAGTATTTTACAGAATTTTATCAGATTTTTAAATTATGGGGTTTTCTATGTCACTTTAAAAATATATTTAAAAAAAATGGAATCAAAAAAAAAAAAGAAATTGTGCACTTGAGGATCCAACTATGCCTGTAAAAAATAGTGATCCAAATCGGAAAGCTGGAGGTGAAATCCAGGTCGAAACGGGGTGGAATGCCCCGTATATAATTCATTTTTACCTTGGGAAACAATGTTTTATTGTAGTAGCAAGCAAGTTTTTTTTTTTTTTAAATTTCTTTGACAAAATCAAGTTTCCGAAAGTTAGATTACCGGTTTTCAAAAGTTATTTTCATTGTGCACGTTACACGTTTTCCAAGCTCACTACATACAGGTAGCATTGAGCTTTTCGCCGCAAGTTCTGTAGCTGCAGAATAGACAGCTCAAGACTGAAAAGACTTCGCAGCACTAGCAGCAGCAGCAGCAGCAGCAGCAGCGCCGATAGTGGCGCCGTTCCTTCGTCGAAGCGACGCCGAGCTCACCGATGCTTCAGTCTCAAACGTACACCCAACGCAACTGGTTGCACGCAACCGACCCACCAAACTCGCGCGTGTACCCAGCGCCAAGTACGGCGACCCATCGTCATAGAGTACGTGAACTCTACGGAATTTTCGAGTGCAGCTATACGACATCAGTTTAACTATACAAAGCTATCACCTACCATTCCATAAACAAAAAGAAAAAATTGCATTCTCATTAGTCTTTCTCCCCGAGAGAGAAAGAAAGAGAGAAAGGAACAGAAAGAAAAAAAAAATAAATAAAAATTAAGACAACAAAATAAGAAGAAATCCCAAAGTGAATAGTAATTTGAATTAAAATAAAAACAGTGCGATAAGGATAAGAAAACGAAACGAATTGAGCTTTTATTATTGAGAAGATATAAAAGTGATCGATTGATCAACAGCTCAGTACATTCGCGAGTTAAGATACTTCGTTAGTGCTGCGGTGGCCTCGGTTCTTCTTTGCGAACTTGTAACAGACGATAGAGAAGGAAGAGTATAGCAAAATTGAGATATTCTCCTTGGAATAAATACATTCGCACGTCGGTCTCGTGTGTAGTAGCGTCGTACCGGCGGGACCAGTGAACTCGAAGACTCTCTCCCTCACGAGAGAGGGAGACCAAGTGTGCGTTTTTGTTTTATCCGAGGCTCCGTAAAAGCGTACGGAAGGACGGAGCTTCCGGTGGCTGGAAGCGAGATTCGCATGAAGATGCACGTGGGTGAGGAGGATAACGAAATCGGTGGTGGGCAACACGCTCATCATCCACATTACACCACTTACAACAAGCATGGTGAGTTATTAAAAATTTAATATGCAAACAAAAAGAATCCACGTTAATTTTAAATTCCGAATGTATTAATGTGCGATAATTGTAAGAGCGTGATTAATTTACTGATTAATTTATTGAATAAATAGGAATTATTCATTCAATAATATGTGAAGGTTATAAATAAGGAAATAAATTATTCCTGCAGGGAATTATTACTTTCGGTTCGACGATCGATCGGCTCGCAGCATACATGGTAATAACTGGTCCTTAATATACACATATACATATATTAAGTTCCACCATTGAAGTATGCCGAGTGGTCGGCGAATTCCAAGCTTTAGAAATTAAAAAAAATTGTGATAATAAAAACGAGCAACGTTCTCGGAGTTTGTAATAGGAAAAAAACTCTATTGACAGATTAATATTTTCCTGCCCACAATTTTTAAGGGCTCACATATGTACTGTTTTAGTAATTTTATTGAATGCTTTTTTTTATTGCTCTGAAACTGCAACAGAAATTTAGGGTTTTAGTGCATCTGGCCAAAATAAAAAAAACTCCAATAAGCTATAAAAGAAAAACGAGCGCAAAAAATACAAAAAAAAATATTGGTATACTAAAAGGAACAAATAATAATTATGTAGATATTTTGATTAAATTGCTGCAATGATTTTCAGTGAATTCACAAATGAAAATAAAATTGATGTTAGCAAAAGCAACGTCCTAAAAAAGAGGAGGAAGAAATTAGTCGACAAAATAGTGTTGTAATTAAATGCAACTGTTAAAATGAACTGTACAGGTGCTTAGATAATACATTATCCTACACTGTTAAAATATTTTGAAAATTAATATATGTATTGGAAGTTCTTTTGCAGATACGGTATATAAAATTTCATTTAATAAACATATATATTGTCAAATTTCAATAATTACATTACGAACAAAATTTTTATGAAATGTTTAGTATACTGTATATTAATTTTACCATTTTTTTTTAGTATATTAATTAATATTTGTATATTAAATTTAATATACGCGTATCGGTAAAAAAACTTCCAATACTTTATATTAATTTTCATACAAATTTTCTAACAGTGTATACTATTATATTGTAGTGAATTATTTAGATAGGTGGCTCCAATTTAAAGATTACAATCACTTTCAATGTTAAAAATTGTTGTATATAAATAATAATAAGGCAATAAATTAAATCCACACTCAATGTCGAGAATTTAACGATTATCATTATATGCCAACAATCTTTTAATAAAAATTCTATTAATTAATATTAGAAATTATCCATAAGATAAAAAATATGTAGATTAATTAATTCCCGGCTTATGAAGTCACCAATATACTTCAATAATTCAAGATAATAAATAATATTTTTTTATTAATATGTCAAAAAGAACAATCTTTCCATAAATATACGAGACACAAAATTAATAAAGAATCAATATACATATATCATTTTAATATTCCTCATTTATTTTGTCATGTATTTCCCGTCAATGATATAAACAGTAGGTTATTATTTGAGGAATTTATACATCAACATTTTACATAATTTATATATATAACATACTCATATCACATAATTTCTCTCTCAACGATTTTAGGCCATTTTTTTTATTTTGTTTTTTCTTTAATTGCAAATAATAAGTTTTATAATATATGTAGAACAGAAGGCCGAACATGTGCTAATAAATACTTAACTTCGTTTCGTAACCAATTGCAGGAATTCGCCACTCAGAATATTAATCTTTGAAAATCACCCTTGAAGAATTCCCATGTCGAAATATGAGATTTTGTGAGTCCACAAAATTTCAATAAATTTTAGTTTTTTACAGAGATGTTAAGCACATTATTATAACGAATGGATCGATCCTCGTTGAAAGAGGATCAGAAAAAGAGGGTCCTTATCATCGCGTGCCGAGAATCGTAATGCCAAACTCGGGTTATATCGGGATTTTCCGAAACAACCCGAATTTGCGATCGATCCCGGTGCTACGATCTAGATCATTTGGAGGGATAATTGATCTCTATTCCTTTATTCTTATTGCATTACAATACTATATTAAAACATTTTTATATATCTGTATATATTTAAAAAATGTTATTTCTTCATAAAAAAAGAGGAGGAAATTAGAAGTGAAAATAGTGTTGTGATTAATAAATGCAACGGGAGTGAACTGAACAGATGCTCAGATAATACATTATCTTATACTATGATATTGTAGTGAATCATTTAGATAGGTGGCTCCGATTTAAAGATTATCATTATAAGCCAACAATCTTTTAATAAAAATTCTATTAATTAATATTAGAAATTATCCATAAGATAAAAAATATGTAGATTAATTAATTCCCGGCTTATGAAGTTACTAATATACTTCAATAATTCAAGATAAATAAATAATATTTTTTTATTAATATGTCAAAAAGAACAATCTATCCATAAATATACGAGACACAAAATTAATAAAGAGTCAATATACATATGTAATTTTAATATTCCTCATTTATTTTGTCGTTTATTTCCCGTCAACGATATAAACAGTAGGTTATTATTTGAGGAATTTATACATCAACATTTTACATAATTTATATATATTATATAAAATATGTAATATGTAATATATTTTTATAAAATTATTAATTTCTCTCTCAACGATTTTAGGCCATTTTTTTATTTTGTTTTTTCTTTAATTGCAAATAATAAGTTTTATAATATATGTAGAATAGAAGGCCGAACATGTGCTAACAAATACTTAACTTCGTTTCGTGACCAATTGCAGGAATTCGCCAGTCAGAATATTAATCTTTGAAAATCACCCTTGAAGAATTCCCATGTCGAAATATGAGATTTTGTGAGTCCACAAAATTTCAATAAATTTTAGTTTTTTACAGAGATGTTAAGCACATTATTATAACGAATGGATCGATCCTCGTTGAAAGAGGATCAGAGAAAGAGGGTCCTTATCATCGCGTGCCGAGAATCGTAATGCCAAACTCGGGTTATCTCGGGATTTTCCTAAACAACCCAAATTTACGATCGATCCCGGTGCTTAGATCTAGATCATTTGGAGGGATAATTGATCTCTATATTTCTTTATTCTTATTGCTTTACAATATTATATTTACACATTTTTTATATATCTGTATATATTTAAAAAATGTTATTTCTTCATAAAAAAGAGGAGGAAATTAGAAGTGAAAATAGTGTTGTGATTAATAAATGCAACGTGAATGAACTAAACAGGTGCTCAGATAATACATTATCTTATACTATTATATTGTAGTGAATTATTTAGATAGGTGGCTCCGATTTAAAGATTATCATTATATGCCAACGATATTTTAATAAAAATTCTATTAATTAATATTAGAAATTATCCATAAGATAAAAAATATGTAGATTTATTAACTCCCGACTTATGAAGTCACCAATATACTTCAATAATTCAAGATAATAAATAATATTTTTTTATTAATATGTCAAAAAGAACAATCTTTCCATAAATATACGAGACACAAAATTAATAAAGAGTCAATATACATATGTAATTTTAATATTCCTCATTTATTTTGTCATCTATTTCCCGTCAACGATATAAACAGTAGGTTATTATTTGAGGAATTTATACATCAACATTGTACATAATTTATATATATTATATAAAATATGTAATATGTAATATATTTATATCAAATTATTAATTTCTCTCTCAACGATTTTAGGCCATTTTTTTTATTTTGTTTTTTCTTTAATTGCAAATAATAAGTTGTATAATATATGTAGAATAGAAGACCGAACATGTGCTAACAAATACTTAACTTCGTTTCGTGACCAATTGCAGGAATTCGTCAGTCAGAATATTAATCTTTGAAAATCACCCTTGAAGAATTCCCATGTCGAAATATGAGATTTTGTGAGTCCACAAAATTTCAATAAATTTTAGTTTTTTACAGAGATGTTAAGCACATTATTATAACGAATGGATCGATCCTCGTTGAAAGAGGATCAGAAAAAGAGGGTCCTTATCATCGCGTGCCGAGAATCGTAATGCCAAACTCGGGTTATATCGGGATTTTCCGAAACAACCCGAATTTGCGATCGATCCCGGTGCTACGATCTAGATCATTTGGAGGGATAATTGATCTCTATTCCTTTATTCTTATTGCATTACAATACTATATTAAAACATTTTTTATATATCTGTATATATTTAAAAAATGTTATTTCTTCATAAAAAAGAGGAGGAAATTAGAAGTGAAAATAGTGTTGTGATTAATAAATGCAACGGGAGTGAACTGAACAGATGCTCAGATAATACATTATCTTATACTATGATATTGTAGTGAATCATTTAGATAGGTGGCTCCGATTTAAAGATTATAATTATATGCCAACGATATTTTAATAAAAATTCTATTAATTAATATTAGAAATTATCCATAAGATAAAAAATATGTAGATTAATTAACTCCCGACTTATGAAGTCACCAATATACTTCAATAATTCAAGATAATAAATAATATTTTTTTATTAATATGTCAAAAAGAACAATTCCATAAATATACGAGACACAAAATTAATAAAGAGTCAAGAGTTGATGGTTCGTCAGAGAAAGAGGGTCCTTAAAATCGCGTGCCGAGGATCGTAATGCCAAACTCGGGTTATCCCCGTGAAGAAATCTTATCAGGGTTCTTCCAAGGCCCCGATTAATATTCCCTAATTCTCTTAGGGGCCTTATGTGGAAGCCTCATAGGGTTCCGCAGATGATGGTCACGCTTTTTTCTTCGGGACCTTTAAAGGCTAAATGTTACGGGCCTTTAAAGGCAAAATAATGAGGACCTTTTAAGGATGCCCTATTAAGTCCTTACTAAAATAATAAAGAAATTTAATTTAAAAATATATATTTGTTATTATTTAATTGAGTAATGCTGCACTTTTAATTAGATATTTCGTCTTTCTCTACACGATGGTACATATTAATCGCTGAAAAAACATATTACATTTTTTTTTGACATTGACGGGAATCGAACCTGGAACCCTCTGGATGGTGTAGTTGCGCTGCGCCTTAGCTCTCTTGGCCATTCAAATCATATGAATATACATTTTTTTTTGTCTATTTGAATGACTGTAATATGAAATATGAAATAGAATTAATGTAATATAGTCAGAACTTAATAGATTTACATGACTGCGTCTGATGTGTAAAAATAGAAGCACATTTAGTTATTTTTTTACAGAAATTGGTTATATCGAATAGGGTACATTGTATCGTTGTTGTCATCTATAATTATATTCCACGAAATTGCTTGTTTTATCGTTTGCGCGAATTAGTTCGTTTGTATCTAGGTGCGTGACTGTCTGACTGACTTGAGGGCCAGTATTAGAATGGGTTACCACCTGGCTGACTTTGACGGTCATTAGTTGGATAGGTGACCACCAATTTTGCCATGGAAACCTCGGATTGCCATATAAGATCCTCATCTGGCAAATTTATTATCGATTTGTTTACTTTATGCCATGGTTAAGCCTGACTGGGCCTTTAATTAATTAACTTATCAAGGGCTTATTAAACTTCACCATGGCCTTATGAGATCATTATTTGGCAAAATTATGATTAATTAGTTTACTTGGTATCATGATGAAGCCTGACTGGGCCCTTAAGTAATTACCCTATCAAGCCCTTATTGACCTTCGCCATGGAAACCTAGAATTGCCTTATGAGATCCTTAGGTGGCAAAATTATTATTGATTTGTTTACTAGGTGCCAAGATTACGCCTGACTGGGCCCTTAAGTGATTACCCTATCAAGCCCTTATTAAACTTCGCCGTGGCAACCTAGAATTGCCTTATGAGGCCCTTAAGTGGCGAAATTATTATTGATTTATTTACTTGGTGTCATGATTAAGCCTGACTGGGCCCTTAATTAATTGCCCTAATATAGCCCCATTAAATATCGGCATGAAACCCTACAGTGTCCCTAGTAGGTCCCTAATTGGGAGTGATATGGAACTCCCTTTTATGGTGTCCACATTAAAGCCCGATAGGGCCCTAAGTTATGTTAGGGCAACCCTAATATTTTTCTTCACGGGTCTCGGTATTTTCCCAAACAACCCAAATTTGCAATCGATCCCGGTGCTACGATCTAGATCATTTGGAGGGATAATTGATCTCTATATTCCTTTATTCTTATTGCATTACAATATTATATTAAACCATTTTTATATATCTGTATATATTTAAAAAATGTTATTTACTCATAAAAAAGAGGAGGAAATTAGTAGTGAAAATAGTGTTGTGATTAATAAATGCAACGGGAGTGAATTGAACAGGTGCTCAGATACCAGATTTTCTTATAATATTATATTACATGAAATAAAAAAAAAATGAAATATAATTTACTCATATGAGTAAACATTTTTTAGACCAAACAATTTCGATCATAATTCAGCAAAACTCAGGTATACTCAACTTTATTTTATTATCAACAAACAAGTGGATCAAATAAATATTGTTAACATAGTTTTTAATCATGAAGGTAATGAAACATTTTTATCAAATTATACACCTCACATTTTGATAGTCGCAATACAGAAAATATTATGATTCTAATTATATTTACAACGACGTATAATTGATTTAATTAATTATGTAATTAAATACTTCAATTAATCGTTTCGAATAATTAGTACTCGGATATGAGCACAATTTCCAGGAAAACACATTTTGTCAATTATTGAGTGAATTTAGTCCATTAAGTATTTATCTATGCGAATATTTGCGTATCTCGAATAACGCAAATCATCCCCTAAATTTATTAAATTCTTTATTACATTATTGGCATCGCCAAAGCAAAATTTTCAATTAATGAACGCATTTATGAAATTTTTTTATTTTTTTATTAATAAATATTCCATAGTTTATTTCTATGGTGCAGAAGATAGCAACCTGCTTATTTTTCCCTCGGTGAATTTCTTTGAGTTTATTATCTTCTTGAAGTTTATAATAATATTTATGAAATTTTTTTTTTTAAATTAAAAATATTACGTAGTTTATTTCTATGGTGTAGAAAATAACAACCTGCTTATTTTTCCCTCGCTGAATCTCTTTGAGTTTATTATCTTCTTGAAGTTTATAATAATATTTGCCTTACGGAAAGTTTTATTACGTTAATCACTTTTTTGAACTATCTAAAGATTCGAAGAATTAATTGACTGACTCCGCATTTTGTCTATAAAAAAATCTGCCGCGACAGAATTGTTTCTTAATCCTCAATATCCACTGTAATTGCCAAATTCATAGCGATTGCGTGATAAGGCACAGTCTTTTTAAGCACCTTTTCACCGCAACGACTTTTCCACCACTATCATCGCTGGAATTCCAATAAAACTCCTCGCCGAGGTCCCTATAAACGGCACTGTTAACTTTAATAGACCGGAGATGAAAGAGCCCGCGGGGTAGGGACTGAAATGTTGGAGAGGGAAGGGGGAAGGGGGTGAATGGTTGTAGATCAAAGCTCTTCAAGCCTTGACATACTACCAGCCCTTTCACGCGAATTGTCCTAAAATTATAGTCTATCGTGTAAAATCGACTTTTCGCCCTGGGCACTTTCGGTTACTTTTCAATCAGAGCCTTAATTATTATTCGAGGATCGATAGAATCTGTACCTCGTACGAATTATGATTCCACGATGCCTGCAGAAATGTATTCTGTTTTCAACGATAAGGTAAATGTCCCAGTAATCGATCATGTACCAGTAATTGACCAGTCTGTGGTAAAAGAGCGATAAATAAGACTGAGAGTGCTTTTCGACGCTTAAATAAATTAACAACACTTCCTCCGATTTATGTACAATATTATATAAAAATTTGAGGCTTGTAAAATCACAGCAGTGATAATAAGAAAATCGTAAACTTGCAGTGTCCGAGCCGAGCGTGATTTCGTCGAAATCCTTGATATGGAGGTTAAGGTGCGTCTCGTGACATTTAGTTAAATTCTGCGATGCACGAAGACTTTGGCTGAGTAAGATTAATTTGATATTACATATGAAGAATCTGGTATTACTAAATGAATATGATTTTATCGTAAAATTGTTGTTTGTGCAAAAAATCGCGGAGGTCGATAACTGGTTCAGAAAAACATATAAATGTCCGGGTAATCGACGTACTGTCGATCACTAGGACAAAATTGTGGATAGAAAATTAGTGTAAATCGCGTATTGTTTTTATGAATTAGATGATAAAAAATAATGTAACAATTCATTAATCGATCGAACTGTACGAGGAGTAGTTATGGACAGGGGTATTGGGCTCTCTATAAATAATTAAGCAGCAAAATAAATCATGTCGATAACTGGGCCATGCATATGTCCATGACTGGGTCATGTCATGTCATGGGTCGATTACTGGGCAAACCGTGACTTTAGTATGTCCATGACTGGGACATTTGCACACCTCAAGTTTTATGTTAATTTTTTATTACAAGAAGATAAGGTAGACCAAAAGTTAAGCGTTCTATTTGTTGACACGATTATACTGATTCTTTATAACCTACAATGACAGTTATTGACGTCTTAATTTGTGACTTTTCTTAACGTGTCGATTACTAGGACATATAACGGTCGATTACTGGACCAATTATAACTTTAGTATGTCGATGACTGGTGCATTTGTACTTCTGAAGCTTTAGAATAAGTTTTCTCTACAATAAGATAAGTTACGAAAATTTTTGAGGTTGTTATTTTTTCATACGACTATTCTGATTCATTATTACCTAGAATGACCATTTTTTGCATCTTAATGTGAAAGTTACGTTTTTATAAAGTCGGGCAATTTGGTTAACGTGTCGATCACTGGGACGTTTACCTTACGTTGGCACCACTGTCCAACGTGTGTTCCGCGACTGGGGCAAGTGCTAAGCAATCTCGCTGCGACCCAGAGTCGGGACACAATCGGACGAAGAATCTGGCATTACTAAATGAATATGATTTTATCGTAAAAATGTTGTTTGTGCAAAAAATCGCGGAGGTCGATAACTGGTTCAGAAAAACATATAAATGTCCGGGTAATCGACCTACTGTCGATCACTAGGACAAAATTGTGGATAGAAAATTAGTGTAAATCGCGTATTGTTTTTATGAATTAGATGATAAAAAATAATGTAACAATTCATTCATCGATCGAACTGTACGAGGAGTAGTTATGGACAGGGGTATTGGGCTCTCTATAAATAATTAAGCAGCAAAATAAATCATGTCGATAACTGGGCCATGCATATGTCCATGACTGGGTCATGTCATGTCATGGGTCGATTACTGGGCAAACCGTGACTTTAGTATGTCCATGACTGGGACATTTGCACACCTCAAGTTTTATGTTAATTTTTTATTACAAGAAGATAAGGTAGACCAAAAGTTAAGTGTCCTATTTGTTGACAAGTTTATACTGATTCTTTATAACCTACAATGACAGTTATTGACGTCTTAATTTGTGACTTTTCTTAACGTGTCGATTACTAGGACATATAACGGTCGATTACTGGACCAATTATAACTTTAGTATGTCGATGACTGGTGCATTTGTACTTCTGAAGCTTTAGAATAAGTTTTCTCTACAATAAGATAAGTTACGAAAATTTTTGAGGTTGTTATTTTTTCATACGACTATTCTGATTCATTATTACCTAGAATTACCATTTTTTGTATCTTAATGGGGAAGTTACGTTTTTCTAAAGTCGGGCAATTTGGTTAACGTGTCGATCACTGGGACGTTTACCTTACGTTGGCACCACTGTTCAACGTGTGTTCCGCGACTGGGGCAAGTGCTAAGCAATCTCGCTGCGACCCAGAGTCGGGACACAATCGCACGAAGAATCTGGCATTACTAAATGAATATGATTTTATCGTAAAATTGTTGTTTGTGCAAAAAATCGCGGAGGTCGATAACTGGTTCAGAAAAACATATAAATGTCCGGGTAATCGACCTACTGTCGATCACTAGGACAAAATTGTGAATAGAAAATTAGTGTAAATCGCGTATTGTTTTTATGAATTAGGTGATAAAAAAAAATGTAACAATTCATTCATCGATCGAACTGTACGAGGAGTAGTTATGGACAGGGGTATTGGGCTCTCTATAAATAATTAAGCAGCAAAATAAATCATGTCGATAACTGGGCCATGCATATGTCCATGACTGGGTCATGTCATGTCATGGATCGATTACTGGGCAAACCGTGACTTTAGTATGTCCATGACTGGGACATTTGCACACCTCAAGTTTTATGTTAATTTTTTATTACAAGAAGATAAGGTAGACCAAAAGTTAAGCGTTCTATTTGTTGACACGATTATACTGATTCTTTATAACCTACAATGACAGTTATTGACGTCTTAATTTGTGACTTTTCTTAACGTGTCGATTACTAGGACATATAACGGTCGATTACTGGACCAATTATAACTTTAGTATGTCGATGACTGGTGCATTTGTACTTCTGAAGCTTTAGAATAAGTTTTCTCTACAATAAGATAAGTTACGAAAATTTTTGAGGTTGTTATTTTTTCATATGACTATTCTGATTCATTATTACCTAGAATTACCATTTTTTGTATCTTAATGTGAAAGTTACGTTTTTATAAAGTCGGGCAATTTGGTTAACGTGTCGATCACTGGGACGTTTACCTTACCTTCTGAAATGTAAACTGGTGTAAATCCAGAATTGTAATCGATCGAGGCTTTGTTAATCGGATCTTCCCTGGAATTGTCGTGGGAGCGAAAGAGTATTTTTCAATTCTGAGCTGAGATTCGCAATCAGCGGCCGCGAAAACAAATCCCCGGAAGTTGAGTTTCACTTGAATTGTTTTTGTTGTTTTATTACAATTAAGTTAGACGTACCAATGACGTTTAAGACGATGTCTATTTTGTATGCCAATTTTCATATGCATACATTCATTATTTTAGCAAATGGAGGTAACGAATCGCAAGGTTGGAGTTTCTAGTTTCCGAAAACCATAGAATAAATATATTTCCGATGATTCAAAAATATTTATTCATAAAAATGCTGAAAAGTTCACATGTACCAGTGTCGGGACAGCCATTTTTGTGCATGTCCCAATGCCCGGACATTATATGTACGCATTGCTGGAGCAATTTCTGAAACATGTGCTGTACTTACATCTATAATTGATGCAATCAATAACTGCGATATTATTACGCTATCGTAATAATCGAGATTGGTTGTTCGCCCCAATCGCACCGTACACGCGTTGAACAATGACGCAAACGACATTTAGCCAGTCCCAATAATGAGATGCAAAAATAAAATTATTGTGACCCGTTAAAATATTATACACAATATTTTATGGCTATAACCTTAAACATAAAAAATGTTTGAATGGGAAACCCGTATAAAAAGTCTCGAATACAGTATAATGTCCGTGGTATCATATTAATTATTATTCGGCTCTCCTTAGCTAATTATATAATATACTTTTCATGTAAATATTCAATTTACAATGAATAATGTGACATTTTTTCATGTATGTCAATTACATATAATAGATACAATTGCAAGAATTACATTTCATATTTGATCCGTTAAAATCTTACGATTTACAAATATCTCCCTAGTGTTCGACAACTGGAACCTGTCCCGTCATTGGTATGTTTCAGAGTTGTAAATCCCCAATTAATTCATGAGATATAGTTTACAGTACAATTTGTTTTGTAATTATGATTTCATAATAATAATATGTAGTGTTTATAAAATAGAGTGTAAACATTTGAAAAAAATACTAATTTTCGGTTTAATATTGCAAGAAATAGTGGAAAAAATGGGAGAAGTAAGTAATGCATTACTTATTTTTTTCCATTTTTTCAAAAGGATTACCGTGAATTTTTATTGAAAAATAATAATCTTTGCAGCCATCCCAAAGTTTAATCATCGTATTACAATCGCTACACGTTATTATTATAAAATCATAATTATAGAGCTGATCGTATCATTATCATTATTTCTATAAGTATTAGGCCTTTACAACTCTGGTATGTTTACACTGAGAGAAAATTATGGTATTAGTAACTATAAAATGACAACTATTCATTTTTAGTTCGTGCGACCAATTTTCTAATAGTTACCATAACTATTTTCATAGTTACCGTAACTATGAAAATAGTTGCATGGACTAAAAATTAATAGTTGTCACTTTATAGTTAACTGTACAACTATACGGAAAAAAGGCTTGGTTGGAACACTTGGTTAGCTTACCAAGTGACTTGGTTAGTCCAATCAAGAAATTGGTAGCCTAACAAATAACTTGGTTGGTCTAACCAATTAATTGTCTGGCGCATATATAACCAAGGCACTTGGTTGTTCCAACCAAGCCTTTTTTTCCGTGTACGATTTCTCTGAGTGTACCTTACCTTTACTCGTTCACAAAAAAAGCGATCGTTTGTGGAATATTGTAAGAAACACTTGGGTGCACGAAAAAAAAAACAGATTAGTTGAGATAACCAAGTTAATGGTTAACTATGTACTAGTCAATTAATTGGTTATACCAACCATGAATTTGGTGGTCGTAACTAATATCTTGGTTGGTCGAACTAATTAATCATCTGGCACATATTTAACCACTAACTTGGTTATCCCAATTAACCTGTTTTTTCCGTGTATTGTTGGTCAGTTTTCAATCAGAGCCATAATTATTACCTGTTGTCACTTTTAGTCAACTGTACAACTACGATTTCTCTGAATGTATCTTACCTTTACTCGTTCACAAAAAAAAGCGATCGTTTGTGGAACATTGTAAGAAACACTTGGGTGCACGAAAAAAAAACAGATTAGTTGAGATAACCAAGTTAATGGTTAACTATGTACTAGTCAATTAATTGGTTATACCAACCATGGATTTGGTGGTCGTAACTAATATCATGGTTGGTCGAACTAATCAATCATCTGGCGCAAATTTAACCACTAACTTGGTTATCCCAATTAACCTGTTTTTTCCGTGTATTGTTGGTCAGTTTTCAATCAGAGCCATAATTATTACCTGTTGTCTCTTTTAGTCAACTGTACAACTACGATCTCTCTGAATGTACCTTACCTTTACTCGTTCACAAAAAAAAAGCGATCGTTTGTGGAATATTGTAAGAAACACTTGGGTGCACGAAAAAAAAACAGATTAGTTGAGATAACCAAGTTAATGGTTAACTATGTACTAGTCAATTAATTGGTTATACCAACCATGGATTTGGTGGTCGTAACTAATATCATGGTTGGTCGAACTAATCAATCATCTGGCGCAAATTTAACCACTAACTTGGTTATCCCAATTAACCTGTTTTTTTCCGTGTATTGTTGGTCAGTTTTCAATCAGAGCCATAATTATTACCTGTTGTCACTTTTAGTCAACTGTACAACTACGATTTCTCTGAATGTACCTTACCTTTACTCGTACACAAAAAAAAGCGATCGTTTGTGGAATATTGTAAGAAACACTTGGGTGCACCAAAAAAACAAACAGGTTAGTTGAGATAACCAAGTTAGTGGTTAACTATGTACTAGTCAATTAATTGGTTATACCAACCATGAATTTGGTGGTCGTAACTAATATCTTGGTTGGTCGAACTAATCAATCATCTGGCGCAAATTTAACCACTAACTTGGTTATCCCAATTAACCTGTTTTTTTCCGTGTATTGTTGGTCAGTTTTCAATCAGAGCCATAATTATTACCTGTTGTCTCTTTATAGTTAACTGTACAACTACGATTTCTCTGAGTGTACCTTACCTTTACTCGTTCACAAAAAAAAGCGATCGTTTGTGGAATATTGTAAGAAACACTTGGGTGCACGAAAAAAAAACAGATTAGTTGAGATAACCAAGTTAATGGTTAACTATGTACTAGTCAATTAATTGGTTATACCAACCATGGATTTGGTGGTCGTAACTAATATCATGGTTGGTCGAACTAATCAATCATCTGGCGCAAATTTAACCACTAACTTGGTTATCCCAATTAACCTGTTTTTTTCCGTGTATTGTTGGTCAGTTTTCAATCAGAGCCATAATTATTACCTGTTGTCACTTTTAGTCAACTGTACAACTACGATTTCTCTGAATGTACCTTACCTTTACTCGTTCACAAAAAAAAGCGATCGTTTGTGGAATATTGTAAGAAACACTTGGGTGCACCAAAAAAACAAACAGGTTAGTTGAGATAACCAAGTTAGTGGTTAACTATGTACTAGTCAATTAATTGGTTATACCAACCATGAATTTGGTGGTCGTAACTAATATCTTGGTTGGTCGAACTAATCAATCATCTGGCGCAAATTTAACCACTAACTTGGTTATCCCAATTAACCTGTTTTTTTCCGTGTATTGTTGGTCAGTTTTCAATCAGAGCCATAATTATTACCTGTTGTCACTTTATAGTTAACTGTACAACTACGATTTCTCTGAGTGTACCTTACCTTTACTCGTTCACAAAAAAAGCGATCGTTTGTGGAATATTGTAAGAAACACTTGGGTGCACCAAAAAAACAAACAGGTTAGTTGAGATAACCAAGTTAGTGGTTAACTATGTACTAGTCAATTAATTGGTTATACCAACCATGAATTTGGTGGTCGTAACTAATATCTTGGTTGGTCGAACTAATCAATCATCTGGCGCAAATTTAACCACTAACTTGGTTATCCCAATTAACCTATTTTTTTCCGTGTATTGTTGGTCAGTTTTCAATCAGAGCCATAATTATTACCTGTTGTCACTTTATAGTTAACTGTACAAATACGATTTCTCTGAGTGTACCTTACCTTTACTCGTTCACAAAAAAAAGCGATCGTTTGCGGAATATTGAAACAAACTCTTGGGTGCACGAAAAAAAAAACAGATTAGTTGAGATAACCAAGTTAGTGGTTAACTATGTACCAGTCAATTAATTGGTTATACCAACCATGAATTTGGTGGTCGTAACTAATATCTTGGTTGTTCGAACTAATCAATCATCTGGTGCAAATTTACCCACTAACTTGGTTATCTCAATTAACCTGCTTTTTCCGTGTATTGTTGGTCAGTTTTCAATCAGAGCCATAATTATTACCTGTGGTTGGATTGAATCTCTGGCTCGACCAAATTGTGATACCACATTGCCTTCGGAAATGTAGTCTGTTTTCTGTTTACATTTACGAATATGCAGGCTTCCAGGTGTAAATCCAGGCATGTAATCCTGCGAGGATTGGCGAGGCTTTGCTCATCGGATCTTCCATGTGGTTATCGTGAGAGTGAGAGAGGCTGAGAGTGAGCTTAGAAGTTCTGGCGGTGGCTGAGTGATGGTGTGTGAGCTCAGGCGGAGAAATGCCGAAAACGTGTTACGCTTTCAGTTCCGTGGATCGAGACTACTATGCTTCCGTCTTTCTTCTCATCGCAACGAGCTTTACTCCCAGTCTCTCGAGTCCCTCGCCTCGCCTCACTTAACTCCGGCAAGTGGGTAAACCCTCCGGAGCCTGGTCGACCCCTGACTCGAGGGTAGAAGTGCCAAGAGATTCGGTGTACGAAGGTGTGTGCAAGGAAAACCACGCTGAGAAAGTGCCTGTCTATTCAATAAACTTGCGCCGATGGGACAATATATGTTGTAATTCTTCTTCCAAGTATATACGCGTGTATACTACATCTGATTTTGCGCGAGGAACTATAGCATACCTCTAGACACACATGTGCGGCCTCCAGGGCGTTAACTAGTGATAGAGGCCCACGTCCGGTCAGACACGAAACTCTGCACGCATAATTCTACCTTCCTATCTATATATATATATATATTTAATAAACTTATACGCATGGAATATACATATACATACGGAATATACATTGTACTTCTTTCTTCAACATATATCTGTGTGGGTCACGCAGGATATACTAGGAATGCTTGTATATCTTTGGACACATGTACAGCCTTAAGTGCGTTAACTAGTGATAGAGGGTAGAAGTGTCAGGAGATTCGATGTTCATATATGCAAGCAAAAGCACTTTGAGAAACACATGTAGGGCTTCCAGGGCGTTAACTAGTGATAGAGGCCCACGTCCGGTCAGACACGAAATTCTGCACCCATAATTCTACCTTCCTATATATATATATATATATATATATATAGGAATTATGAGATATTATATATATATATATATATATAGAATTATGGGTGCAGAAATATATATATATATATATATATATATATATATATATATATATTTAATAAACTTATACGGATGGAATACATATACATACGGAATATACATTGTACATCTGTCTTCAACATATATCTGTGTAGGTCACGCAGAATATACTAGGAATGCTTGTATATCTTTGGACACATGCACAGCCTTAAGTGCGTTAACTAGTGATAGAGGGTAGAAGTGTCAGGAGATTCGATGTTCATATATGCAAGGAAAAGCACTTTGAGAAATTGTCTGCCTATTCAATAAACTTGCGCGAATGGGACAATATATGTTGTAATTCTTCTTCCAAGTATATACGTGTGTATACTACATCTGATTTTCCGCGAGGAACTATAGCATACCTTTAGACACACATGTGCGGCCTCCAGGGCGTTAACTAGTGATAGAGGCCCACATCCGGTCAGACACAAAACTCTGCACGCATAATTCTACCTTCCATACACCTTCGGTGTATGAAAATGTATGCTAAAAAAGTACCTACCTATTTTTTTATTTATACCTGTTTATTTGTTTGTTGTAATATTCTTCTCGTGTGTTATTTGTGTGTATTCTCGTGTGATGAATTACGAAGGAAATAACAAATTTAGAATTAACACTCTCTACCTCAATGTTCCATCAAAAACATTGACAGAGATGCTATTGCAACAAGCAGTAGTGTTCAATTCGATAATAAGACTTGTGTAAATCTTCGATCAACATACAGACATTAAATTAATAAAATTTCTGAAGACGACTCAGACCCGAGTCGAAACTTAAAAAACTCCAGCTGCACATCATTATATGCACTAATAAACATATCTATCTATATATTTAATAAACTTATACGCATGGGATATACATATACATACGGAATATACATTGTACTTCTTCCTTCAACATATATGTGTGTAAGCCTTAAGTGCGTTAACTAGTGATAGAGGGTAGAAGTGTCAGGATATTCGATATTCGTATATGCAAGGAAAAACACTTTGAGAAATTGTCAGCCTATTTAATAAACTTGCCCAGATGGGACAAAATACGTTGTAATTCTTCTTCCAAGTATATACGTGTGTATACTACATCTAATTTTGCGCCAGGAACTATAGCATACATTTAGACACACATGTGCAGCCTCTACAGCGTTAACTAGTGATAGAAGACCGCGTTTGGTCAGACCCGAGACGTTGCATGCATAATTTTACCTTCCAGTGGAGGGCAAAGGTGCTTAGACATTCGGTATATGAAAGTATGTACAAGAAAAAGTATGCCGAAAAAGTACCTGCCTATTTATTCATTTATGCCTGTTTATTTATTTGTTATCATTTTCTTCTCGTGTGTTATCTTTATTTCATTTCTCGTTTTTGCTTAAACTGTTACGCTGTTATTATTTATTCTTTACTAATTATTGTTTTCTTTTATTTCATTTCGCTAAACATCGCGTCGCATTTCTATTTATTTCTTTCTATTGGTGTATGTTTGCTCTCCTGGAGCACTAATAAATGTCTGACACACATGCACGACGTTAAGTGTGTTAATTAGTGATAGAGGATAGAAGTGCCAGGAAATTCGATGTTCGTATATGCAAGGAAAAGCACTTTGAGAAATTGTCTGCCTATTCGATAAACTTGCCTGGATGGGATTATATACGTTATATCTTGTCTTCCCAGTTAATACGTGTGTTCACCACATGTGATTTCGTACGTGAAACGCTAGTACACCTTTAAACACACATGTGCGGCCTTCACTGCGTTAACTAGTGATAGAGGCCCGCGTCCGGTCAGCCACGAGACGCTGCAGAGATGGCTGACCTCACCCTGAACGTTCTACTGAAGCCGCTGAACGCTCACCGCTAGCGGATACGAGCGGAGATGCCGTACGTGGTCAGCCAGCCGGCTCAGCTGCCGAGAGCCTGTGTTATGCGCGGTACAAGTGGTTACGCTGCGTATGCCGTCAGACGGTTTACGTCAGGGTTCCACGACCAAGGCGATTGTTAGAAGCATTCGTGTGGATCCAGGATTATGCTAATCTATCCTTTATGGCATAGAATAAACGTGCATACTCCGATTGTTCAACCACAATTTTATTGTCCTTTCATCTAGCATATTTTTTCGCAGAAATCTCAATACATCATAGTAAGATAAATCGCGTTTTACAAACAGCTTCCTCATATTTCCAGAAAGCTGTAAAAACATATATTAACTAATTTTCACTTCCTTGTAAAATAAATGAATCAAACTAATTTCCGTGGATTCCGAATAAAGAATTTTGGTTTATTGAAGTTTTATTCGACATCTCTCCGTGTGGAAAAAATCATTGAACCGTTTTAGACCATCTTGGGTATCTTCACAAGAAAGTCTCGAAAAAGATGTTTTCACTGAAACAAAAATTACTCCATCAGGAAGCAAATATGCCAATTGATTTATTTATTCGAATTTCCCATCCACAGTTTTGCAGATTTTTTTATCTTGGACGTTTTTTCTAAACAACCTTAATCGACCATAGTGAATAAAAATGAAATCAAAAAATTGGGTCTAGAGATGAACAACAGTTTTTGGTTTATTCAAATGGTATTTGATATTGTTAGATGAAAATCAATCGCGGATATTGTGGTATGAAATATCTGGATATCCTGGTGAAGGAAACAATGGCGTTTGAGCGAAATATCATCAAAGGGCAACGAAGTCCAGACCCATTGATCGAATTGTTAAAGGTGCTGGACCGCTCAGCACGCTCTTGTGACTATGGCTCTTGTGTATGGGCATCCAATATGTTTCCGCTCTGCACATAAACGCTTGCATAACATAGTATGCACGCAGGTATGTACACATCGGTGATATGTGTACGTACAGCGTATTCTGACAGAATCCGTGAATTTCGCGCTCGTTTATTGAAACATTCGACAGACAATTGACGTTTACAGTGGCAACGTTCCAGAACCATATCCTGCGATATTCACTCTGAAAGTATATCAATCAAATCAATTGAATTTCCTGCACTTTCCTTTTTTACCGAATTTGTAGAGATTTTTTAAATTATCTTAAGATAATCGATTTAAACACTTTCGAATCATTTCTATCTAATGGGAACATTTTTGCTTCCTCATAGAGGAAGCTTTGTTTTCATGAAATTTTTTTTTTCGAGATTTTCATATCAGTACGCTCAGAATGAGCCAAAACGTCGAGAAAAGTGATTTAGAAAAAATGTCTGTATGTGTGTATGTTACACGATCGAAAAATGTAAATCTTTATAACTCGGGAAAGCCTTGAGATATCAAGCTGAAATTTGGACCATAGATAGAGGGATCAAGCTTCATCGTTCATACAGATTTTTGTTAAAATCCACTTCATCGTTAAATTATAACGCGTTTTTTAATTTTTTGAAAAATGTCTGTTTACACAATAACTCTTTCAATTTTCGAGATATTGATCTTAAAATTGGTATGAATGTGAGCTTTCATACGCCGGTGATCGCTATTGAATTTGGTTAAGATCGGTTGAACCGTTCAAATTTTATGATGTTTTGAATTTTTCAAAAAATTGACATTATCGCTCTATTGTAACTTTTGCAAAACTTAAGATAGCGAGCTCAAATTTAGTATATAAATGAAACAATATTCAGCCATTATATATGTATAATTTAGTGACGAACGGTATGAAATTTTTGATTTTATGGAATGTTGAATTATTTTTAAAAATATACATTATCACATTCACTTTCGGAAACGCTCTAATAATCACGAAATAACGTAATAACGAAATAGAAAAAGCGAATTCACAACATGTATATTTATCTAATTAAAACAAGGATGCAAAGTAGAACCTTGCACATTGCTTCCTCATTATTTTTCGCATTTTACAAAACTTCCTCTATGAGGAAGCCAAAAATTGAATAACATACTTCCTCATAGAGGTAGCTTTGTAAAACGCGAAAAATAATGAGGAAGCAATGTGCAAGGTTCTACTTTGCATCCTTTTTTTCTTGCATTCCCTTGAAACTTCTGAAAATTAAAAAGCCTTTTATGGATTACGGCCAAAAAAATTCTTGATTATTAAGAATTCACGTTTCTAAGAAAATCTCGCTACGACACATAAAAATCAAGCGTGATTGGAAATAACATTACATTAGTCGACATTATAGAATAATATACTTATATAATTTTACTTAGTTATAGCTCCAGAAAAAAGTTCCAATAATCGATTTCTTCAAAGCAAAAATATCTTTTAATAGCCGAAAAAAATGTGGAAGTCTCGAAACTCGTAATAAAATTAGAAAATTTAAAAAAAATTCTCTAGACTAATTGACTTGAATCTGTCTATGCAAAAAATTATCACGAAAAAAAGTTTTCAACGCGTTAATATCTAAACATTTTTTAAAGAAGTTTAAAATTCAATTACATGACAATTTCGTAAATTTTACAGCCTGCTAAAAATTTTTAACATCGCCGAAGATTCTGGAGAAGTTTTCCAACTGAAATTGATCTAATGCCTGAAGAGAAAATGCGTTCGGCGAATTAAAAGTCGACTCTGTGGAAGCCGGTAATTGCACCTTGAGAGGAGCGTTAATGGCAGTAGTAATTACTTTATGGGAAAGCCTTCTTTCTCACACCAATGTCCGCTCACGCTCCACGGATCCTCATTTTGCATTTCGAAGCACCGTTGCGCGCTTTCTGCATAGAATCCGAACGCTGTATGCAATTACCGCGCGGAAAGGTAAAGAGAGGTTGAGACAAAAAAGGTATAAAAGGAGAATGGCGCCGTTAATATTGTTATCAAAGAATGGGCAAAGCGTGACAGCGTCCGCCAATTTTTTTTTTTTTGTTTCCCGTAACGCAGTATTCCCGTTAAACCACAGTAAAAGTCGTCGTTGAACACGGAGTGTGGACGAGTATTATGGAGCGAATGTATCGATCCGTAAAATGCACTCAGCCAACCTCGGAGTCCAAACCACGTCGCTTGTTTCCAGTTATAACAATGGGCGTAGAGCGTAGGTCCAAACGGAAATTACAAACAATGCGCTCTTTACAGCATCGCAGAGAAGAGTGAGACGAGGCGCACGTGAACATGATGCCAAACTCATTTTTCGGCAGGTGCATTGCCGACCGAGAATATCATGAAATTACACTTACAGCCCGAGGCTCCACAAAGCGTCGAATGGTTGTTTCCCCGTTTTTCGGCAATATTTAATATGTAGCTACGCCACTGAAATCACTGTATTCTTTTTTCACTCAATCGAAGTAAATAGGAGCGAAGAATAATCGCCACTTTTATTTATTCACTCTTGACATTGTTTCGAAATGAAACATTATAAAATCTAGGTCATAAATAAATATCAATAATGAATGAAATAAAATAACATGTGCACATTCGGAATTATGTGCGTGTAGATTTACAATGAGGATATTTATCTGACGTAATAATAATGCTTTTATGGTTATGACAACAATACATTTTTATCTGATTGAATAAATAATGGCGCAAATAAATTTTGTAAAGCACAACTAATTAAGTTCTGATTGTTGTTACATTTATTTTTTCTGTGTATAAACTGGAAAAAGTGATTTTTTTTGCACAATGTCAATGACATTCAATATGTGTTGGTTTGCTTAACCAAATAAGGACTAGAAAAATGAACTAGAAAATACTGCCAATTTCTTATCTCAGTGTCGATATTGTAGGAAGATATTATTTTCCACTTTTATAGAATGGCTAGTTTTCCAGCTGAGGTGCATTGTACCCTCGTGGTAGGTTGCAGACCGGTAAAATATAAGAAAATGAACCTGAGGGACCTGAGGGACTCCACGAAGAACTTGGAATCGTAAGTGCTGGATAGAAGGCTCTTAGGGGGGTTTAAGGCGTCTGCATGAGCTTGGGATCGAAAAAAACCGATCGTTTATCAATATTTAAACAAAATTAGAATATTGGGATGACGAGGTCGGAATTTTACACACAATTACTCTTTACATATATTAATAGATAGTCGTGCCAAATTTTACACACAATTAATCTTTACATATATTAATAGATAGTCGTGCCAAATTTTACACACAATTAATCTTTACATATATTAATAGATAGTCGTGCCAGATTTGAGTTACTTTTATTGAAAAATATCGATTAACAATACAGTTATTATTACTTAAGCAAAGTGCCGACCAATAATCTATTCGTCCAATTAACTTCAAGAACTCCTCAAAACAATTAGGGCCTAGGAGGGTGTACGTACGGTTCTAGATGACCACAAATTGGGGAGCAAGGACGACCCTAGGAAGGTCTTAGTATAACAAATGTTAACAACTTTAAACAAATTTAGTAAGTAAATACCGTATGCTAATAAAATAAGTAGAAACCGCCGTTGCCCAACAACGAGATATGAATTTCGTAACTCGCATTGTAAAGCATCGACAGGATCTTTCACGCTGGTGGGTTAAGTCAACTTCCTCTATACTCAAAACCCACCTACACGTACATATACTATGTACACATACATATAATGCTAGACAACATCTAATACTCGTGTACTAGAGTTTCCGGTTAGCAGTCTATCTTATTACTTTAATTACACAACATTCAATATTTTTTAATAAACTAAAACACATATTTTTCTGATGTTGGGATAAAAAGTTATATTTCAAGTTTTTACGCTTTGGCTTATAAAGTTTATTTCTATTAACCTTTTCCTCTCATCTATCCCGAGTTAAAATTTAAACCCTTCCAACACTCTTCTTCGAATTAAAATGGGTAAATTATGCCACTTTTGGAGGTTTATACAATGCTCTAAGAACCTCATCTCACTATGTACAACCTAATTGGAGGTCCAAACATAAGAATTTCAGTCTACAGTAGACTTCGTTTACGCCATTCGGGTAATATCTGCCATTTTCGGAGCTTTTGACGAGTGTCAATGGAATTTGACACTCGTCAAACACATTTAGGTTTTGAAGAGTGTCCAAATTTTCAACTCGGGATCCCAATGAGAACCCCACCGTTTTCGTTCATAAGATAGAAGAGATTTCAGTGTATCTTAATTAACAAAACTCTGTACAACCTAATTGGAGGTCCAAACATAAGAATTTCTGTCTACAGTAGACTTCGTTTACTCCATTCGGGTAATACTTGCCATTTTCGGAGGTTTTGACGAGTGTCGAAGGAATGGAGGAACCTCCGTTTGCCCTGCGAGACTTCTACATTTAGGTTTTGAAGAGGGTCCAAATTTTCAACTCGGTATTCCAATGAGAACCCCACCGTTTGCGTTCATAAGATAGAAAAGATTCCAGTGTATCTTAATTAACAAAAAATTTCGTATGCTAATGAAACAAGTAGAAAGCGCCATTGCCCAGCAATGAGATATCAAGTTTGCTAACTCGCAACAGCAATACCTCTATCAATCTACAACAAGCCGAAGCATACTTGTTGGTCAAGCCGCATTGTAAAGCCTCGACAGGATCTTTCGCGTTGGTGGGTTAAGTCAACTTCCTCTATACTCGAAACCCACACACCTACACGTACATATACTATGTACACATACATATAATGCTAGACAACATCTAATGCTCGTGTACTAGAGTTTCCGGTTAGCAGTCTATCTTATTACTTTAATTGCACAAGTTTTTACGCTTTGGCTCGTAAAGTTATTGGAAATCTTCCACGTCTTTCGTAATACAATATCTTTTCCTCTCATCTATGCCGAGTTAAAATTTAAACCCTTCCAACACCCTTCGTTGAATTAAAATGGATAAATTATGCCACTTTTGGAGGTTTATACAATAGGCTAAGAACCTCATCTCATTCTGTACAACCTAATTGGAGGTCCAAACATAAGAATTTCAGTCTACAGTAGACTTCGTTTACGCCATTCGGGTAATATCTGCCATTTTCGGAGCTTTTGACGAGTGTCAAAGGAATGTGACACTCGTCAAACACATTTAGGTTTTGAAGAGGGTCCAAATTTTCAACTCGCGATCCCAATGAGAACCCCACCGTTTGCGTTCATAAGATAGAAGAGATTCCAATGTATCTTAATTAACAAAAAATTTCGTATGCTAATGAAATAAGTAGAAAGCGGCGTTGCCCAGCAATGAGATATCAAGTTTGCTAACTCGCAACAGCAATACCTCTATCAATCTACAACAAGCCGAAGCATACTTGTTGGTCAAGCCGCATTGTAAAGCCTCGACAGGATCTTTCGCGTTGGTGGGTTAAGTCAACTTCCTCTATACTCGAAACCCACACACCTACACGTACAAATACTATGTACACATACATATAATGCTAGACAAACTAATGCTCGTGTACTAGAGTTTCCGGTTAGCAGTCTATCTTATTACTTTAATTACACAACATTCAATATTTTTAATAAACTAAAACACATATTTTTCTGATGTTGGGATAAAAAGTTATATTTCAAGTTTTTACCCTTTGGCACATAAAGTTATTGGAAATCTTCCACGTCTTACGTAATACAATACCTTTTCCTCTCATCTATCCCAAGTTAAAATTTAAACCCTTCCAACACCCTTCGTTGAATTAAAATGGGTAAATTATGCCACTTTTGGAGGTTTATACAATGCTCTAAGAACCTCATCTCACTCTGTACAACCTAATTGGAGGTCCAAACATAAGAATTTCAGTCTACAGTAGACTTCGTTTACTCCATTCGAGTAATATCTGCCATTTTCGGAGCTTTTGACGAGTGTCAAATTCCTTTGACACTCGTCAAACACATTTAGGTTTTGAAGAGGGTCCAAATTTTCAACTCGCGATCCCAATGAGAACCCCACCGTTTGCGTTCATAAGACAGAAAAGATTCCAGTGTATCTTAATTACCAAAAAATTTCGTATGCTAATGAAATAAGTAGAAAGCGGCGTTGCCCAGCAATGAGATATCAAGTTTGCTAACTCGCAACAGCAATACCTCTATCAATCTACAACAAGCCGAAGCATACTTGTTGGTCAAGCCGCATTGTAAAGCCTCGACAGGATCTTTCGCGTTGGTGGGTTAAGTCAACTTCCTCTATACTCGAAACCCACACACCTACACGTACATATACTATGTACACATACATATAATGCTGGACAACATCTAATGCTCGTGTACTAGAGTTTCCGGTTAGCAGTCTACGGGTCTTCGGCCGCGAGATAGTGTACGAGCCGATGTTACCCAGGAGAATCGATCCTTGGGACAAATTCACCGAGGGGTTAAGGCTATGTGATTACACGTGTGAGCGCGAGGAAGATAGGAATAGACGCCTGATCCAAAGGAGCGAGAGAGAGAGACACACTTTGAGACGTGTTTCACATCGACTTAATATCGAAGTTTTCGAACGGTCGAACGAAGCAAGTACGAGGAGGAGGATGAGAAAACAGGTACGCGGGAGATCCTATGTTGCTGTTGCTGCTTCTGCTTCTGCTTCTGCTTTCCAGCGACCGTATACTCTCGGCAAACTAAGATATTCCACGGATATTAAAACCTTGCGGGGCCTTGGAGGCCGCCTCGAAAATTTTGCACTCGTACATAGAGGCGTTATATATATATATATACAAGTATACCTATAAAGACGAGTCGGCAAAGTGCTAGCCATACTGTGCACTATACGATCTATAACTTTCTATATAACTTATAAATGTATTCGAGTACATGGCTGCTCGAGTTCGGGCTGCGGCAGCAGTCGCAAGAGAATATCGGGAAAATAATAGTGCCCCACCATTTGCCAACCGACAAAGCCTATCCGGACTGCCTATGTATCACCTATATCTCTCTGGCGCTCCTTAAACTTTGAATTGGAATCTAAACTCGACGTCGGAGGCTAAAATGTACGCGTGGAGCATGCTCCACGAGAAGGTAGGACGAGGGGTAGACGAGGAGACAGTAGATATCAGGATATAGATATTCAGTAGTATTTCTGAGCACTGGAATGTCATTGAAAGTATGGAGGATGCTCGTAGCATACCGGAATTCATTCCGCGGTTTCAGTAATTGTACTGGATCAAAATAAAGCACTTGGAATTTTTAATATAAAGACATTACTGGGAGGGAAAGACAGAGAGCAATCACGAATATCTGTAATATCCTTCGCAATATCGAGGTCGTATTATGAGATATTGGCCTCGTTTAAAGTGTTTGTTTTGTAACAAAATTATTGACACTAGAGTGAGGATTTAATAAAAATTAATTGAATTCAACGAAAAATCCAGTTGGATTATTGCAAAGCTTACTTCCGCCATTATTTTCCATTAGTGAGGCTCAACTAAAGTATCACAGACATTACAAATTTAATATCGAGGGTAATGTAAATTAATGTAATTTTTCTCATTCGTACCTTAATCGAAAGATGCCACTTTGACGTAAATTTTGTCTTATAACACTGTTCTTATTGGTTCGCACACAAACCATATTAAGACTTGAAGAAATGTTAAATTAATAATAATTTAACATTTCTTGACTTTATTAAATTATTAAATTAACAATCGAATTTTATTAACAATAATGAACAACAAAGTGGTTTTAAGAACCGCAAAATTAGACTTTAATTACACAACATTCAGTATTTTTAAATAAAAGCTTCAACATATTTTTTTCCTGATGCGATAAAAAATTATATTTCAAGTTTTTACCCTTTGGCTCATAAAGTAAGCTATGTGAAAGACCAATCATTTTTGTGAAACAATACATCCACAGAAATGTATAGTGAATTCCACTATACACACATTTCCCTGAGAGGACAACAATGCTGTTATGGTTGCTGTAACAATAAATAATGTAACCAGCACCTATATTATGGCACGAGTAATTGTTTTTATAGTAGAACTCACTATATTCAGCAATCTATCACATTCATTTTTCTCAGTATACCTTTTCCTCTCATCCATCCCAAAGGCAACCACCACCACTTATCCACCGTTTGCATTCATAAGATAGAAGAGATTCCAGGGTATTCTGATTAAGAAAAGAAAGTAGTTTAAATTATCAACACTTCACCGGCCTCGCTACCGTATCCACGCATTCCCGTCCACTTGTACTGACGTGACAGTTTCCACATAAACTTTCAATTGGAATCCAAACTCTCGGCGAAGGTTTAAAATGAACACGTGGCTGATCCTCCCTCGAAACAGAAGCATAGTCCGCAGATACCGGAATATAGATTCAAGGACTGGAACGACGAGCCAGTCGACGAGGAAACGTGAAACACAGACAAGTACGACGCGACGAGGCTCGCGAACTTTAACCAAATCCGTATTAGGTGACCGCCGGCAGTAATGCAGTTTCCAACTAATGGGCTCAGCCGCTACGGAGTATAACTGAGAGGAATCCCCAGTTGCAACGAGAATGTGTACAATCCTACGGTCTGCTTGCTTCCTGGATCACGTACTACAACATAGCATTGCCTTGTCTCATTTCCACGTTACCGGATTTCCGAGAGCTGTTACTACACTGGAGAGATACTTTCCTATATAAACCAGACGACCTTAAGGGATGAAGTAGAGAAAAAGCTCTTGTGAACCCTTGAATGTCGTACTTCCCTGCAACGTTGCAGATTTTCCCTCAACGATAACGACGACTCATTAGCAGCGGAGCTAGCGAACTTTACCATATTCTTCAATGCCCCTGGATTTTTCTTTCTTTGCCTCATCTTCGGCAGCTGTCGTAGTGAACATTGTTCATTGCTCCTCCTTCCGGAAGACTTGCTGGTCCTTTCCAACAGATGTCCTCGTTAAAAGCACTTCCACCGCATTTTCCCCAGGAATCGCGTGATGACATATGACCGTCACTAGCAGGTATGTTGTTAGCTTCATTGACCATGAATAGAGCCGTGACTGTCACAACTTATGAAGTAACGACAAAGAGCTCGGTAGATTTTGCGAAAATGGTGAATCTTGAGAGCTTACTTTGTGCCCTCGTTCAGAAAAACCGGCAACATGTGCGTTTAAGAAGTCTATTAGTGTACAAACTTTGAGTAGTATTAGATTGTTATTCTAATGCGAGAAAGCAGCCGTTTCGGGAAGGTTAGGAAGCGGCATCTAAATTTGTCTGCCGAACAAAAAATCATTTTGTTTTTCCAATATTTAGATGTGGCTCCTTCCCCTGAATTAGTTAGACACAAAAGTATTGATTACGTCAAGCAATTCCAGTTTGGCATCCACAGCAAAGTTTGGGCAGTCCAGAATGTAGTCCAAAATGAACTATAGGATCGGGTCAAAACCCATTCTCCAGCCATCCATCCAGGACTATCCGAATTCCATTCGAGACTAATTCATAAGTTCACTAGTTAATACTAACTGAAATGTACTTACCCGTCAACATTATTCCAGGTATCACTAACATTTGCCCACAACATCCACATTAATCATAATTAGTCCTTCCTATTGTTTCTACACAAACAATAGAAGCGTGTATTCCATGGAAACTTGGAGTTGAAGTTGCTGCTATCATGATGATTGGAAACCGCCAGAACTTCTCGCAGACTTCTCTAATCCCAACGCCATCTATAAAACTTATGACATATTTTGGCAACTTCCAACTTCGTACCATTAATTCTTATTTCTTCTGTTGCGATACCAGAATGAGAAGTGACGCTGAGAAAATGAACATTTTCGTCACGTAACGCAAGGTTGTAATAACCAACGGGCATATGACATGCAAAGTTTCATCTTCCAGTTAGTGAGACTGCGAGCAAAGAGAAGTCGGTAGGCAGGCACGTGCTCCGGTGAGTTTCGCTTCGTGTCCTTCCTTATTCCCAGTAGCTCTGACTGGTGCGTATTCTCCCTGTACATAGAGAACACCACGAGAGCGAATTGCTCGTAGCTACGTCCTGGGGAAAGCCATATCCGAGAAAGCTGATGCAAGTTTAAAGCCAGCAGCGTGGCTCGGCGTGTCCAGCTAGCTTCTACATCTCCCTAGCCCTTCTACCGCTGCACGAGCCCCATTGCCGAAAGCTCATCGTACTTTTTTTCCGCTTCCTCGTCGTTCATTCGTTCCCTCGTTCACTCGTCCATTCGTCTCGCGTTCTCTCTGTTGGCGGACCATTTCGACGGGTCTATTCATTCGTTCATGTCGAATAAGAAAATCGCGTCCGCTTGTACGAATGTAGAAAATCTCTCTCCATCGAAGCGCGGAACATTTTTTAATCTCGACTCTACACACTGCATTCCATATGTGCAACGCACGTACGGAATATGATGTGCTTGCCGACTATATTTTCTCCTCTCAAAGATTCGTCGCTGGATTGTAAAAATATATATCTACGTATATGGATTTATTATTGAAGAAAATCCGAGTATTCACAATTCGCGTTTCCACAAGATAAGAATTCTATACACTAACATTTCCATCATTCATGTATGTTTTGTTCAACGGCGAATTCAACCTTGTGTTGAAACATTCTCGTTTATTTATTTATTGTGCTTCAATATTACAAAGGTAGTAAAAGCCATTCCGTGTCGTATGTACTCAGTATTATTTTTGCTTATAACATACAACAACAGGTCTTTAGCAATCACGATTTTTCCAGAATTTGTAGAAGCGATAGAGAAGAAAGAAAATCTTAGAGCCGTGGACAGACTTGAATAGGGTAGAAGTACCGGTTGTGGCCACCCCCACACTTAAATACGTTTTAAATACGTTTAAATTTTGTCTTATACCACTGTTCTTATTGGTTCGCCCACAAACCATATTAAGACTTGATGTTATTAAATTATTAATTTAACAATCGAATTTTATTAACAATAATGAACAACAAAGTGGTTTTAAGAACCGTAAAGTTAGAGTTTAATTACACAACATCCCGTGCAGAAATATAGTTGGGGCTCCAACTTGGCCCTTTCTAGATTGCCCTAATTGTAGTAGAGGCCCTACCAGGCTAGTCGCGCTTGAAAGTACTACCCTTTAGAGGCTCAATATGGGCGGCCCTAGTGAGGGTTCCACATTTAAGCCTGATTAGACCCCGAAGTTTGTCGTGGCCACCTCTGTTGAGCTTAGTAGGGTTCTACAGTAGATTCCCTATTGTGGATGCCACGTTTATACCTAAAAAAGGCCCCTTATTTGATCGCGGCTGCCCGAACTAATTTCTGCACGGGATTCAGTATTTTTAAATAAAAGCTCAAACATATTTTTTTCCTGATGGGATAAAAAATTATAGGGTAGAAGTACCGGTTGTGGCCACCCCCACACTTAAATACGTTTTTCGTGGCTATTTTAATTCTGTACCTGTATTTAATCATAATTTTTCATAACGTTGTGTATTTTGGAAACATTTATCGTCATTTTGACGTCCGTTCGTCTCCATTACAAAAAGTACTGTATCAGTAATTAAAGTATCATCAGCTGATTCATCAAATTCTCAACTCCTTACGGAATTCGACAAGATTTTGACGAAAGCTCTAGATACATATTCGGATTATATAGTTGGTGAATTGCATGCAGCTTTGCACATATCAATCTCAAGAGTCATCACTGCAAATGTTGATGTACTAACAGTTTGAAATAAAGCTATACATTTATAAAAAATACGATGGCCACAACTGGTACATGGAATAAGCATGTTACCCCGGATATGGCCATAATAATATAATCATTAATTTTTCGTTAATTATTACACAATAAATTCATAAATTCGTAAAGAAGAAACAACAAAACCAAAAAACACTAAGAAAAATATATCCTTAGAAATGTATAGTAAAAAAGAAGGAAAAGCGGTGGAACACCTTTCATGTTGAAGATTCCCATCATTATGCAATGCGAAAATCTACTTTCGGAAGGAACTCTGGTAAAAATAAAAATAAAAGTGTAAAGAGCAAAACATTAATATAATGTATGACTATTTGTGACAAAGAAAGCTGCTACGAAAAAGTGCAAAACGAAGGAGACGAATGTCAAAAAATGTTAGTTAGGTTCACAGATGAAATCTGTGCTTTAAAGACATTTTCGTGTAGAGGAATTGAATGCTTTCATAAGAATACGATTTTGATTTATTAAACAGACCTTAAAAAATGTTTCAAGTGCAATGAATATTGAGTTATTCTAATTTTAAGCATGGCCAAAACCGGTGCATAGGTGGCCAGAACTGGTGAAATGACTATGTTCCTACTTTTTTCTATTTTCCAGTGTTTTCTCGACACATATGAAGATTTAAATGCTAGAAATCTGAAAATATATTCTTCTCAGATATGAAAAGTATAGGTCCAAAACAGTTTTATGATATTTGGTCCCAATCACAAGTACTTGAAAATGGGAAAATTCTTAAAGTGGCCACAACCGGTACTTCTACCCTATTTTAGCATTTTCAACATGCACATATAGTTCAACGGTAAGTTCCACCTATAGTTGAAACAGAATATTCTCGTTAATTTATTTGTTGTGCTTTGATATCATCAGGGAAATGAAAACCACTCCGTGTCGTATCTACCCAGTGTAATTTTTGCGTTCAACATAGAACAACAGCTCGTTTTCAGTCACGATTGGCGCAGGAGCCGTAGAAGCTGTAGAGAAAAGAAATCTTAGAGTCGTGGACAGGAAGCTACTGGGCGGGAAGGAGGGGCTTATAAAAATAGATTAAAAAATGAGAGAATTTAAATATCGAGTGTCGAGCGAGTCTCGTGGTTAGATGGTCGTCGGTAGGGAAGTATATGTATACAGAAGCTGGCGTTGACTGGCAGTACACAAATCGTTATCTGGTGCAGCCAGCAGGTGACGTTCTCTCGCGGCTACCGGCAAACCATCCATAGCAAACCAGTAGCAGCAAGCACACAGCTCTAGCCTCGTTTTCCCTCGTAATCGAATGGCCGCGGGCGTCAATTACTGCCGCCGTCACTGGCACAGCCTGAGCTCTCTGCCTCTCTTCCCCCAATCTTCTCACCTTCAACACCTATTCTCGAAACTCTTCCCGCGCTAGATTTTTCCACGAAAATATCATTGGGCTTCTCCGTCTGCTGCCTCGTCTTCATTTTTTATTCCCCCTCCATTGAACTTGGCGATGGGACACTCGCGAATTCAATTAGGAATTATCGCACACCCTGCGGTGGCTTTGGCGGAGGCGATGCTACACACCAAGTATACTCGTGAGTTTCCCACCGAGCCGTTCGGATTAACGAAGCTGGGAGTGGTCAGAGCGTCGAGGATACTGGAAGGAAAAAAGTAAAGTAGAGCTAAAGCTTGGTAAATGAGAGAAAAAGAAGCGAAAAGGATGTTGAGTGCCAGAGAAAAATCGACTGGTACCAGGAAAGGGCGGAACGGATTGCATAGCTGCTCGTTTCAACTATTTCCTATCCGTGTGTCCCTTCGCCATGTGAGTATCCGGCACTGCCTTTGACCCAGGTCAATTTCTGCGGCGAGCGTTTTAACATTTCAGTTTCCTGCTGCTTGCACAACTGCTACAACCTGCCCGTTGTTACATCCCACTGGTTGGCATTTCTAATTCAAGATTACGGCTGTCCCTTAAGCCCGGCTGAATCGACCGAATTTCATTACTTAACCATTGGAAGCACCTACGGAGATAGGAACACAAATTGGAAGTCATGCAATAAAAATAAACGAGACAGCTGCGAGCTTAGCTTGGCGAATCAACGAAAATAGTAGGATACAATGAGAGAAGGGAGAAAAAACTTACCCATCCCCAGAAAGTATCGAAGGATTTCAATAACTGAAACTACTCAATAAAAACCTTAGCTGTAGTCCTCATCTACAGCTGCAACCAGGATCAAAATTTCGATGGCAGCTTCGCCATCTGCACACTAATGTATATCGAACCAACCCACATGGTATTGGGATTTATAGATGCAACAGAAATGTCTATCAACACTGTCGGTTCGGCGAAATCCTCGGTCCTCGACGAATCAACGTAAATAGTACGATGCACTTTGGGAAGGAAAAATAAACTTTCGCATCCCGAAAAAGTATCAAAGGATTTTGTATCTTACAAAATAGCGTCGTAAATTATTTTATAACATTTGTTTCTAAGTATCTCGCTTTGGTGAAAAAAAAATGGAGAATGTGTTTGTTATAAAAATTTACACACATCACATTCGAGATATTTTGTTGTTAATGGAGAATAAATATTAATAACAATAATAAAAATATGTATTAGATACGCAAGTGCTAGAAGTATCCATATTTCAAAATATATCACTAAACACCTTTGCAATTATTGGCAAAGCCATCACAGCTTGAGTTTATTATTCAATTGAGCAATGGTAACAAATAAATTACTTCAGTAATGGGAGGTGTGGTACATCGAAACCAATTCACATGATATTGGGATTCATAGATGCAACAGCAACATTGTCGATTCGGCGAAACGCTCGGTGCTTGGCGAATCAACGAAAATATGATGCAGTGAGGGATGGAAAAAAAACTTTCGCATCCCGAGAAGCCATTGAAAGATTTTCATAACTGAAACTACTTCATAGAACCATAGCTATAATCCTCATTTGCAGCTGGAACCAGGATCAGAATTTCGATGGTTGTTCCACGAACCGTTCACTAATGTATATCGGAACCGAACCACATGGTATTAGGATTCACAGATACATGTATCAATGCTGTTGGTCCGGTGAAACCCTCTGTGTTACGGTAATTCAGCTATTGCACCCCTTCTGCGTAGGCGAACGATTAGATATTATAGCGTGCGGACCCACTGGACGAGCAATGTATACACATTGATGTTATACTACCCCAGATGTATCCACTACGGACAGTCTCCGGCCATACACCCCCACCGCCATCCCCTGAATGGTAATTCGCCGTGTGCAACGATGCCTGACCAAACCACTTTGCCCGAGCTTCCAGCTGCCCTATCAAAATGTTTGGTCGGAGACAGACACACGTAGCGCTTTCAGAAGCACTTTGCTAGAGGCTCTTTCAACGGTTCGTTTCTGCGTCTCCAGCGAGCACTTTACTTTGATTCCAGAAATAAACATTTCCCTCGGGTTGACGACGATGTACTATCGATCATCTTCAGTACTCGTGGTATTTTATTTTATCATTCATCCATAAGTACATCGTTCTTTGGTGTTGAAAAGTTTTACCAGGTGCGCTCGCATCTGCCTCTTCTCCGAGGCGCTTTCACTCCTGATTCTGGGCCACCCGACGTGTTTCCATCGTAAAGAGCATGATGAAAAGCCTTGGCGATATCATTTTCTACAGGGGCTCAAGATCTCGAGGTTCCTTTCTCTCTCGTTCTCTCCCACGACCATCGACAAACTTTTGACACGGAAATCTTTGAGGGCCTCTTCACCATCACTGGTACTACCAACGTCGCTTATCCGAGCCACACCACGTCTCGTTATTTGAGAGTCGACTTGGAAAGCCTTTCGGCAGGCGCTATAAACGCCGGAATAAATTATTCCAGCTAAAAGAACAAATGCAGGTGGAATAAGGGGCATAGGATTTTTACTTTTTCTTACTTGCTCTAGGGACGTCCTTTGTTTTCGTTTAGGAATTGTTCTTTGTAATACCTGAATTCCTAGTGATTTAACCTTTGCTTTGAATCTTGGATCGCAATTTTTTTCATAGCACCCTCTTTAAAAAATTACTTCAGACTCACCTGTTTCCTCGTTAATGTCTTAGCACGCTAAGCTTAGAGATGTCTGATCGAAACCGTATTTGAAGTCTCTTCATTTTCAACTTTCTAAGATTGCCTGAAGGCAATATGACCCATTTGCCTTAATGTGCCAACATTTAGTTCGGGGTCTACAAAAAGGTACAGCCTTGCGCAACAAGTTTTAACGGAAAGATCTTTCGCATTTGCATACATTTGTTAATCTTTCAAAAGCCATCATTGCTTTGATGACGTTTTCCAGACGGAAAAATGTGGGTTTGAAAATTTAGTTCAATTCTAACAGCATACGATCTAATATGGTATCCACAACTATGCTTTTCAAAAACTCTTATCGAGATTGCATTTGAGGGAAAAAAAATCATTACGTTTCACGCTCTAGTTAATTTGCCTCCGACATTCGGTTAAGCACTCTCGATCGATCGATTAATTCCCGATGGCTCTGTGACTGATAGGACAGTTGTTCTGATGCTGACAATCAGATTGCCTGGTGTCCTCGTCTCGAGAATGGAGAGTCTCGAAACGCTCAGCAGCTATAATGCCCTCTTGCAATACAAACCCCCTTTTTCTCCTCCCCCCGAGCCTCTTCCCGGTGGTTCGATAAATGAATTTCAACGTGAACAGGAAAACAGGAATAAAGTGCTAATGGAGAGAGTCAGGGAGTGACATTACCTACCTCGAAAGATGAGACTCTACTCTAGAATACACTCATTTATAATTCATCGTCTTCATGGCCGCATATTGAATGTCATATTTCTGAAAACAAATTGAACAGACGTTCAAGTAATTGACCTCCTCATTTGCGTCACAATTATTATTATAATTCAGGGAGTGTCACCGTCTCATTCGTCTCTGTCGTCGGCCACTCGAGATATAATCAATATGAACGCGATCCAATCGATTATCTTCCTTCGCTCTTCGTTTGCTTCGAGTCACCGGCTAGAATCCGAGATTCTAGATACACGAGAATCGAATAGAGCGAGGGGCTTCGTGTCCGGCGAATAATGAGGATCGTCTTCCGGATAGCATAGCTACAAGCGAGTTGGACTGTAAATCCATCGGATATCTCTGAACGATCGTGACTACACCGATTTCGAATGGTACCACGTTCCTAACAAAAGTCCCTCCGACCCTTCTCTCGCCTAAAGCTCACCCTGGTAGTCGACGTTTTAAGAAAATTACTCTCACTCGCGCAGAAACCTCTTCTCCCAACGACAAATGGGAAGCGATTTATCGACTTCCAACACTTGACTACCGTGGAGCTCGATTTGTTGGAACATTCACGATTTCTCTTGTTCGCTTACATTCCCCTCTACCAAATTGTACATGCACTATATACATGCGTCAAGAGGAGACCGGGTCTACTTGACGCTACAGCGATGGCTTCTTTGTTCCGCTGAAAGAAAAAAACTTCCAGCGACTAAAAAAAACGGTATTGACAAAAAGTGATGAGTAAATTTCGTGTATTTTACGTTACGCTTTTTTCCGAGAATTTGATTGCGATAGTTTGGCAAATCGGATAAAGTATCAGAAGAAGTGGTGATTTTTTGGTTTAGTTTTAACAGAAAATCTACATCTTATACATAGAAGATACACATTAAATTTCATTTCGATCCACAGCCTTTTACAAAGTTAATGTCTTTCCGGATGGTACAACAGAACCAGACAGACAAAAATAAGTCGATCTTTTTAAATTCTGTCTTGAATACTCAAAACATGTATTCGTCTTTTACCATACCTCATGCAGAAATTTCGGTAGGAATCCAGCAGGATCCTGCCTGGTATTCCCATTTTCTGGTCGGATTCCTGTCGGTTATCGGATCGGATTCCAGACATGGGCTGTAGCGCGCGGAAACTGGATTCCGATCGGGATCTCGAACTGGGATCCGATCCGATGGCTGACTGGATTCCAGCCGCTAGATGGGCATACTAGGTTGGATCCATCTGGATCCTTGTCGAAAGTTGGGAATACCAAGCTGATTCTAGCTGGATCCCTGTCAAAATATCTGCATGGGCAGCGACGAGACCGCGTCTGGGGACACATGAACCGCACACGTTGTTATAATCACGCGAGTTCAGGAAAAGTTTTTCGTACGTGTATTCGACAACATTTTACTGCATAAAGGGTGAAGTAAAATTAGTTCCGCACAAATCGTTGAGTAACGGGAAGACGATCCGGATTCTATTCAGAATCCAAGTAGAACCCCTCTTAGGGTAACCCTAACAAATCCCGATGCACGGTAATACAGCTCGTCGTTCAGAATTGGGTCCCGATCCGGAATCCATCCCGATTATAAATAGGACGGCTCTCTTAGGGTAACCCTAGCAAATCCTAATCAATGATAAACTGTCATCAAGTACGTAACTGGAAATCTATTTGGGATCTATTCGGATTCCAAGTTGGATAACCCATTTATGGAAACCCGAGCCAATCCCGACCAGGATCGAGCTTCAAACTGGGACACCCAGACTGATTTCTACATGGGACGTCATATGTGATGAGAAAGTAAAAATGTCCCGAAGGTTCGTTACGGTTTCGCACAAATCGTTGAGTAACGGGAAGACGATCCGGATTCTATTCAGAATCCAAGTAGAATCCCTCTTAGGGTAACCCTAACAAATCCCGATGCACGGTAATACAGCTCGTCGTTCAGAATTTGGTCCCGATCCGGAATCCATCCCGATTCTAAATAGGACGGCTCTCTTAGGGTAACCCTAGCAAATCCTAATCAATGATAAACTGTCATCAAGTACGTAACTGGAAATCTGTTTGGGATCTATTCGGATTCCAAGTTGGATAACCCATTTATGGAAACCCGAGCCAATCCCGACCAGGATCGAGCTTCAAACTGGGACACCCAGACTGATTTCTACATGGGACGTCATATGTGATGAGAAAGTAAAAATGTCCCGAAGGTTCGTTACGGTTTTTAAGGATACTTTACACCATTATAAAGTTTTTCCAACAGAGCCATTACTCTGTTTGGGGACATTATATGTCAGTATTTATATTTTCTGGAAAAGCCGTTACTCTTTTTGACAACGCTTTTAGCTGAATAACCGCCCCTAAAAATGCTATCACATAAAAAAAAACAAGGAAATTTGAACATAAACGTATGAACCATTCGCGTAAAATCGGAAATTCATGTTTATTGAAATATTTTGATTGCCTTTAAAAGCCGTGCAGCGTAAAATTACTTTGGTCAGATTCACATTACTCTTTATCACTCGTGACAAAATGAAAAATATTTTAAAAAAAGTGAATAAAGAGACCTCATTGCTTGTAATATATAGTCTAATAGAGGCTGGAATTACATTGTGGCAACGAGATCGTATAAATTGCATCGGTTTGACGGACCCGACCTAAGCGGGTTAATTATTCACTCAGTCAGCTTTATTGCGGTAGAATTTATTATTCCTTCGATGTTATTTATAAATGAAGGAAATCTTTTTGCTACAGTGTAGAAGAAAATGCGAGGATGAAATTGTTGCAGCACGAAGGAATAAATGAATAATCGTAGAGGAAGCAAATTGTGTATACTAGTGCGCAGGCAACACACAGCTGACAAAGCATAAATTTCCACCACTTTCCTGCGATGCTTGAGCTTCTATCCCTGATCTCTATTCACCCTGTACCGGCAACCTGTGTCTCTGTTTCGTCGCTCTACGACGCTATCTATCTATCCATCAGAATATTTTGGAACATTGCCATTTGGCCAGCCTAGGGGCCAATGTACACTGCGAACCACCCCGTTGATGCTATCCAACTACGAGCCGCTCTGTATATCATATTCAGCGAAAGCTGATCGGTGGAACGTTTGAGCGCCGTACTACCGACGTTATCGAAACTGCGCACCTGCTCGATGGCGACCCTCGTGAAAGACAACAGTCTTTTCGCTGCTGATTCAACAACAGCTGATAGGCCACGTGGTTAATTTTGTGCAGAAGCTTTGACGGTTGTACAGAGAGGGAAAGGGTTTATACGATTCAAAGTACATTATACAAATCAAAACGTGATGTACTTCAATTGTATACAATCAAGGTAAGTACATCACGTTTCGATTTGTATTATTTATTCATTTGTTATGTAAATTATTCAAAACAATTATGGAGGCTCATATTGAATTTTAAAAAAAAGCAATGAAAAATGTTTATGCAGGAAAAATGCATCAGAACAAATTATGAAAATACAACTACAAGCCGCTCTGAATATCACATTCAGCGAAAGCTGATCGGTGGAACATTTGAGCGCCATACTACCGACGTTATCGAAACTGCGCACCTGCTCGATGGCGACCCTCGTGAAAGACAACAGTCTTTTCGCTGCTGATTCAACAACAGCTGATAGGCCACGTGGTTAATTTTGTGCAGAAGCTTTGACGGTTGTACAGAGAGGGAAAGGGTTTATACGATTCAAAGTACATTACACAAATCGAAACGTGATGTACTTCAATTGTATACAATCAAGGTAAGTACATCACATTTCGATTTGTACTATTTATTCATTTTTTATGTAAATTATTCAAGACAATTATGGAGGCTCATATTGAATTTAAAAAAAAGCAATGAAAAATGTTTATGCAGGAAAAATGCATCAGAACAAATTATGAAAATACAACTACAAGTCGCTCTGAATATCACATTCAGCGAAAACTGATCGGTGGAACATTTGAGCGCCATACTACCGACGTTATCGAAACTGCGCACCTGCTCGATGGCGACCCTCGTGAAAGACAACAGTCTTTTCGCTGCTGATTCAACAACAGCTGATAGGCCACGTGGTTAATTTTGTGCAGAACCTTTGACGGTTGTACAGAGAGGGAAAGGGTTTATACGATTCAAAGTACATTATACAAATTGAAACGTGATGTACTTCAATTGTATACAATCAAGGTACATCACATTTCGATTTGTATTATTTATTCATCTGTTATGTAAATTATTCAAAACAATTATGGAGGCTCATATTGAATTTAAACAAGGATGCAAAGTAGAACCTTGCACATTGCTTCCTCATTATATTTCGCTTTTTACAAAACAACCTCTGAGAGTAAGTATGGGAATTGATATTGGCTTCCTCATAGAGGAAGCTTTGTAAAAAGCGAAATATAATGAGGGAGCAATGTGCAAGGTTCTGCTTTGCATCCTTGTTTTAAATAAATATAAATAAACGCACACTCTCACTTTGTGAAAATATAATAAGGACAAACGGTCCAGAAACTCCCTCGAATACTCTATCTTCTCTGTCTTTTTTTTGTAGAACACGATTGAGAAGCAAGGATATGGCTAGTTTATACGACATAAATCGCTACTTTTCGCAATATAGACTGTACAATATCGCTATGAAAAAAATTCGAGTCGTCATAGAATTCGAACCGCTCTGCCGATTTATCTAAAATTTGTGTCCGACATTTGTTTCATGATAGTCGATGTGCCGACAAAATTAGAACCCAGTATCTCGTCTCTTGCACGATCCAGCGCGAGAACGAGATTTTCAACAAAATTAAAAATGCCATAAAATTTGAACGGCTTAACAGATCTGCGTCAAATTTGTACTCAAACCTTGGTTCATGGTTGTCAATATGTGAACCAAATTTGTGATAATTCTGCAAAAAATTAAGAAACTTTTTTTTTTCGTCGCGGCATTTTTTTTTATTTTTCATGCAGACAAATCGAGATTTACCGACATAATGACCATTTACTTGACAAAATTAATCACTGATAATCAATAAACGTGATGAGACATTGAAAATTACAGTCGGATGGCTCAGAATTTACAGGAGTTGAATTACTTACAGACATTATAAAAAAATTGAAATTGCAGTAACATTAGAACTGCTTTACCGATTTCCGCTAAATTTGGTAGAGATCATGATTTGATAGTAGTCCGTTTACGTACAAAATTTCAGCCCGATATCTCTTAATTTACGGAAGTTGTAGCGTGAAAACGATTTTTCCAAAAATTTAAAAGTGTTGTGAAATCTGAATTTTCCAACCGATTCGCTCCATCTACAATCCCAAACGTTGTTCTATGATAGCCTACTCGCGTGCCAAATTTGAAGAACATCCAATGAAAATTACGACAGTTATCACGCGACCAATGAAATCTGCACATACGCACACACACATACATACAGACATTTCGTAAAAACCACTTTTCTCGACGTTTTATGACTTTCTGTGTGCACTGACATGAAAATCTCGAAAAAAAAAAAAATTTCATGAAAACAAAGCTTCCTCTATGAGGAAGCAAAAAAAAGCAATGAAAAATGTTTATGCAGGAAAAATGCATCAAAACAAATTATGAAAATTAAATGTATTAACGAAGTCCAACTACAAGCCGCTCTGAATATCACATTCAGCGAAAGCTGATCGGTGATACGTTTGAGAGCCGTACTAACGACGTTATCGAAATTGCGCACCTGCTCGATGGCGATCCTCGTGAAAGACAACAGTCTTTTTGTTGTTGATTCAGCAACAGCTGATAAGCCACGTGGTTAATACTGTGCAGAAGCTTTGAAGGTTTTATAGCCATGTAAAGGGTATACGATTCAAAGTACATAGTAAAGTTCAGAGGTACAACCATCTCACCACTTTTCGATTCGTATAATTTATAAATTTTTTTTGTAGATTATTTGCTAATATTTTTTTTTTATTTTAAATTTTTTAATTTTTAAATTTTATCATTGTAAAAGTTTATTGGAAAAAATTATGGAAATTAAATCTACACGGTCAAGATAATATGCCATTAATGGAGAATAAATAATAATAACAATAATAATAATAATATGTATTAAATACACAAATGCTAGAAATATACATATTTCAAAATACATCACTATAAAATATTCTTTGCAAATATTGGCGCAGCCATCACATTTTGAGTTTATTGTTCAATTGAGTAATGGTAACATAAATTACTTCAGTAGGTAGAAGAAATGGGAGGAACGAAAATCTACCATGAATTGAGTCGAATATATTTCTTCAAATTGCTGCCATTTAGATGTAAAATATGAGCTTAAAAAACGCTGTTCCGAAAAAAACATTACAAATGATTTTTATCCAAAAACATATTTATTTCTATCAAGATCACACGATCCATTGCTTAAACGAGTCGAAAAACTCGATTTTCTTCTGCCTGAAACGTTTTTGACGAAATGGTAAATGAAATTAGTGTTTGTGGTGAAAAACAAAATCGGGATCAGAGAAGCACAAAGTTTCAGGTCATGGATGTGAACTCAAACGGAAGTTTAGACGCTGCGGGCATTATTGTGGCCCCCAGGTGCTGTTGGGACGTTCGAGAACGGAGCATAGTATCAGACTGGAAAGCTGAATAGACCCTCGTTCTAACTGCTCTATAAATGAACAGTGAAGTGTGAAGTTAAAAGAACACTATACACTACATTGCATATGCAGTTCCGCATAACGAATCAACTTTCGACTAGAATTTTCCCGGTACATTTCTCTTTAGATAGTAAATTGAATTAGCGATTTGTTGCGAAAGTCAAAATCCGGATCAGAGAAGCAGAAAGTTTCAGATCAGCGTTGTGAAGCGTACGAACTAAAATGGAAGTTCGTCGCTGCAGGCGTCGTTGCGGCTTCAGCTGCTCTCGGGACGTTTGGCCACAGAACAAAGAATCAAGCTGAAAAGCCAAAAAAAAAAAAAAAAAAAAGCTATAGCTCCACCTCTAAACTCTATACAGGGTACAGCGATGTGCGAAGCTGAGAGAACACTATAGACTACATTCGAGATGCAGTGCCTGATAACGAATCGACTTTTGGCGCTTTCGACTAGCCGAACTAGCAGAACAGTTGGGGTACTGCTTCGGACTGGTTCGGTACCAGTCTGACTAGGTCCCCCCTTCAATACTGGCGGGGTGCTTGGCGCAATGCGCGATAACGAATCAATTCCCATGAGGTTCCACCTAACTCTATCTTTTCCTACCTATTCCTTTACCATTCTCTTGGCGCAATGGAAAATATCGATCAGGCTACGTAGATACGAATCAAGGCTATATATCGACTCAGGGGCAATTTTAAAAATCCTTTCGATCCATTGTAATCTTAAACGTATGTGCCAATGAAAAAATGCCATTCGAGAAAACGATTTTTCTGAATTAACGAGCTTTTCCTATTGGTGATAGCATAAATTATATTTGCTAGTCTGGCGAAAAGATTACTTATTGATAGATTTGTTAAAATACTAACGATTTTATTACCTAGATAATTATTTTATCTGTAATATTTAAAACGCGTTTCATGATTTTAAACCGCATAAAATGTGGTCTAAATTTTTTTTTTAGTTCACAAATTTTTTGTACGAAATTCATAAATTAGAAATTGAATTAAATTAATTTACTACATGCTACTGAATATTGTAGAATGTTTGCCGACAATATTTCAATCAATAAAAATTCGTATAATAATGTTAATGTTAAGGTGGTTCTGTCGGTACGCCGGAGTCATAAATCTCAGAGTCTATATAACATTAAAAAATAATCATACGCATCACTTTGACTGCCTCAATAATAATATCAAAAATAATCGAGAATCCTTCGAAATTGTCGTAATCAGATTAAAACAATTATTTGTAAATAGTTGATATGTTTAGGGCGGATTTGACTTCATTTTTACGATAATTAGGTTAGGAAACGTCATTTGGCCCGGTATCGTGCACTTTGATCTTGGTTCATTTAAACATTATTCCGGAGACTTCACCTTTTTTCATGATGCATCAATTCCTGAATGATTTGCGAATCCGTAGTACTTTTTATTTTTTCTCTATCTTTGATCTAAGTATGTTAATTATCGATTTAAAGATCAATTTTTCCAATCCTCCCGTGAGCGCCGTGTAAAAAGATCGATTTTCAAGTTTTAATTGTTCATTCAAATACTCGGTAAAAGCCTTCAAGATTTTGTGCAAGTAAAATTGAATAGCTAAATTACAACATGTCAAAAATTCATGCATATGAGTTTGGATTGCCTTCACGACAGAACTACCTTAAGTGTATTACATGCGTTGATGATATATGTTTTCTACTTTATTTTGTGAGTGACTATATTCAATACTTTTTTCTTCGGTTTACCATTTTTGAAATACTGGACTATATTGATCCTACATAAGCTAAACTAAAGGAAGTTTTGGCGAAGCAAACTGAGTTGGGGTGTCGAAGTGTCGGAGTCCAGAACCGGCCGCAAACCACGTTACCACCTCGACTAACTTGGACATCTCTTCCAAAATTCTCGACAACGTCTGTTGCTATCAAGTTGCAAGTACCCGGGAATTCTAGGGTATTTTCACAGCCATTACTATAAAAATGTTTTTCAGTCCGAAAAGTATCAAAAAAAGGAAAAACCATGATAACCTTCTCCCATTGAAACTTTCACTCGCACATAAATGGAGACAAAAAACACGTTGGAGAACATCGACCTTCACAATATTTCTTTACTTCTGTTCTTTTTTTTTCGAAAAATATTAATAATTGAAAAGCCCCAGAAAGACACGTGGAATGTTTTGACAAATTGAATCAGAGTGAGTTGGCGTGTCGAAGTGCCCAAATCCAGAACCAGCCGCAAACTATGTTACCACCTCGACTAACTTGAACGTCCCATCCAAAATTCTCGACAACCTCAGCTGCTATCAAGTTGCAAGTAGGAGAGAGTAGAGTATAGTGTGTCATGGGGCACTGTGAACCACTTGGAATTCTTCATAGGTTTTTACGTGCATAAATAACGTTTTTTTCTTTTTTGTGTAACGGAAACTGAACTAAATTGAGTTTCATCCGACGTGAAAAAAAAAACAAATGACATTTTGTGAATAATTATAAAAAAATAAAAGTGATTTGGACCCTTGAAAAGTAAATATTTCGGCTGTCACTAAAAATGTAAAATCTCACTTTTGTTTCCTAGACAGCCCGAGTTTTCGATGGTAAATAAACGTCCAATTATCGCTGCGTTGCTCGGTGGAGATGTTTTGTTAAATCCGTTCGATAAATAATTATGTTTTGTTAGAAACGGAGAGAAGGTAGAAAAACGCCAGGAGCACGGAAAAAAAGGGTTGGTTGGAACAACTAAGTGCCTTGGTTATATATGCGCCAGACAATTAATTGGTTAGACCAACCAAGGTATTTGTTAGGCTACCAATTTTTTAGTTGGTCTAACCAAGTCACTTTGTTAGCTTACCAAGTGACTTAGTTAGTCCAACGAAGAAATTGCAAGTTATTTGTTAGGCTTCCAATTTCTTGGTTGGACTAACCAAGTGACTTGGTAAGCTAACCACACTGTAAAAAAAAAAAGGAATTTTCGTACACCAACAACTATGAAATTTCAAAACCTGGTATATAAAATAGAAATTAATATACTTTGTCTAGTAAATATACCAACGGTATACGAAATTTAGCAAAAGTAAATGAATTTTCATATAACGGATATTTAAAATTACAATACATGTCTATTAGAAAGACTATTCATAGACCGGTATATTAAAATTAGTGTACAAGTTCGCAAATTTAGAGGCTGACTAAATATTGAATAGACAATTACATATTAAAAGTAGGTCTTCGTGATAGTTTAAATTTCTAAAACACGATTTCAAAATGAAAAGATTAAAAACCTCGAAATCTCGGACACAAGTATCTCTTAAAATTACCATGCGTTGTACATATCTGAAGACCTATGTGAACATTAATATACGGTCATTAGAAATTAATAAATACGCGTTGGAATTTTCGGAGCTAATACTTTGTAATTCTAAGAAAGATTTTAATTTTTAAATACGCGTGTGCCAAGGCAACTATTTATAGACCGGTGTTTTAAAATCAGTGCAGAGTTTTGTAAAATTCTGTACTTGAATATAAAAATATTATACTTTTTTATATGAGTAGGAAGAGTCACCTGTTCTTTAAATTTCACTAACTGAACCAAACTGGTAAAGTGCCAGAATCTTTTACAATTTGTTGGCATAAGTATATTAAAACTAACATCCAATGTGATTACCCAAAGCCTTGTTTGGGTATTCATATACCGTTATTCGAAATTAATAACCGCGTTTAACGATTTCCAGTATGGACCGTCAGTGTAAACTAGGCGGTTAACGAACTTAGTACTGTTCGTTGACAGTCAGAGTCAGCTAGGCGGTCAGCCATCCTAGTACAGACTCTGAGGACAGTCAGACGGTCATTCACCCAAATACTAATTAACTAATTCGCGCAAAAAATGAAACAAGCAACTTCGTTCAAAATATTTATAGATAGTAATAACGTAGTCTATTTGATATAACCGATTGCCGTAAAAATAACAGAACGTGCTTTTATTATTACCATATTAGGCGCAATCACATAAATCTAAAAATATCTGACTATATTACACTAATTTCATTTTATATTTCATATTACCGACAATCAAATAGACATAAAAAATTGTTCAATCATATGATCTGAATGGCCGAGTGAGCTAAGGCGCAACGCAACAACACCAACCGGAGGGCCCCAGGTTCGATTCCCGAACAGTGTAAAAAAAATTAAATATGTTTTTCAACGATTAATATGTACCAACATGTAGACAAAGATGTAATATGTAATTAAAAGTGGAGAAAAACTCGATTGAACACGTAGAAATAAATATTTTTTAATTAAATTTCTTTGCTACACCAACATACTAAATTTAAAGAAAAATGCATGTTAAAAATAGTATACCGTATATACTACCATACTAAATTTTACAGTAGAATGCATATTGAAATTAGTATACAGTACGTGAAAAAAACTATTCACCCGTTTGTGAATTTTAATGTACGTAACTTATAATAATTGGTGAAAATATTGTAAACCTTGAACACATTTTTCCATTAATATCGAAGGTTTCTATTTAATTATCGTATACCGATTCTTTAAATATTACAGATTTATGTATATGAAAATTAATATGCGGTATATGCATCCGAGCTTCCAATACCGGTATAGTAATTTTCATACAAAAATTTTTTTCAGTGCAAGTGACTTGGTAAGCTAACCAAGTGACTTGGTTAGTCCAACCAAGAAATTGGTAGCCTAACAAATAACTTAGTTGGTCTAATCAATTAATTGTCTGGCGCATATATAACCAAGGCACTTGGTTGTTCCAAGCCTTTTTATCCGTGAAGTCATATTTTGAGCTGTATTGTATAAAGGTCTATAATAATCGATTATGAATAGTATTTTTTTATTATATTACTGCACCAAAAGCATAGAATTCACAGAAATAAAAGTGACACATTGTATCCCACTCTTCTCTACCCCGGAATTCCAGCATCTCTTCACAAACATATCCACAAATTTTATTTTTTCATTCAGTGTTGAAAAATGGAAAAATTATGATGACTTTTTCCCATAGAAAGTTTCACTCGTACATACATGGAGACAGAAACTCGTTGGGGAATGCGACTCACTCAATATCCTTTTTTTTTCGAAAAATATTAATAATTGGAAAGTGCCAGAAAGACAGACAGACTGATGGGCGGTGGTGCGTATGACGAGGTGGTTGAGGCGTGGCGTGCGGACGGAATTCTGGCCACAGAGAGGATTTTTCAGAGCGCAACATTGCTTCGTCGATCTCTCTCGCCTTGGCGGGTGTGTATCTATCGACAAGTGTGTCACTATCCATTCGTCGTGACAAGCTTTCATGCAGTTCGATCGAAACTGCTGTACCAATTTATAACGCGGTAACGATGTACGCGATACACAAGTGAGAGTACGTGCCCTGACTGTCTCTGAACTCATATATATGATATGTCTGACTGTGGGGATCTACTCGGATTTCTGTTCCCCTTATTCTCTGATCGCTTATTCAGATCAAAGCCAAAGCGTGCTCGCAACGAAAGCTTTTGTAGACACGTTCGTAGAACGCGTTTTCCTTCACATATCGCTTATGCGTGTATCTAAATATATAAATAAAGAGGTCTCCTCTCTGAATTTAGATACACGGCAACAAAAAATCTCTAAAGACAAATCACGTTTTTAATATCGCATTTTCAGATCCTTTAATGGATGTTATTAACACCGATTCAATAATTTTTAATAATGAATTGGTGTAAAATACGAGTAATAAGCTTCGATTACTTTTTTGTAAATTGTCTGATTTAAATTTTGCTAATTTTTCCAATTACATGAGAATTTTTTTATCGCTTATACATGTATCTAAATACATAAATAATGAGGTCTCCTCTCTGAATTTAGATACATGGCAAAAAAAACCTCTAAATACAATTCATCACATTTTTAATATCGCATTTTCAAATCCTTTAATGGATGATTATTAACACCGATTCAATAATTTTTGATAATGAATTGGTGTAAAATACGAGTAATAAATTTCGATTACTTTTTTGTAAATTGTCTGATTTAAAATTTGCTAATTTTTCCAATTACATGAGAATTTTTTTAAGGCTTATACACGTATCTAAATACATGTATAAGCGATAAATAATGAGGTCTCCTCTCTGAATTTAGATACATGGCAAAAAAAACCTCTAAAGACAATTCATCACGTTTTTAATATCGCATCTTCAGATCCTTTAATGAATGATTATTAACACCGATTCAATAATTTTTGATAATGAATTGGTGTAAAATACGAGTAAGAAGCTTCGATTACTTTTTTGTAAATTGTCTGATTTAAAATTTGCTAGTTTTTCCAATTACATGAGAATTTTTTTAAGGCTTATACATATATCTAAATACATGTATAAGCGATAAATAATGAGGTCTCCTCTCTGAATTTAGATACATGGCAAAAAAACCTCTAAAGACAATTCATCACGTTTTTAATATCGCATTTTCGAATCCTTTAATGAATGATTATTAACACCGATTCAATAATTTTTGATAATGAATTGGTGTAAAATACGAGTAAGAAGCTTCGATTACTTTTTTGTAAATTGTCTGATTTAAAATTTGCTAGTTTTTCCAATTACATGAGAATTTTTTTAAGGCTTATACATGTAACTAAATACATGTATAAGCGATAAATAATGAGGTCTCCTCTCTGAATTTAGATACATGGCAAAAAAAACCTCTAAAGGCAATTCATCACGTTTTTAATATCGCATTTTCAGATCCTTTAATGGATAATTATTAAAACCGATTCAATCATTTTTGATAATGAATTGGTGTAAAATACGAGCAATAAGCTTCGATTACTTTTTTGTAAATTGTTTGATTTAAAATTTGCAAATTTTTCCAATTACATGAGAATTTGTTTTTAGTTAGAAAATTATTGTATTTTCTTTAATTTTCAAAGATTATTAAAAAGTAACAAATCTTCGATGTTTTCATAATAAGGTTTCATGATACACAAAAGAAAGCTTTAGGATAATTGAAGCAGCAGTTTTTAATAAACATAAATTCTATAACTTTTTTTCTGCGATTTTATTTATAACACATACGTAAATTGCTCAAAGCTTGACTGGCCTGCACAGACAGGTATAATAATGAAACTGATACTTATTACTAATTGTATTGTAGTCGTTACACGTATTTTCAAAAAATATACTGATTGAGTATTGAATCTGTGTTGCACATGCACAGAATATTACCTTCATTTCATTCAGACGTCAATAGGATATAGGTACATACGTATAGTATATACTTTATATATACTCTTGGATAACCCCACTGCTGGTTTGCTGCACATAAATAAGTGTAGGTTTGTTTGAACCCTCAAATGCAGCAGATTTTTATTTCTAATTTTTTTCTATGCAAATTCTTTAAAAATATTACTTTAAAGTGACATATCGAATGCCATAATTAAAAAAACTGAAAAATATGTTGTTGAATATCAAAATTTTCTAGCTTATAGCCAAAGGGCCAAGATTTTTCTTCTTATAGTTTTTAAGATTTTTGTATTTAAAAAAATTATTAAAAAATAAAAAAAAAAAATTAATCTACAACAGACGACTGGTCAAACGTTTATTTATGTAAACTTGTATTTTTTAGAATTTTCTCAGATTTTTAGGAATTCTTCAAATTTTTCTAAACTAAGACTATTCCAGCACCATACAAGCCACATTCTAGCACCGCCATACAATAATTTAAAAATCTGAAAAAATTCTGAAAAATACTCTGTTGAATATCATAATTTTCTAGCTTAGAGCCAAACTGGGGAAGATTTTTCTTCATATAGCATGAGACCTTATTATGAAACATCGAAGATTTCTTACTTTTTAATAATCTTTGAAAATTAAAGAAAATACAATCATTTTCTAACTAAAAAAAATTCTCATGTAATTGGAAAAATTAGCAAATTTTAAATCAGACAATTTCATATAGTTCTTAAGCTTTTTATTTTTTAAATTATTTTTAAAAAATAGAAAAAGAATCAATCTACTATGGACGACTTCAAAAATGTCTGTGCATGAAACTGTGTGTTTTCAGAATTTTTTCAGATTTTTAAATCATGCTGGTGCTAGAATGTGGAAGAGAATAAAAATTAGAAACTCAGAAAAATTGCTTCCCGCTCAGCAGTTAGCGCGCAAGTCAATTCGCGGCTAAGTGGTCACTGTAATGACCAGGCGGAGCGTTTGGGGAAGTGTACATATTGGCATTGCGGACTGAGGACGAAGTATCGAAGAGAGAAAATATATGGTAATTACCGGAACTCCAACCCGGATTATTCAGTTACTGAGTAAGAGGGCTAACCACTGCGCTAATGTCACCTATATATTTCTCTCATTCGAGTCGTTTCTGTAAATACAATGTAGGGTCGTCACATTACCCATCCAAGTTATGACCGCAAAAAATGTTGCTTAACTTTGTGGACCACCAGAGCCGCGAACCGACCGCACGTTCACCGCTGTCGGTTATTTTAAACAGTTGTAAAAACAGTCTTTAGATCCCCCCGAGCACTTCCTTTGGACCGTGTCTCCGTTGTACAGATATCTATCGAACACCTCGACCCCTTTACATGCTCTCAACCCTAGTTCCAGGATGATCAAAGAGATTCCACGATGAGTTTCCACGTTCTCCGTTGAATTCCCAGCGCTTAAGAGCCCATGACGTACTCCGAGATGGGTTTAAAGGCATAATAGTTCTCTCAACGATTCTACGATCGTTCTCGATCTCGTCAAAGAGTTGCATATATCATTGGTTCCTCCTCACCTTTCCTTCTCTCTTTGACGGACATTTTCCAACTCCGTCTATCGCAACTTCCAAAGGCTCAACGCAGCGGTGACACAAATATATATACATATGTACATATATTTATATGCACACTCTTGGCCCGATCTCAAGGCTGTTTCATGGCTGTTTCTCGCATTCGGACGGATGACTACGCAGAGAGCTCGTGAGGATATATGCGGAGGGAAAAACCGCATGGAGATAGATCGGGGGTGACCACCGCACGTTCTTGCTGACAACCCGGGAGCAGACAGCCATAGCCTCGAAGCGTTACGAGACTCCGGTGCTTCTACGCGATCCTCATCCTCGGATGTCACCTCACCCCAAGGCTCAACGTGACATTTCCATCCGTCCGCGAGGATCTCTGAACTCACATTCGCTTTGCATCGTAGCTTCCTCTCCGTCTATCTCTTCCTTCTCGTATATACACGGTATGTACACACCTGACATATACCTGCGAGAATCCGCGACTGAAAACTAGAGCGTTCCTCAGGAATCATCCCCCCCAACTAATGTTACGCTACGTTCACTTATGATTTTAATATTTCAGCGTATTTATGAGAAAATACGAGAGTTGAAACGAGTCTCGTGGAAGTAGCTATTAGAAACAACTCTCGGGCTCTCGACGAGGTTTTATATTTATTTTTGCTGAGGCTACGGTGAACATTGTAGATCATGCTACTCGTAGTCAGCGGCTGGTGCTGCTGCTACTGCTACTACTGGTAGCACTGGTGCATAGCACTATGAGAAAAGGAGTGAGAGCCAGAAAAGTTTCTTAATAACCGAACCCTGTTCGTATACCACCCTCTTCTTTTTCTTTACTACCAGCACAACTTAGTTATCGAGTCGGATAAAACAGGCTACAGAAAAATTTCGAAGGTCGTTGCTGTAGCCACCAAACACTTTGGCCATGAGTCTGGTTCTTATATTCTCTTTCAATAACCAAGGAACATGACCAGAGGCATGACTTTTTCGGGTCTTCCCGTTGACCTCGAAGACCTCATAGTGCAGGCCGCCTATCTAGGTTTTGAAAGTTCCTCCAACTTCACAGAATAATCTATAGTTATTGTGTAGGAGGTTTGAGAGTATATTAATCTCAAGTTTTTGTTTCTTTTCGATATTAATACTACTACGATACTGCATCAGGAAGATATCCTCGCAGATTAATTTCTCTGTGAAGGAATTTAGCAATGATGTGCAAACATTGTGCAACTCCATGCACATGCATTTCTGCAACTATGCATTTGGTGATGCATGTGCATGGAATTCAGGACATTTTTTTTTTATTTCCCGTGCAACTTAGTTATTGTGTCTAGTAAAACACGTTACGGAAAAATTCATTACAAATTCAAACATTAGCAACGAACCTGGTTATATATGGGCGTATCTCACAAACCTTCGACTTTCAAGGCCTCAGAGAATAAAAATCTAGTTATAGGAGCACAGGATCGCCAGTTTTTTGTACTCATCTTAAGACCTTTAGAAAGCAATATTCGTTCACGGACAAAGCATCATCTACAGGATGCTCGCATAAAAAATCATATTATCATTTTAACTAAAAATCATTCATTTGGTGCTCATTCATTGTAGAAACTATGTGTTATTGTATTTTACAAGTGTTTAACTTACTTTAAATTTAACTTTTTTTTTAAATCACCCATTTGAAGGCATAGTTTTATCCCTTCCAATAGGTCATTTTTCTAATTCAATTTTACTGAATTCGTATGCAAAAAATGGAAAGTATGACTGGTAATGACTCTAATAACTCCAAATATAATTTAGATAATTTAGGAACGATAATAGTTTGAATTTATTATGCGAATTTATAAACCTGACATTCTCGAACCTGACAATTGAATCCATTTTGACCCAGAAAAAAATTGTTTCTCGTCTTGAGGTCGGGCACATCTGCGCACATTTAATTCGTGATAAGAATAACGTACTCAGATGGAATTTAATTATCTTACTTGACTAGTTTGGCCGGATAACGATCCGAAAAACCTGACATTTATTCTCCACGCAGCAATATGAGTCCATGTCGCAGAACATTGCGAGCAAAATAATTGACTCTCCGACATAAATTTCACTTCATTCAATCCGTGATGATCCTACCTTCATGTGCATCCAATTCATTTGGCTCAATTAGCTTGTGCTGATATTCCTGCACCATATAACGGTGAATGTCAGGTTCACCATCGAAACCGAGTGACAGACGTTCACAGGATAACCGCTTAATTTTCTGACATGTTTGCCGATTACAATTAGGTACATTATGTTCATTGCATCTTACCAGAATTTCATGATTTTTTTCTTATTTTTCTGAAGGTGCATGTCAATGCTACACCTGTACGAAGTGACGCAAAAATCAGAGTTACAAGCGAAAACGTTGTTAATTTCTGCATTTGAACCAGGATAAAACAGTCTATTGGTGCATTATAAAATTACATTATTTTTTTTCCGATAGATTATGCTTCGTACATCTTAGTAAAAGTTTGATACTCGCGTAATTCATTCTGTGTAAATTACTATCGCATTCCGCAGTCGAGTTACACGAAACTCAAAGGTTTGTGAGATATGCCCATATACTCTGTCAATAACCAAGCAACAGGACCAGAGGCCTGTCTTACGGGTCTTCCCGTCCCGAGTAAAAATTTGTTGGTGTTTGAGATATATAAAAAATATGAGTCAATGATTATGCGTCACTCATGTACCAAATGAGACTATATGTATCGGAAGTTTCGATGAATATGTGTCACTCATGAACGACACATGAACGACGCATATCATTTCAAACATGGTTTACTTATGAGGCACTCACGATTCAAAAAAGTAACTATTTTTCTTTTTGTATTCGAAGGGAATGAATCTCCATTAAGGTTAACTCACGAACTCTTGTCATAAAGACATGTTTTTAAAACTGAAATACATAAAGATACGGCAAATGTTTCAAACGTTATGCGCCGTTCATTTGTCGTTCATGAGTGACAAATACTCATTCAACTTGCAAGAGATACAGTCACATTTGGTATCTGAGCGATGCATAATATTTGTCGCATATTTTTAATATGTCGCAAATACCAACGAATTTGTTTACCGGTCCGGCAATTACATTTGTAAAAACATGTTTGGCAACTTTATTGTCAATATGTATTTTATCGGCAATATAAATAAAATCACGTTTCAAACGTATATCTGATTTGTCGTATCTTTATCTACTTGAGTTTTAAAAACATGTCTTTATGACAAGAGTTCGTGGATTAACGTTGATGAAGTCTCATTCCCTTCGAATATAAAATGAAAAATATTTACTTTTCTAAATCGTGAGTGCCTCATAAGTTAAATTTTAAAAAAATATTATATGTCGTTCATGAGTGACACATATTCATTGAAACTTACGACAGATATAGTCTCATTTGGTACATGAGTGACGCATCATGTTTGACTTATATTTTTTATATATCTCAAACACAAACCGATTTTTACTCGGGGTTGACCTCAAAGATCTCCCCAAGTGAAAATATTATATGAAGATTATATATAAAGATTTGTATAGAAGCTGTATACGAAAGTGGACATATAGAATATTTATATATTTTGTATAGCCATATGAAATTATAGAATTAATTTTTAAAGACTATATAGAATCAAATATATTTTATGTATCATATATTGATTCAATATAATTCATTTAAAATTAATTATATAAGTTCATATGGATTATATAAAATATATAAATATTCTATATGTCTTCTATATATAATCTTCATGTAATATTTTTACTTGGGCTTGTATTGTGGACAGTCTATCTCAGGTTTCAAAGTTGCTTCCACTTCGCATAATAATCTATACTTATTGTGTAGAAAGGTTGATAGTATATTAAACCCAAGTTTTTTTTCGATCATAATATTACTGCGATATTGTATCGAGGTGATATCCTTTCAGATTAAATTCGCTGTGCACAAATTTAGCGGATATGGAGATTCATGTGCATGCACTCGGTGTGTATGAAACTTTTTTATCGTGTCGAGTACAACAGGCTACAGAAAAATTTCACAGATTGCGGCTTCACCCACCAAACACTTTGGCCACACCGAGAGAAAAAGTTTCATCGATTCACGGAAATCTTTGCCAATGAAATGAAATACTTGAATTTCAATACTATCTTTTCTTTGAATGATCTCAAACTCAATGAAAAGTAGTGACGTTGATTCGAAGAAACATTTCTTTAAACCAATGAACCTTTTTCATTGATTTCAAAGATGTCGTCTCTGATTCAATGAAACCTTCTTCTTACCAGCTCAACATTTCGAAACTTATTTTTTCCTGAAGTACGCGACAGATAAAGCTCAAATTTTGTAAGTATGTAAGGAAGTACGGCAGAAATAGGCTAAGCTTCTGACTCCTCGAAATTCGAAGCCGTTCGTTCGGGAGATCGGGAAAACAAAAAAGTGAGGTTAGGTGCGAGAGAGAGATCGATGAAAACGTTTCTTTGAACCAATGAAAACGTCTCTTTAAAACAATGAAACTGTTTCTTTATTATATGCTAGGTAAGTAAATCTTTATTTACAGGCAATGAAATGTTCTCTTTGAAATTCAAATGCACTATTTCATTGAAATCAAAGAAATATTTCGTTGAAATCAATGAAACATAAATCAATCCACCCATTTCTTTGGCGTCAATGAAATCTTTTCTCTCGGTGCATCATTCTGGTCCTTATATACCCTTTCAATAATTAGGAACAAAAAAAGAGGCATGACTTTTGGGACTTTCTGTTGACCTCAAAGACCTCATACTACCGGCCGCTTATCTCAGTTTGAAAGTTGCTCTAACTTCGCAGGATAATCCGTAGTTATTATGCAGGAGAGTTGAGAGTATATTAATCCCAAGTTTTTCTTTATTTTCGATCTTAATACCACTGTAATACGGCATTGGAAAGGTATCCTCTCAGATTAATTTCTCTGTGAACGAATTTAACTTGCATGGAGATGCATGTGCATGCACCTGGTGAGTCTGAAGCTTCGTGCATCGCGCCCGTCACGTTATCGAGTTCGGCATAGTTCGCGAGCTCGAGCGGTGCACCGAACTTCCAAACCGAATTAGTCGTCCTCGCCCAGTCTGACTAATACGATCATACACTACTGTGGCCCCTCCAACACCACACGAGACTCGTGACCGTCGAAGCATTTACGAAGGGTTCACCATGCTCGTCTATTGGTATTCACTATGACCGTAACCCAGATATCCAGCGTCAAACGCAACTTTGGACCACATGAGCCGGAATATTCATAGATATTTATTATAAAAATTAGTATTTCCGTTTTCCGTTTCAACCTCTCTACCCGTGTGCATCTACACGTGTAGAAATGGGTTCTGTAGGGCCGCCATGTTTTCCACAAAACTTCCTCCATGACAAAACAAAATTACTAAAAATGAAATTCTGTTCGACCAACGTAATACTTATGGAACGGAAAAATGAAGGACTAATTTGTATTGATGATTTATTGAAGACTGTTTTTTCCTACACACATTAAACTTCGACTCATAACAACTATTTAACACTGAGAAAATGGTTTGGTTGGAGCTACTATAATCTTGGTTACAAATTTTACCAAGAAAAATTTAGTAGCCGTAACCAAGGTATTGGTTAGGAGCACTAAACATTTGGTTTTCTTACCAAATCCTGAGTTAACGAATCGCTTGGTTGTGCCTGCCAAGTGCCTACCAAATCAATGTTAACCAATCACTTGCTTGTGCCTACCAAGTGCCTACCAAATCAATGTTAACCAATCACTTTGTTGTGCCTACCAAGTTTTGTTGATAACATTTTTAACCAAGTTTTTCGTAGTTCTAAATAAGGCTTTTTCGGAATTAAGGCACAAACTGGTTCTACGTCGAACTATGATGGTGTAAAACTTTGCTGTGTACGCAATGAAGAATTTTCGTCGAGGAGAACTTTGGCATGTCGAACTAGTACCGTGTAGACAATTGTACTGAGATTTTGATTTTGATTAAAATTGATATAGAGATGGTTCTCTGTGTCGGAGTTTGACTGTGAAATATTTTTGTTCTGGTAAAATGGGTGCGTGTAGAAAAAAAGGTGTACAACCAGTTGTGTAATAAAGAAGTATTTATGGCGAAGAAGTACATATGGCGTGTCGCGTGTTAGTCACTGAGACCAAATGGGAATCGAATAAGAGCAATTCAAAATATAATCGACTATAACTGGAGAACGACTTAAACTTGTTGACATTTGGCCCATAGGTGGATCCAGGTACACGCAAAAAAGCTTGGTTAAATACGCGCCAGCCAATTTCTTGGTTAGACCAATCAGATTGTTGGTTATGCCAACCAAGTTATTGGTTGTATTGCAATAGCGCTTGGTGCGCTGACCAATAACTTGGTTGGTCTAACCAATTAATCAGCTGGCGTATATGTAACCAATAACTTGGTTGGTCTAACCAATTAATCGGCTGGCGTATATGTAACCAAGTGCTTGGTTATTGTAACGAAGCATTTTTTTCCATGTACCTTTTAGGGTAGATCGGGTTAATGAGGTACCACTCGGTAATGTGAGTCACCACGTTTAGGGGAGATGGGCAAAACGGGCAGCTCCATTAAAAATCGAGATTGGAGGCAAAACGGGCACCGTCTCAACTTTCGTAAAAACGATTTGTCTCGGTTTTTTACGTTCCTTAGATAGGAAAAGTGCGGAAAATACGTCAAATTGGTGATGAAAAAAAATTGATAATCTTCATCAGATCAGAATTTTTTTAATCATCCGTTCAGAACTTTTTTTCGATACTTTGTTGGGCAAAGAAAAAAAATATAGTCAAAAGAATTTTTCAAAAAATTTATAATCAAATTAATTCTTTGAAAAAAAAGTCGGTATATCATAAAGAAATCAATTAGACCGAAATTGTCATTTTATGATTTGGTGCCAATTTTGACTCCGATACTTATATTTAGCCGAGATACCTGTTTTGCCTCCCTGCCTGTTTTATTGACATCACCAATTATTTTTCGAAAATTTTCAAGTAAGGAATGTCAGAAAATTGAAAAAAGTCGTGTTCGAAAAAGTTGAAACGATGCCCGTTTTGTCCCCAATTGTCATTTTCAGTCGTGATGCCCATTTTGCCCCCATCTCCCCTACCGCAAATTCGTCTTATTTATCATATCTGAATATTTGCTATGATTTACCTCAGGTATAATTGAACTAAATTAATACAGACTTAAATTTTATCTATGAAATGTTATTTCATAAATTTTACGCTGTGTATCTCTGCGCACTTGTAGCTACGATTGCGTTTCGATACCATTGCTTGGTACCCTCATTTATCTGCCTACAAAACTTCATCTACAAAAAAAGCCAGAATTGATGACGCCTCCTCATAAAGGGGATCTTTGCGTCAGATGAAAAATGATGAGAAGGTAATGTACACTATCCTACTTCATTGTAAATTACACGAAGCTCGATATATCCTGAAATTTCTCGAAGTAGGTGCTGTTAAATTGCAAGTTAGTACTTACATCTTAAGTGCCATAAAGTGCGATAGGAATTACTTGAAGAAGTTTGAGCGTTCTCACCTGAAAAAAAAAAGTCTTAAAAAAAGTTTCTTTTCAACTCCCATCTCGATATCTCCACATCTTCGTATTAAGGTCGAAGGGGATCTCCGTGGTGCACATAGGAACATTTCAGACTAACGACGTACATTTCTCGTGTAAATTCGTCTTCCTCATCGTCTTCTTCTTTTCCCCCCTTCTCTGATCTTCTTCTTCATCCGTCATTCGAGCAAATTTCCTTTAGCACGCGATCTCCGTTACACGTAGACTCCGCAGCTATCTCGTATGACGTTTTTTTCTTTTCGTTTTTTTTTATTTTATTTTTCTTCACTCTTGTCGGTTTCAAAGTTCAACCAGCTCACCCGCACGTAATAGAATAAGCTCTAAGGGTATTTTCCCTTGCTCTGTGTCCCGGTGTAACTGTTCCCAAAGAGAATAGCAGAGGGAACCACGGAATAGTTCGCACCTAAACTCCCGACGCTTGTGAGGGAAAAAGGTATACCCCCTCCGGGCTTCTGCCCTATCGGGGTTAATTTGAATCCCGTTGTTCCGTGGCTGCCGTTTCCGGGGGTATAGGTCACCCGCTAACCGGGCAGCGGTTCAACAAAAAAAGAAACTCTAGTGCGCCTCTCACTCCCGAGCCGCTCTGCTATACATTCCTCTTGTTACCACCACTACCACTATTTCTTCCATTGCTATTTCCACACACTCTTTCCGGCGTTACTGGGGGCCATTTAACTCGCCGGTTGTAGCCAGCTACTCTCGGATTCTACCGTCAGTCACGAGTTTGCAAAAGATTGCCTCGGAAAATTCGTTCTCACGGATTAACCCGGAATATGGGAGGGACATTTTTTTTTATTGCGACTATTTTGTTTAAATTTGATCAACGGGACGGATTAAGCCATCCTGTTATTTTGTCGACCAAGACGCGCTTTGTCGTTCGTGCTGCTCGTTAATCGAGTTCGAAATCCCGAGGGGTCATTGACACCGCTATTTCACTGAATATAGAAAGTTGTTAATCACCCTATAGAGCGAAGATATAACGCTACGGCGAAGGGTGTGTGTTAACGAAGCTCTCGACCCAACCAGGCGGTTCGTTAGAGGTCCTAATCCTGATTATTATGTTGACGACATTGTGAAGAGATCTTACTGCGGTCTACGCTTTGATAGGAATGGAGGGTAATTATTTAGAATAACGACATTTTCCTATTTTAGGTCACGGAATTATTTTTGTTTAGGGTAAAAGTACCGGTTGTGGCCACCCCCACACTTAAATACGTTTTTTTGTGGCTATTTTAATTCTGTACCTGTATTTAATCATAATTTTTCATAACGTTGTGTATTTTGAAAACATTTATCGTTATTTTGACGTCCGTTCATCTCCATTACAAAAAGTACTGTATCAGTAATTAAAGTATCATCAGCTGATTCATCAAATTCTCAACTCCTAACGGAATTCGACAAGATTTTGACGAAAGCTCTAGATACATATTCGGATTATATAGTTGGCGAATTGCATGCAGCTTTGCACATATCAATCTTAAGAGTCATCACTGCAAATGTTGATGTACTAAAAGTTTGAAATAAAGCTATACATTTATAAAAAATACGATGGCCACAACTGGTACATAGAATAAGCATGTTGCCCCGGATATGGCCATGATAATATAATCATTAATTTTTCGTTAATTATTACACAATCAATTCATAAATTCGTAAAGAAAAAAACAAAAAAACCGAAAAACGCTAAGAAAAATATATCCTTAGAAATGTATAGTAAAAAAGAAGGTAAAGCGGTGGAACACCTTTCATATTGAAGATTCCCATCATTATGCAATGCGAAAATCTACTTTCGGAAAGAACTCTGGTAAAAATAAAAATAAAAGTGTAAAGAGTAAAACATTAATATAATGTATGACTATTTGCGACAAAGAAAGCTGCTACGAAAAAGTGCAAAACGAAGGAGACAAATGTCAAAAAAGGTTAGTTAGGTTCACAGATGGCATCTGTGCTTTAAAGACATTTTCGTGTAGAGGAATTGGATGCTTTCATAAGAATACGATTTTGATTTATTAAACACACTTTAAAAAATGTTTCAAGTGCAATGAATATTGAGTTATTCTAATTTTAAGCATGGCCAAAACCGGTACATTACTCGACACATATGAAGATTTTAATGCTAGAAATCTGAAATTATATTCTTCTCAGATATGAAAAGTATAGATCCAAAACAGTTTTATGATATTTGGTCCCAATCACAAGTACTTGAAAATGGGAAAATTCTTAAAGTGGCCACAACCGGTACTTCTACCCTACCGAAATCCGAGAAGAAAGTCGTTACTATTATCAATTTGCCAGGTTCAGAGTAAATCGGGTCGAAGACGCTGTCGTACTTAAGGTAGTTCTGTCGCTTCACGTTCACTTCGCATAAGTTTCCGAAAAATGAGAGCGAATTGCAAACACTTCTCGATGATATAAAAATCTGTAAAAAATCATGCATATTAAAGATGCTGACGACATTATTTCGACATAATAATAATTCCAAAATGTTATTAACAAATTGATGAAAAATAAAATTGTTTAACAAATTTTCCGACAACTTAATTTTTTTGATTCGGTGAAAATGATTTGTTCATTTTTCTGAGTACGTATGAATTTTTTCAAAAATTTTTCGATTTTTTACATGGAAAAAATCACAAAATTCAAAGCAAAGAAAAAAATTTGAAAAAATTCATACGTATTTAGAAAAATGAACGAATCATTTTCATCGAAACAAAAAAATTAGGTTGTCGGAAGATTTGTTGATCATTTTTATTTTTCATCAATTTGTTAATAACATTTTGGAATTATTATTATGTCGAAATAATGTCTTACGTATCTTAAATATGCATGATTTTTTAAAGATTTTTATATCATCAAGAAGTGTTTGCAATTCGCTCTCATTTTTCGGAAACTTATGCGAAGTGAGCGTGAAGCGACAGAACTACCTTAATTATTAATTATTAAGGATGTTCGACTGTTTCACACTAATCAAATCAGTGCTAAATTTTTGTAATTGTTTCTTTAAAGTTTAATGCATTAAATAACTATAGTGGAGCGTTGATTTGTATTGAAGCATGTACATTTAACCGAGAGAAAAATGAATAGTGACTGATTTGCATAAAGATTAACTGACTAACGTTACTTTCCAATGGGATACATTTTCGTTCAGTTTTTTCCAAGAATAATCTATAATTTTTTGCCAATTTTGATGAGTGATGGCTCATTCTCTTTTTTAAAAGATGCTCTACAAATTGACCGGCTGGATATTTGATATTATTGATCGTTTAATAATTATAGCTATTTGTTTATGAAAGTATTTTGATTTTTGTTAAACAACCGGCTATAATTATTAAACGATCGATAATATCAAATATCTAGCTGGTCAATTCGTAGAGTAACTTTTAAGAAAGAAAATGAGCCATCACTCATTTTTCGATTTTTTACATGGAAAAAATCACAAAATTCAAAGCAAAGAAAAAAATTTGAAAAAATTCATACGTATTTAGAAAAATGAACGAATCATTTTCATCGAAACAAAAAAATTAGGTTGTCGGAAGATTTGTTGATCATTTTTATTTTTCATCAATTTGTTAATAACATTTTGGAATTATTATTATGTCGAAATAATGTCTTACGTATCTTAAATATGCATGATTTTTTAAAGATTTTTATATCATCAAGAAGTGTTTGCAATTCGCTCTCATTTTTCGGAAACTTATGCGAAGTGAGCGTGAAGCGACAGAACTACCTTAATTATTAATTATTAAGGATGTTCGACTGTTTCACACTAATCAAATCAGTGCTAAATTTTTGTAATTGTTTCTTTAAAGTTTAATGCATTAAATAACTGAAGTGGAGCGTTGATTTGTATTGAAGCATGTACACTTAACCGAGAGAAAAATGAATAGTGACGGATTTGCATAAAGATTAACTGACTAACGTTACTTTCCAATGGGATACATTTTCGTTCAGTTTTTTCCAAGAATAATCTATAATTTTTTGCCAATTTTGATGAGTGATGGCTCATTCTCTTTTTTAAAAGATGCTCTACAAATTGACCGGCTGGATATTTGATATTATTGATCGTTTAATAATTATAGCTATTTGTTTATGAAAGTATTTTGATTTTTGTTAAACAACCGACTATAATTATTAAACGATCAATAATATCAAATATCTAGATGGTCAACTCGTAGAGTATCTTTTAAGAAAGAAAATGAGCCATCACTCATCAAAATTGGCAAAAAATTATAAACTATTCTTGGAAAAAACTGAACGAAAATGCATCCGATTGGAAAGTAACGTTAATTAGTTAACCTGTATGCAAATCCGGCACTGTTAATCTTTCTCTGAGTTAAATGTACATGATTCAATTCAAACTACTCTCTACTATTGTTATTTAATGCATTCAACTTTAATGAAACAATTATAAAAATTTAGAACTGATTTGACTAGTGTGAAACAGTCGAACATCCTTAACAAACAAATAAACATATAAAATAATTGTCCGGGTATACAATAAAAACGTGATAAACTATTTTCTATCTGAATTTGAAGTAGATTTGACGAATAGATTTTTCGTGGCATTTTGTTTTAATAATAACTCAAATTGTTATTAATATTTTTCAAATAAAAAATATATTAACATTGACAACACTATGTATTAATTGCGTGTAAAATCTCGAACTTGTCAACCCAAGAATCTTATCAGAAAACGATATTAAAAATCGACATGTTGTTTGAATCCCAAGCTTACGCAGACATTTTAAGGGGGCTCTCATAGAATTACTCTCGGTATTGCGATTTCCATTCACTAAGCACAAAAAGATGCAAAGTAGAACCTTGCACATTGCTTCCTCATTATTTTTCGCTTTTTACAAAGCTCCCTCTGTGAGGAAGCAGTATGTTATTCAATTTTGGCTTCCTCATAGAGGAAGCTTTGTAAAAAGCGAAAAATAATGAGGAAGCAATGTGCAAGGTTCTACTTTGCATCTTTTTTTTTATACCTTGTGTCTCTTTTGCAGAGGTGTTTTATACAGCTATAAATCACCTCTGCAAACACCGTTACATCTAATTTTGATTAGATACAAATTTTTGTCGTACTTTCTCAACTTTTCCGGAAGTTATAGCGAAAATCTACATTTTTTTTTAAATGAAAAATGGTGTAAAATCCGAACGACTTTACCGATCATCACCAAATTTGGTACATGGCATTTCTGAATGTTATTTTTCGTCTGTACAAAATTTCTGTTCATTTATTAAGATACGACGTGATTTAGAGCAAAATGTATTTTTTTCGAAAAATTCAAAATTCTATAAAATCCGAACCGCTTTACCGATTTCGCTGAAATTCAATACCAAACGTCATTTAACGTGTCTTCATTTATAAAGAACTATTTAGCTAAATTGGCGAACTTTTACGAAAGTTAGAGCGATCACGACATTTTTTGAAAAAATTAAAAATTGCATAAAATCTGTTTACATTGATACATTTAATTAAAAATCACGTCAATAACAGAGGAGTCAATACTCTACCTGCGTGCAAAATTTTAGCTAGATCCATCGTGCCGTTCGTGAGTTATGGGCAATTGAATTTTCAGTGTCTGGATACATACACACACACACACACACACACACACACACACACACACACACACACACACACACACACACACACACACACACACACACACACACACACACACACACACACACACACACACACACACACACACACACACACACACACACACACACACACACACACACACACACACACACACACACACACACACACACACACACACACACACACACACACACACACACACACACACACACACACACACACACACACACACACACACACACACACACACACACACACACACACACACACACACACACACACACACACACACACACACACACACACACACACACACACACACACACACACACACACACACACACACACACACACACACACACACACACACACACACACACACACACACACACACACACACACACACACACACACACACACACACACACACACACACACACACACACACACACACACACACACACACACACACACACACACACACACACACACACACACACACACACACACACACACACACACACACACACACACACACACACACACACACACACACACACACACACACACACACACACACACACACACACACACACACACACACACACACACACACACACACACACACACACACACACACACACACACACACACACACACACACACACACACACACACACACACACACACACACACACACACACACACACACACACACACACACACACACACACACACACACACACACACACACACACACACACACACACACACACACACACACACACACACACACACACACACACACACACACACACACACACACACACACACACACACACACACACACACACACACACACACACACACACACACACACACACACACACACACACACACACACACACACACACACACACACACACACACACACACACACACACACACACACACACACACACACACACACAGACACACACACACACACACACACACACACACACACACACACACACACACACACACACACACACACACACACACACACACACACACACACACACACACACACACACACACACACACACAGACACACACACACACAGACACACACACACACACACACACACACACACACACACACACACACACACACACACACACACACACACACACACACACACACACACACACACACACACACACACACACACACACACACACACACACACACACACACACACACACACACACACACACACACACACACACACACACACACACACACACACACACACACACACACACACACACACACACACACACACACACACACACACACACACACACACACACACACACACACACACACACACACATACACACATACAGACATATTTTCTAGACCACTTTTCTCGAATTTTTAGGTGATTCTAAGCATACTGACATGAAAATCTCGAAAAAAAAATTTTTCACGAAAACAAAGCTTCCTCTATGAGGAAGCAAAAAGATTTAAATGTCATTAAGACAGGTCTTAATTTTGTTATCTAATCTCGTAAAACAATTTGGTTTGTTTCATTAAAATTCTTAACACCAATAGACTTAATGTAGCTTTAATATATATAAAAATTGCCCTTGCTATTCCGGATTTCTATCGTGATCGACTCATCGATAATATATTATGAGATTTTTCAATGTGACGTTTTATTGGCCGCAAAATTTAAAAGCTCCGGAGATGATCGATCCATTCGTCTTTGCCAAGTGCAGCGGTTCTCGAACGTACTTTCTCTGGCTTTCTTTCTCCAGTCCTCCAGAGTGATAGTGAAGGACTCGGACATACGCCGACTCATTATTTAAAATTAACGTAATTAATGAACGGACTTTATATCCCTCGGGCGGGTGCACCGGTCGGGAGAAAAGACGAAGATTGATCGAGGCTATGGTATCAAGCACTGGTTTACCGCGTCGTTTATCGATCCTCCGCGCTATTATATATTACCATAAATGCACCGAAAAGATAGTGTGTTTTTATGTTCACTGTTCCGAGGAATCGGCTTGACATATTTCGTTGAAACTTACGTGATTGATTAACGAGATACCGAAATAAAATCAAGGCTGCTTATAGTAAAAATATCAAATTAAATGTCAGTTTTCGTTAACAGATAATATCTGGTATCATATTAGAAATAAAATGATTTTCAAAAATTATAAGTTTTAATAAAAGCCAAAGTGTAAAGTCATCGCAGAAAAAAAAAATACGTAATTGAAAAATTGGTATAATTACAAACGCATAAGTGAGCAATATATTTTAAAATGTCATAATATAATATAATATAATATAATATAATATAATATAATATAATATACTATAATATAATATAATAAATTATTCCGTGTGTTATTATCTTCTAATGCGGGACAGACTTTGTCACAATTCATATTTCTTTCGTTGTAGTAAAAAAAGTTCATTGGTATCGTAATCGACGAAGTGAAAGATTGAATTCCACAGTAAATAACACGTTCTTTGCGTCGGAGCTACTAAATGGTTTGCACCACAGAACCCGAGAGTTCGTCTTTTCCTTATGAAGGGAAAAAGAGGAAAACCTTGCTGCAACTTTTCTCTTGAGTATCGCTTGTCCCTTGTCTCTACAACGTCGCTCTTCCTTCCTGTGTCTCCGAGCGAAACCTCATGACCAACTTTTCTTTTCTTGCATCTTTTTTTTTTTCCTTTCATTTTTATTTTTTTCTTTTTTATCTCGCACCCCTTCGAAGGTGACGGGACGAGCGCCTGTGCAACTTTTATCCAGTAAAGTTGCCGTCATCGATTCGTCTTTTTACACACGTATACTCATACACACACAAATATACACGAAACTAGAGAGAGATGCACACCATATTCGCCTTATTCGTCGTAGTTCTTGCACTCATCACTTTCTCGCTCTCTGGTTTCTCCCCAGAGGATTTCCCATTGCGATGTTGGAAAAAGCGCTCGAGAGACTACCAGGCTCACTGTGCACTTCCGTGCGTACCAACAGTCGTGGAAATGCGGCAACTGTGGTAATTGAATTGACCCGGCGTTTCGCAAGCACGCCTCCCCGAGCAAAACTCACACGACCGAGTAATCAAAGATTGATTCAATAATCCAATACTTTCTATCCAAAGCTATTGAAGTATCATCGATACATTTATCATCTTCTATTAATCTTCAGAATGTTACCATCATTATTCAGTTTGCATATAAATAATTTTGTGATTGCGTTCATTATACTTTATAAAGAAACAACGAGATTTTTATCAGATTTTGGTCCAGGTAAAATTCAATTTTTTTAAATCTCCTATTAAAATATTGAGTTGAAAAAAAAGATTTCTAATTCATTTATAGCCAATATAGAAAACTCGGGACAAACTTTTTATTTAAAGTACTTTCAGGCGAAAAAGTGTCAACTTCTAAAGAAAAATATAATTTTCATTTTAAAATGAAAAAAAATTTATTTTCACAAATATATTATTAAAAATGTGACGTAAGGGTTTTACGCAATTACTTTTTTCGGGATTATTAGTACGCATATTTTTCTGTCTAGAACCATAGGAATTTTTAAAACGGTTCTTAAAAACCACGCACTGATTTTTTAAATTTATTTTCCATTATTTTTACTCTACATAGATAATTTTTTTTACTCGTTCGTTGTTAAAAGCAATATTATAAATATGTATTGATTTATTTAAATGAATTAAATTGAAGAGCATAGCGGTTTTCCGGCGATACTAAATTACTAATTTTAATATTACAGCAAATTGGTATCACAATTATTCTTGTCGACGGATCGTGAGTTACAATTCATTTTTTTTAATCTCCTATTAAAATATTGAGTTAAAAAAAAGATTTCTAATTAATTTATAGCTAATACAGAAAATTCGGGACAAACTTTTTATTTAAAGTATTTTCAGGTGAAAAGGTCTCAACTTCTAACGAAAAATATAATTTTCATTTTCAAAAAAAAAAAAAATGTTCAAAGAAAAACTTCATTTTCACAAATATAATATTAAAAATGTGACGTAAGGATTTAAGGTAACTAATATTTTTTTCGGGATTATCAGTACGCAGATTTTTCTGTCTAGAGTCATAAGAATTTTTAAAATAACCACGCACTGATTATTTAAATTTATTTTCCATTATTTTTACTCTACATAGATAATTTTTATTTACTCGATCGTTGTTAAAAGCAATATTATAAATATGTACTGATTTATTTAAATGAATTAAATTGAAGAGCATAGCGGTTTTCCGGCGATACTAAATTACTAATTTTCATATTACAGCAAATTGGTATCACAATTATTCTTGTCGACGGATCGTGGGTTACAATTCATTTTTTTAAATCTCCTATTAAAATATTGAGTTGAAAAAAAAAATTTCTAATTAATTTATAGCCAATATATAAAACTCGGGACAAACTTTTTATTTAAAGTATTTTCAGGCGCAAAGGTCTCAAATTCTAAAAAAAAAGTATAATTCTCATTTACAAAAAAAAATGTTCAAAGAAAAATTTCATTTTCACAAATATAACATTAAAAATGTGACGTAAGGATTTTTCGGGATTATTAGTACGCAGATTTTTCTGTCTAGAGCCATAAGAATTTTTAAAACGGTTCTTAACAACCACGCACTGATTTTTAAAAATTTATTTTCTATCATTTTTACTCTGCATAGATAAATTTTCTGACTCGATCCTTGTTAAAAGCAATATTATAAATATGTATTGATTTATTTAAATTAATTAAATTGAAGAGCATAGCGATTTTCCGGCGATACTAAATTACTAATTTTAATATTACAGCAAATTGGTATCACAATTATTCTTGTCGACGGATCGTGAGTTACAATACATTTTTTTAAATCTCCTATTAAAATATTGAGTTGAAAAAAAAAATTTCTAATTAATTTATAGCCAATATATAAAACTCGGGACAAACTTTTTATTTAAAGTATTTTCAGGCGAAAAAGTCTCAACTTCTAAAGAAAAATATAATTTTCATTTTCAAAAAAAAAAAAAAAATGTTCAAAGAAAAATTTCATTTTCACAAATATAATATTAAAAATGTGACGTAAGGATTTTTCGGGATTATTAGTACGCAGATTTTTCTGTTTACAGCCGTATGAATTTTTAAAACGGTTCTTAACAACCACGCACTGATTTTAAAAAATTTATTTTCCATCATTTTTACTCTGCATAGATAAATTTTCTGTTTCGATCGTTGTTAAAAGCAATATTATAAATATGTATTGATTTATTAAAATGAATTAAATTGAAGAGCATAGCGGTTTTCCGGCGATACTAAATTACTAATTTTAATATTACAGCAAATTGGTATCACAATTATTCTTGTCGACGGATCGTGGGTAGCTATTTTGCTCCACACGATCGTACGCGGTTCAACGTGCAGCGTGACGCATTCGCGACGCCGTTGCAAGCGCATCGGTAATTGAATTGACCGACTCGTATAGGTACGCAACGTCGGAAGCTGCTCGATCGCGCTCGGTCTGCTCTCACGTGCGCAACGTACTAGTAAACTCGTACCTCGTAACTACCTCGGCGTAATGCACCAAAGATTGATCGAATTTAATCAGCGAACGGTTTACCAGCCAGTGCACGCTGCAGCACCGCTATAGTGTACGGACGGATGAGAGGACGCAGACGCGTGTGCACCGATATCGTATGCAGCGACTGTACAGCTTCGATCACGAAAGTCGAGTTCACCCATCAGGCAATGGGTCCTACACTCCCTATATACCTCCAGTACTCTCGACCAAAGCACGATCCCTAAGCTCTATACTATTACTAAACAAGCAAAACCAATTTTCGTCCAATCCCGTAATCGCACGAGCGTTTCTCGTGTCCATGAACATTTACTCAATGAATTGTAATTCAAAGAAAAAAGATTTAATGCAATTAATTTCATAGAGGAATCCCGTGCAGAAATTAGTTTGGGCAGCCGCGATTAAATAAGGGGCCTTCTTAGGTATAAACGTGGCATCCATAATAGGGAATCCACTCTAGAACCCTACTAGGCTCAATAGAGGCTGCCACGACAAAATATATAGTAAAAAATGTCCACTTCGGGGCCTAATCAGGCTCAAATGTGGAACCCTCACTAGGGTCACCCATATTGAGCCTCTTCGTTGCCTACAAAGGTACCCTTTACAGACCACTGTAGAGGTACTGTATAGGCAACTTTGTAGGCCCTTTATATTTTGATTTTTGCTTCCTCATAGAGGAAGCTTTGTTTTCATGGAAAACATTTTTTTTTTTGTTGAGATTTTCATGTCAGTACACTCAGAATGGGCCAAAACGTCGAGAAAAGTGATTTAGAAAAAATTTCTGTATGTGTGTGTGTGTGTGTGTGTGTATGTGTGTATGTTACACGATCGAAAAATGTAAACCTTTATAACTCGGGAATGCCTTGAGATATCAAGCTGAAATTTGGACCATAGATAGAGGAATCAAGCCTCATTGTTCATACAGATTTTTGTTAAAATCCACTTCATCGTTAAATTATTACGCGTTTTTTAATTTTTTGAAAAATGTCTATTTACGCGATAACTCTTTCAATTTTCGAGATATTGATCTTAAAATTGGTACGAATGTGAGCTTTCATACGCCGGTGATCGCTATTGAATTTGGTTAAGATCGGTTGAACCGTTAAAATTTTATGATGTTTTGAATTTTTTTAAAAATTGACATTATCGCTCTATTGTAACTTTTGCTAAACGTAAGATAGCGAGCTCAAATTTTGTATATAAATGAAACAATATTCAGCCATTATATATGTATAATTTAGTGACAAACGGTATGAAATTTTTGATTTTATGGAATGTTTAATTATTTTTTAAAATATACATTATCACATTCACTTTCGGAAACGCTCTAATAATCACGAAATAACGTAATAACGAAATAGAAAAAGCGTATCCACAACATGTATATTTATCTAATTAAAAACAGGATGCAAAGTAGAACGAAAAGAATTCAATAGGTCTAAACACATTGTATTTAGACCTATTGAATTCTTTAACAGGTATGATAAAATCCACTATAAAATGTGGGGTAAAAATTGTGTTTAGACCTATTTTATCATACCTGTTAAAGAATTCAATAGGTATAAACACATTGTGTTTAGACCTATTGAATTCTTTAACAGGTATGATAAAATAGGTCTAAACACAATGTGTTTAGACCTATTGAATTCTTTAACAGGTATGATAAAATCCACTATAAAATGTGGGGTAAAAATGGGTTGCATTAATTTTCACAAAGCCACCTCTACGAGTAAGCCTATTTATTAATTTTGGCTTCCTCATAAAGAAGGCTTAGTAAAAAATGAAAATAAATGATGAAACAATGACGAAAAAGTTGCAAAATAGAACTTTGCACATTGCAAAGTTCTATTTTGCAACTTTTTCGTAACCTATATACTTCTTGAAAAATTCAAAATCACGTAAAATCCAAACCGCTTTATCGATCACGGCCAAATTTGGTAGGTACTAGCGCCGAATGTTATTTCTCAGCTGTAGAAAATTTCAGTTGATTTGACGAAATTTGCCGATAGTTACAACAAAATGAATATTAGAAACGAAATTCAAAAATCCTATACAAATCGAACTTTTTTACAAATTCATTCCAAATTCAATACCGATTCTCCTTTAACGTAGGTATATTCATAAAAAAATTATTTAGCTCAACAGCTAAAAATCTGTGAACGCTAGGGAGCGTACAAACATTTTTCAAAAATTGCAAAGTCAAATAAAATTTGCAAAGTAACTCCCAATAATTTTTTACTAGGCACAATGTATGAAAACATTGTGGATTTTATCATCCCTGTTAAAGAATTCAATACGTCTAACCACAATGTGTTTAGACCTATTGAATTCTTTAACAGGTATGATAAAATCCACTATAAAATGTGGGGTAAAAATGGGTTGCATTAATTTTAACAAAGCCACCTCTATGAGTAAGCCTATTTATTAATTTTGGCTTCCTCATAAAGAAAACTCATTAAAAAATGAAAATAAATGATGAAACAATGTGCAAAGTTCTATTTTGCAACTTTTTTCGTTACCTACATACTTCTTGAAAAATTCAAAATCACGTAAAATCCAAACCGCTTTATCGATCACGGCCAAATTTGGTAGGTACTAGCGCTGAATGTTATTTCTCAGCTGTAGAAAATTTCAGTTGATTTGATGAAATTTGCCGATAGTTACAACAAAATGAATATTAAAAACGAAATTCAAAAATCCTATAAAAATCGAACTTTTTTACAAATTCATTCCAAATTCAATACCGATTCTCCTTTAATCGTAGCTTTATTCATAAAAAAATTATTTAGCTCAACAGCTAAAAATTTGTGGACACTAGGGAGCGTACAAACATTTTTCAAAAATTGCAAAGTCAAATAAAATTTGCAAAGTAACTCCCAATAATTGTTTACTAGGCACAATGTACGAAAACATTGTGCATTTTATCATACCTGTTAAAGAATTCAATAGGTCTAAACACAATGTGTTTAGGCCTATTGATTTCTTTAACAGGGATGATAAAATCCACTATAAAATGTGGGGTAAAAATGGGTTGCATTAATTTTCACAAAGCCACCTCTATGAGTAAGCCTATTTATTAATTTCGGCTTCCTCATAAAGAAAGCTTAGTAAAAAATGAAAATAAACGATGAAACAATGTGCAAAGTTCTATTTTGCAACTTTTTTCGTTATCTATATACTTCTTGAAAAATTCAAAATCCCGTAAAATCCAAACCGCTTTATCGATCACGGCCAAATTTGGTAGGTACTAGCGCTGAATGTTATTTCTCAGCTGTAGAAAATTTCAGTTGATTTGACGAAATTTGAGGGGTAGTTACAACAAAATGAATATTAAAAACGAAATTCAAAAATCCTATAAAAATCGAACTTTTTTACAAATTCATTCCAAATTCAATACCGATTCTCCTTTAACGTAGCTTTATTCATAAAAAAATTATTTAGCTCAACAGCTAAAAATCTATGAACACTAGGGAGCGTACAAACATTTTTCAAAAATTGCAAAGTCAAATAAAATTTGCACAGTAACTCCCAATAATTTTTTACTAGACACAATGTACGAAAATACTTTTATTCTCGAAGAAAATAAAATTCCTGTTTTAAAGTATTTTTTTCTCTCCTGGATTAGTTACATCACTTTTTACAGTAAGTTTTGTGATACCGGTGAAATAATTGACTTATATCGAACAAATTTGTTCAAAGTAATTACAACCTATCAGTTTTCCTAATTTTCACTAATTTACCTAGGCACAATCTATGAGAAAACTTTATCTCGGAACGAAAATGAAACTGCTGTTATAAAATAGGTTTTTTTTTCAACCTGCACGATAAAGGGTTGCGTCAGAGCTGCCCCGAATCCCAGTGGCGAGCATAATTGGAAAAATCTAATTGAGGAGGCTGCAGTACGCGAGGTTAGTAATACTTGCGACTGCGCTGCAAATTCCGTGGGTTTCACGAAGTGCTAGTAATCTCGCAGGATTGATTTTTCAACGTTAATGGTCCAATTATCGAGTTTGTAGTCGGCCCGTGTGCGGTACAGGGTGGGAGCATCCGCTCTGCACCCTCGCGCAGTAACGTTTTACTCGGCGATTATCATATATTCAACGAGGGGTGTCAGCAGGAAGCTCGAGTTCCACACCCTGCCGGTCTTTTGTGATGGTAATATGTGTGTGTTCTATGGTTCCAATTGCCCGGTTCTTCTTTTTTTTTCGCTTATTCCTACAAAGGAAGCTTTGTTTTCTGACAGACGAATCACACTTTTGTTCCTTATTCACTTGGGTCGTTACAGTATTTTCTGCAAAAGTCGGAAAAGTTTAATTTGATTGTCAATCGTCTTTTTTGTTTTTTTTATCGAAAAAACTTCTTCAACGAATTTTATTCCCATTCACAGGCGAAAAATTGGATGGAACGATAATTTGGATTTTTCGACACAAAGCTTGCGAGTTTACGGTTGAAGAGCAATTCAAATTGAAGCTTTTGCCATCTGAATTTCAGATTTCCCTAAAAATAATAATCAATGACGCTAAAATTATGTAAAGTACTCGTAATTACTTGAAAAAAACGACGTTATCTTAAGGGGATGCTGGAGTAGATTTTTTTGCCGACTTTGGTCGGCAAGTTTTTCGATCAGGACACAGGTAGCTCCGACGTAGTCTGTTTACTTTTGGCAAAAGATACTGAATCTCCCGAAAAGCAATATGGCCGCACACTATATGTCAGCTGACCTTTGCCGTAAGATTTAATTGTTTCTGGAAATTAGATGTGTACAGTCAGACCGGACGTCAATTCTGTGATGATTTCTGAATATTCGAAAACCATCAGAATGTCAAATACACAAGCCAAATCCATGTATAGTGTATACTACGGTCGCGTTGCAAAGGCTCGGAGCTTTTGCCAAAAGAAAACAGACTACATCGGCGCCACTTGTGTTCTAAACGGGAAACTTCATTCGCGTTCTTCTTGACCCACTCTGATCGCGAACAGACTACGTGAACGTAGTCTGGGTTTTGCGTGGATTCCTTTTGTGTAATTGACTTTTTGACGCTCGTAGAATATTCAGAGAACGCTAAAGAATGGACGTACATTTTGATTTAACGTATGTGAGTTCCAGAATCTTTTATATCTTATCAAACAGGCGATGCTGTCAAACCCTGGTGGCCATTTTGATTTCGGGAAGTTAAGTAATATATGATTTTTTTCATATATGTTTTCTGACAGACGAATCATACTTTTGTTCCTTATTCACTTGGGTCGTTACAGTATTTTCTGCAAAAGTCGGAAAAGTTTAATTTGATTGTCAATCGTCTTTTGTGTATTTTTTTTTTATCGAAAAAACTCTTTCAACGAATTTTATTCCCATTCACAGGCGACAAATTGGATGGAACGATAATTTGGATTTTTCGACACAAAGCTTGCGAGTTTACGGTTGAAGAGTAATTCAAATTGAAGCTTTTGCCATCTGAATTTCAGATTTCCGTAAAAATAATAATCAATGACGCTAAAATTACGTAAAGTACTCGTAATTACTTGAAAAAAAAACGACGTTATCTTAAGGGGATGCTGGAGTAGATTTTTTTGCCGACTTTGGTCGGCAAGTTTTTTGATCAGGACACAGGTGGCTTCGACGTAGTCTGTTTACTTTTGGCAAAATATACTGAATCTCCCGAAAAGCAATATGGCCGCACACTATATGTCAGCTGACCTTTGCCGTAAGATTTAATTGTTTCTGGAAATTAGATGTGTACAGTCAGACCGGACGTCAATTCTGTGATGATTTCTGAATATTCGAAAACCGTCAGAATGTCAAATACACAAGCCAAATCCATGTATAGTGTATACTACGGTCGCGTTGCAAAGGCTCGGAGCTTTTGCCAAAAGAAAACAGACTACATCGGCGCCACTTGTGTTCTAAACGGGAAACTTCATTCGCGCTCTTCTTGACCCACTCTGATCGCGAACAGACTACGTGAACGTAGTCTGGGTTTTGCGTGGATTCCTTTTGTGTAATTGACTTTTTGACGCTCGTAGAATATTCAGAGAACGCTAAAGAATGGACGTACATTTTGATTTAACGTATGTGAGTTCCAGAATCTTTTATATCTTATCAAACAGGCGATGCTGTCAAACCCTGGTGGCCATTTTGATTTCGGGAGGTTAAGTAATATATGATTTTTTTTCATATATGTTTTCTGACAGACGAATCACACTTTTGTTCCTTATTCACTTGGGTCGTTACAGTATTTTCTGCAAAACTCGGAAAAGTTTAATTTGATTGTCAATCGTCTTTTGTGTATTTTTTTTTATCGAAAAAACTCTTTCAACGAATTTTATTCCCATTCACAGGCGAAAAATTGGATGGAACGATAATTTGGATTTTTCGACACAAAGCTTGCGAGTTTACGGTTGAAGAGCAATTCAAATTGAAGCTTGTGCCATCTGAATTTCAGATTTCCGTAAAAATAATAATCAATGACGCTAAAATTACGTAAAGTACTCGTAATTACTTGAAAAAAACGACGTTATCTTAAGGGGATGCTGGAGTAGATTTTTTTGCCGACTTTGGTCGGCAAGTTTTTCGATCAGGACACAGGTGGCTCCGACGTAGTCTGTTTACTTTTGGCAAAAGATACTGAATCTCCCGAAAAGCAATATGGCCGCACACTATATGTCAGCTGACCTTTGCCGTAAGATTTAATTGTTTCTGGAAATTAGATGTGTACAGTCAGACCGGACGTCAATTCTGTGATGATTTCTGAATATTCGAAAACCATCAGAATGTCAAATACACAAGCCAAATCCAAGTATAGTGTATACTACGGTCGCGTTGCAAAGGCTCGGAGCTTTTGCCAAAAAAAAACAGACTACATCGGCGCCACTTGTGTTCTAATCGGGAAACTTCATTCGCGCTCTTCTTGACCCACTCTGATCGCGAACAGACTACGTGAACGTAGTATGGGTTTTGCGTGGATTCCTTTTGTGTAATTGACTTTTTGACGCTCGTAGAATATTCAGAGAACGCTAAGGAATGGACGTACATTTTGATTTAACGTATGTGAGTTCCAGAATCTTTTATATCTTATCAAACAGGCGATGCTGTCAAACCCTGGTGGCCATTTTGATTTCGGGAGGTTAAGTAATATATGATTTTTTTCATATATGTTTTCTGACAGACGAATCACACTTTTGTTCCTTATTCACTTGGGTCGTTACAGTATTTTCTGCAAAACTCGGAAAAGTTTAATTTGATTGTCAATCGTCTTTTGTGTATTTTTTTATCGAAAAAACTCTTTCAAGGAATTTTATTCCCATTCACAGGCGAAAAATTGGATGGAACGATAATTTGGATTTTTCGACACAAAGCTTGCGAGTTTACGGTTGAAGAGCAATTCAAATTAAATTCTTTTTTTCCGATTGAAAAATTTCGCTTTTATTCACTATACACTTTATTTTTTTTTCATTACACAAAATTGCGAGTGTTGCGGATTAATTGACAATTGTGTTTCTTCATACTTTCAATCGGAAAACTTTCACAAACGAATTTCAAACTTTTCGAAAGCTGATAACGAAAGGAAAAAGTTCTGATGAGCAATTGTCATCGTTGGTTGAAAAATCTCGAAGGTACGAGCGTTAGGTTATATAACAGTTGATTGAATTTTACTCTGTTATAAAAAGAAAAATCACGCTTGTTCCGCAGTCCAGTCGTTCACCCCAGGTTTGTTCCACCAAAAAACCATAAATATTGCAGATTAATTGGCAGTCATAAAATACGTTTTTCTTTTTTTTTTTTCCGAAGCTGTAAAAAAAAATATATCGTTCAACCCGACGCAAGCGAAAAATGACACGCAACTTTCGGTGGATAGCTTCGATTTTGTGTGGAAAAATCGCACTGGGGTACGAGCTTGAAGCTCCACGGGAGATTGAGGAGGTAAACTCGATTGACCCGATAACCTTTCGACGGTGATGCGAACGTGTGTCACACAGCAGGATTTCCGAGAGAAACGGCTTTCTCGGTGATGGTCTTGCTGGCCATAGCATGGCACTTGAGTCCGAAGTCTCGTTTGATGGAAGGTGCGGTGACAGCAGAGTGAATCAAGTGCCACTGCTGCTGCTAATGCTTGGCGCTAGTGACGAGCAGGAGGCTAATAGACGACAGATGAAGCATCAAAGCTTCGTACCGCGGGGCTAGAGTGAACTTTGTGCATATATGTATATATATATAAATGTATAACATATTCAATGGGGCAAATGTTTCGTTAGCTGCAGGCACTTAAGCTGGAATCGAGTCAACGAGTATTCACTCAGAAGAGCGAAATGACTTTGTAGTTGAAACGTTTGGCCGGAAGCGAATTCACCGTTAGACCCTCTAGTAGTCATACAATTCTTCGGTCGACAGGTCGATTGCTCTTGCGGAAAACTCTATCGATTATCCAAGCTAGCAATGGCTGACAAACAGCCTGTTTACGGTTCTTCGTAGAACGAAAAATATGTTTACGACGAAGAATCGGTGATGCACGACTCGATTAATCGATGGAGGGGAAGAAGAACTCCACGGGAAAACTTCCTTTCGCCATAAAGTACAGAATACAACTTTAACTCTGTGGAGAAAAAATAGACAATGAGAGGCGGTTTGGAGAGAATCGTCGTTATGACAAAAATAGAGTTGATTTAATGGACCAAGTGGTACATTACCATTCAATTACGATCCCACCGAATCTTACCATAGCTCTATTAAATATTGAGTCATTGAAAGCGACTAATGTAGATCAGAAATAGAAATTTTTTTTAAAGTTTTTTTTTGTCTTTTGAATTGCTGATTTCCGGAAAAATAATAATGCTTGATGCTGAAATTACGAAAAGTACTCAAATATTTGAGAAGAATATTGGCTTGCAAGGTACAGAAAAAAATTATCTTGGGATTAGACTCGATAAGACGTAACATTTCATTTTTGGCCGGAAAATTGTTTTTTTTTTTTACGATTCTTTGGGAACGAATAATATGTGTACGACGAAGAATTGGTGATGTACAACTCGATTAATCGATGGAGCAGACGAAAAACTCCACGAGAAAGTTTTTTTCCGTCATAAAACACAGAACACAATATCAACTTTATGTGGAGGAAAAATGAAAAACGAGAGTTAGTTACGAGAAAAATAAATAAATAAGAAATATAAGAAAAATAGAGTTGATTCAATGGACCAAATGGCGCATTAACATTCAATTACCATCTTACTGACTTTCAAAAAGTTCTGAAAAGTAGCTTTTGCCATCTGAATTTCAGATTTCCGTAAAAATAATAATCAATGACGCTAAAATGACGTAAAGTATTCGTAATTACTTGAAAAAAAACAACGTTATCTTAAGGGCATGCTGGAGTAGAATTTTTTGCCGACTTTGGTCGGTAAGTTTTTCGATCAGGACACAGGTGGCACCGACGCAGTCTGTTTACTTTTGGCAAAAGATACTGAATCTCCCGAAAAGCAATATGGCCGCACACGATATGTCAGCTGACCTTTGCCGTAAGATTTAATTGTTTCTGGAAATTAGATGTGTAAAGTCAGACCGGACGTCAATTCTGTGATGATTTCTGAATATTCGAAAACCATCAGAATGTCAAATACACAAGCCAAATCCATGTATAGTGTATACTACGGTCGCGTTGCAAAGGCTCGGAGCTTTTGCCAAAAAAAAAACAAGGATGCAAAGTAGAACCTTGCACATTGCTTCCTCATTATTTTTCTGGTTTTACAAAGCTACCTCTATGAGGAACTATGTTATTCAATTTTTGGCTTTCTCATAGAGGAAGCTTTGTAAAACGCGAAAAATAATGAGGAAGCAATGTGCAAGGTTCTACTTTGCATCCTTGTTTTAATTAGATAAATATACATATTGTGGATACGCTTTTTCTATTTCGTTATTACGTTATTTCGTGATTATCAGAGCGTTTCCGAAAGTGAATGTGATAATGTATATTTTAAAAAATAATTCAACATTCCATAAAATCAAAAATTTCATACCGTTCGTCACTAAATTATACATATATAATGGCTGAATATTGTTTCATTTATATACAAAATTTGAGCTCGCTGTCTTAAGTTTTGCAAAAGTTACAATAGAGCGATAATGTCAATTTTTTGAAAAATTCAAAACGTCATAAAATTTTAACGGTTCAACCGATCTTAACCAAATTCAATAGCGATCACCGGCATATGAAAGCTCACATTCATACCAATTTTAAGGTGAATATCTCGCAAATTGAAAAAGTTATCGCGTAAACAGACATTTTTCAAAAAATTAAAAAACGCGTAATAATTTAACGATGAGGTGGATTTTAACAAAAATCTGTATGAACGATGAGGCTTGATCCCTCTATCTGTGGTCCAAATTTCAGCTTGATATCTCAAGGCATTCCCGAGTTATAAAGGTTTACATTTTTCGATCGTGTAACATACACACACACACACACACACACACACAAACATTTTTTCTAAATCACTTTTCTCGACGTTTTGGCCCATTCTGAGTGTACTGACATGAAAATCTCGAAAAAAAAAAATTTCATGAAAACAAAGCTTCCTCTGTGAGGAAGCAAAACAGACTACATCGGCGCCACTTGTGTTCTAATCGGGAAACTTCATTCGCGCTCTTCTTGATCCACTCTGATCGCGAACAGACTACGTGAACGTAGTCTAGGTTTTGCGTGGATTCCTTTTGTGTAATTGACTTTTCGACGCTCGTAGAATATTCAGAGAACGCTAAAGAATGGACGTACATTTCGATTTAACGTATGTGAATTCCAGAATCTTTTATATCTTATCAAACAGGCGATGCTGTCAAACCCTGGTGGCCATTTTGATTTCGGGAGGTTAAGTAATATATGATTTTTTTCATTTATTGTACGTTTTCACCAAATATTCGAATGTACGCCCACTCGTTTATGTTGATATTACAATCGTGTACAATTTGAAGCATGTGCGTAGCGTATTAAGGGGAGGGAGTCAGGTAAAAAAAATTGATTTTGGAAATTCAATATCATCCAAATCCTATTGCATATAAAAATGTCCAATGCACTATATTGTTGGTGCTCAATGAAAGGATTTTTTACTGTCGTCTGACTTGCATATGCTTTTCAATATTATCTTAAGCAAAGTTCTTAGGTTTTCCATTCTGAGCATGATTCAGATCAAACTACTAGACAGATTGGAATGGTTGACGTCTCATTTTCTTCTTCATGAAAAGATACACCGGCTAAATGGAGCAAACTATTTTTTTTTCATTCTGAAAGCAAAGTTAATCACTGATTTAGAAAATAGCATAAAATTTATTTATTATTAATTGTGTCACTTAAAAAATATTACCTTTTATTAACATTTGCTCCATTTAGCCGGTGTATCTTTTCATGAAGAAGAAAATGAGACGTCAACCATTCCAATCTGCCTGGTAGTTTGATCTGAATCATGCGCAGAATGGGAAACTTAAGAACTTAGCGTAAGATAATATTGAAAAGCACATGCAAGTCAGACGACAGTAAAAAATCCTTTCATCGAGTACCAACAATATAATGCGTTGAGCATTTTTATATGCAATAGGATTTGGATGATATTGAATTTCCAAAATCAATTTTTTTTACCTGACTCCCTCCCCTTAACGAAGAATAATCAAAACAACGAAAAAGCCTGTTTTTACCGACCAAAGTCGATAATAAAATCTACTCCAGCATCCCCTTAAGAGAAGAACATAGAATTAACTTTTTATCGATGAAAGAATTTAAAAAAAGTTCAATTTAATAAATATAATTTTAATTAAACTAAAATGAAAATTAACCGTTTTTGTAGGTTTGATCAGATTTTTCATGGAACTGGAGTAGCTAAATGGACAGAATTCTGATGAACGCTAATGCGGCCTTCAATTCCCTTTGTCATCAGTATTCATTAGATTTTCCTCGACATTAACGCTTTTTCATGAAGGATCGAATTACGGACTGACTTCCATTTACTTTACATTCTCATACTTCTTCCATGATAATATTTCCTCATGCCTTCCCTTTAGATCTCCCTTTACCCATCCCACTATCTCACAAAGACCAATATCATTTATCAGAGGATTCGAGGCAATCTCTAGCCAGGCTGGTATCGATTCTCAATTACTCGATCACGAGCTCCTCGTACGTACATATAATACTAGCAGAGACGCATGACTATATAGCTAGTTTCCGTCGTACTCAAGGCTATATAACCCATCGGAAAACTTGCTCGGAAAGTTATAACTCACAATTAAGTTTATGTGAGTCGTCGGCATATGGCCTTAGTGCGAGTTGAGCGAAGAGGCACGCGCGAACGCTTCAAGCACCTCAAGAGAGAGACAGCGCCGCGAAATTAATGGCGCGTATGCGTAGGATAGTTTCCCTTCTCCAGCTCTCATCCTTCTTCACCTTCTCATCCCCCATACGCTTTCCTTCTTCGTGCTCTCCTGTATATCTAGGTAGCTATCGCAAGTTTTAAGCGTCCGTTGGGTAACAAAAATTCATGAGGATGTGACAGGCTGTAACGCTTTCCTAGTCCTGCTAAAGCTTGCGTGTATAGCGCCAACCGGATGAGGAACAGGTGTCCCTTGGCACAGGAGACACCGAGCTGTCGCAGCTCTCTCATAGAAATGGCTCAAAATTATCGTAAAATAAGGGAGAAAGGGTTGTTGGCAAAGGAGATCCGTTTCAGTGCTCTGTGATTAAACCGCCTTGCTCATCAATCATAGGGTGTTTGCAAGTTGTGGTAAAGCCTTTTCGAGTCTTCAATATTTCACGAATTTATACCATTTATCACAATAAGTACAATGTACATGATGTATTATCTATAAAAGTTGAATTATAGATTATGTATTGATAATAAATAATGTAATTATATATATTTATATATACAAATACTAACTTTTGAACAGAGTATGAACATCCAATATTGATGAATTGCAAAGAAACTGAACTAAAAAGGATACGATAAAATTCACAACCATCATAGGACGGTTGTGAAGTTTGCCAACTTCACAACCTGCGTATAATGGTCGCTGCCTCGTACTTGTATCGCAATAAATTATTATGGAACGCTTCTGTGTTGTCCGTGATAACTCATATTGTGGCTCGAGAAATGATTCGCTTACAATATCGGTGGTTGATATTATTGTCGTCAGTGCTTGACTGACCGTGTCGTTGCCAATCTCGTAATCCACGTGCTTTGCTTGAGTATTGCTTTTTAGGAGAAATCCTTGTGTCGTTTGTAAAATTAGTAATCTGAGTTGTGTTGTAAAAAAAAGTAGCTTATGCATTAACGGTTTCTTTGGGCTTGCTGCTGGTCTTCGAAAGCTCGCTGTGAAGTTTTGTGCTAGCGGGGTTAACTCTGACCGGGTCGTCTGTTCGTTGTCCTGTTGAGAATTTCGCGGTGACCCGCATGCACTCTACCTGTCTGCAGGTAGAGTTTCGCCAGTTTTTGCCTCTTTTTTTGTCGCCTTTCTCTTGGTTTTACTGAAATAAATTCCTCGGCCTCGGATGTTTCTCCTGGTGCCTTCTCCATCGCAGATTCGTCACCATCCATTTCACAAACCGTTTTGCTCATATACCTTACACCGCTTATTTCACTGTGTATATAGTTTCGAGGCGCTTGATAAACACGTCTACTCTATACTGTAGGTCGGAACAGACTTAAGTAATTCATTATAAATTAAGTTGACACTCTTGGTGCATAGAATTTTCATAAAAAAAGAATGAAGTTGGAGGGCTTACAATAATCCGGGCAAAAGGGGCCATACATGGGCGGACTTAAAATAATCCGCTAAAGCGCCGGTGTCTGCTATCTCTATTGTAATGAAAACTGGAAAATTACAAAAAGGATATTTATCATAAATAATCATTGTAACTATCCGTTAATAAATTTATTCAGCGCGACTACTTATTCTGTTATGAGATAATTACTTTATTGATATCTCTGATATGAAATCAAGATATTGCACCGAGAGAAAAGATTTCATTGATGCCAAAGAAATGGGTGGATTCATTTTTTTTTCATTGATTTCAACGAAATATTTCTTTGATTTCAATGAAATAGGGCATTTGAATTTTAAAGAGAACATTTCATTGCCTTTAAATAAAGATTTACTTAGTGAGCATATAATAAAGAAACAGTTTCATTGTTTTAAAAAGACGTTTTCATTGGTTCGAAGAAACGTTTTCATTGATCTCTCTCTCGCACCTAACCTCACTTTTTTGTTTTCCGGTTCTCCCGAACGAACGGCTTCGAGTTTCGAGGAGCCAGAAGCGTAGCCTAATTCTGCCGTACTTTCTTACATACTCACAAAATTTGAGCTTTATCTGCCGCGTATTTCAGCAAAAAATAGGTTTCGAAATTTTGAGCTGATACACCGAGAGAAAAAGTTTCATTGATTCATGGAAATCTTTGCCAATGAAATGAAATACTTGAGTTTCAATACTATCTTTTCTTTGAATGATCTCAAACTGAATGAAAAGTAGTGACATTGATTCGAAGAAACATTTCTTTAAACCAATGAACCTTTTTCATTGATTATAAAGATATCGTCTCAGATTCAATAAAACCTTCTTCTTACCAGCTCAAAATTTCGAAACCTATTTTTTCTTGAAGTACGCGGCAAATAATGCTCATATTTTGTGAGTATGTAAGGAAGTACGGCAGAAATAGGCTAAGCTTCTGGCTCCTCGAAACTCGAAGCCGTTCGTTCGGGAGAACCGGAAAACAAAAAAGTAAGGTTAGGTGCGAGAGAGAGGCCAATGAAAACGTTTCTTCGAACCAATGAAAATGTCTCTTTAAAACAATGAAACTGTTTCTTTATTATATGCTCACTAAGTAAATCTTCATTTACAGTCAATGAAATTTTCTCTTTGAAATTCAAATACACTATTTCATTGAAATCAACGAAATATTTCGTTGAAATCAATGAAAACAAAATCAATCCGGCCATTTCTTTGGCGTCAATGAAATCTTTTCTCTCGGTGTAAGAAGAATGTTTCATTGAATCAGGGACGATATCTTTGAAATCAATGAAAAAGGTTCATTGATTTAACGAAAAGTTTTCTTCGAATCAATGTCACTACTTTTCATCGAGTTTGAGATCATTTAAGAAAAGATAGTATTGAAATTCAAGTATTTCATTTCATTGGCAAAGATTTCCGTAAATCAATGAAACTTTTTCTCTCGTTGTGGAGATGCTGGAGTAGAAATTCGGATTCCACTCGAAATTCTAAATTGAGATTCCTCTATACTTCGCTAAAAGGTCATAAAATTGTTAACATGGTTAGAGTGTCAGGATTTCATTTAGATAATGAAATAACATGTCTCGGAAACGAGTTTATAAGTTTGTAGTGCACCCAAGAACACTCCAGTATTATATACTGTTGCTCATGAATCTCAGGGCATAAAGGTTTGCTCTACCTGCTTTACTCTACCGCGAAAGTCATAAAAGCACATCACGTCCGCGTTCATTTAATATCAAGTACCCACGTGCCAGGGCATATAGCGTTATGGTGCTTGTGGGTTAACAGGTAAAGTTTTTCCGAAAGACAGAGAAGAACTTACGTATACACATAGCAGGTGCGAATACACTGGCGATGGCAGCAGCTGCGTAAAATTCAAAACTTTACGACGCTTCTTCAAAATGAAGAAGTCCTGAAAATATTTAAGAAGCTCGTAAACCTCTATATACACAGACTTCAAGCGCCAAACGCCTCAGCGTTGGTCTCACGCCCTTTCAGAGCCCCTGGCTTTCTCCGCTCTCATAATTCTTCGACGTCCATCAGGTGACTTCTGTCGACGCGAAATTGCCACTGACTTCGTGAATACAAAATGAGAATCCTGAAGCACAGATGCGGAATAAGGGATTAACGTTTTCGAGAAATTGTTGCACCCGGATATTACTTTTTGTGCATCCAAGCTGGGCTACATTTTCTATTCCAATCTATAGATGGATGGATAGATAACTGATTATCTGTGCTGGCTTCTTAAAGAAGAAAGCATTCTTTACGTTGAAAACAAACTTCGTGAAAATTAGCGTAAAACGTAGAATGTGTCAATAAAAATCGTGTCGAAAAAAAGTATATAAGCATATAAAAGTGTCAATTACTTTCTTTACACATCCAGAAAAATGTATCATCGATTCTACTATACAAATGTTTCCCTGAGAGCATAACAATGTTTTTGTGCCAGCCGTAACAATAAATATAGTAGCCAGCAACTAAATTGTAATACGAGTAAATTTTTATTAAATCTCTCTATATTCAGTATTCTATCCTATGAATTTTTCTGAGAGCACTCTCGCATTTAGTAAATGATATCCATAAAAAGTATCCATAAAAAAAAATAAAGTTTATCCATTGATTTTCTCAGGTGCCTTTTTTGAAAGAAACAAAAAAATATTGAGAGCGAAATTGGAAGGCTTCTACATTGCAAGCTTTTTTAATGTAATAGAATGACATTTGAGTGAAAAATAATCCGGCCCTTATCGTTGATGTATGCATCACTGGTGAGCCTGCCACTAATTAATTCATCGAGAAATACAGGTCAATCATGCACCGATGGTTCAATAAATTCATCACTGAGATCCCCTCGAGGCTCGTGCATTGTTCGTACAAAGAGGGATTATAAGCCCTTGTCATATCCCACATACTCTAGTACATCAGTAACTCCAACAATTGTCACTCTCATCTGCTGGGTACACGTTTAGAAGTACACGTCTAAAGCTCGTGAACCCATTTTGTCTCATCGATCACAGGAGTCCTCGAGTACATCGTTATTTCTCAAAATCCGTTGTTTTTCCATGTTGAATCGAGCACGATCAATTTCTCTGGGTTGATTCGATTCACAATGGGGTTTAGAAGCGAAGATCGCGGCAACGAGAGAATAATATAGAAGTGCAGATAACAAGGTCGATACCGCGCGGTGCCTGGCGCCGGGATATCGAGACAGAGTGGGATAAGGAGGTTCTCATTAATGGGTAAGAGAGTCTGCAGGATTTGAGTGACGGGTGAAAGCCTCTCGTGCTTCATGATATATGCACATAGAAGCCGTATACGAACATTCATACATATACATGTATACGTGAAATAGAATAAGCCTACCATCAGCACATAATATAATGTATAGAACATCGCCTAAAGCCTGATGTGTATTTCTTGGATGAAGGATATCGATTTAAGCTTGATAGTATGCACGACTAGATTCTGCTTAACATTCGATAATTAATGGGCTACTTTACTCTGTCAAAACGCAAAATAGGCAGTTCCAAATTTTCTGTAAAATAGTTTCTTTATACACATTAAGGGATCTTTCCAGTGTGAAAAAAAATCGTTTTTTTTTATCTTATCCATTTGTAGTAGTAGTTTATTCCATTGTATGGCTTCAATTGCCTTTTACATCCCATCCCTTCACATTTCCATTTTAACTCACATTTCCTGCGGCCGCAGCAGCATCCCCTCTCCCTGTATCGCATTTGCGCAAGGGCCCAGGGAAACAGCGGAAAACCTTTGCCGATACAGTCGGTATCCCGACTAGAAATTCAGTTATGGGGAATATCAGGGCCGGACCTGGTAACCGGATTCTAAATCCAAGGCCCCTGTCTGGCTACCTTATACGGCCCTGATTGGAAATGTAACGCTTTGGCACATCAGGGCCAGTTCAAGTTTACCACATAAGGACCTGATAAATATAATCATAGATATATAAATACATATACTTATCTTTATATTAAATTAAAAAATAAATTATTAATTTCCGCGCATTATGCCGCAATATGAACAATAATATTCTATTAATATTACAAAAAAAAAAAACAAGTCGTCTGCAGATACGGTTTTTCGTAACATCATTCGGGAAATGATGCACGCGGGATTTGAACCTAAGACCTACGGGACCTACCTATTTACCTAACTACCTAACCGAGCACGCTAACCACTAGACCAAACCGACTATGTGGATATCTCGTACAGTATTTCCATAATAGTTCAATTTACTATTTATTTAAATAATAGTTCAGTTTTTAACGTAACTAATTAGGAATTGGAACTTAAAATTTGCAAATTCAAAATGACGGGTTTAAAATTAAAAACATATTGAATGCGACATTTTGATTTTATAAATGATATTCTTAATTCCGCCAATATTTCGATCAGGTCTACCTTATCTATGCCAGGTCTGAACCTGAATATGGAATACCTTGTCAGGTCTACCTTAATTTTTCCCGAGCTGGCCCTGAATAAGATACACCTTATTAGGTCTACCTTAATATTTCCCGATCTGGCCCTGAATAAGATACACCTTATCAGGTCAACCTTCCCTATGCCAGGTCCGGTCCTAATAAGGTGCACCTTATCAGGGCAACCTTTCCAATGCCAGATCCGGTTCTAATAAGGTACACCTTATCAGGTCAAACTTATCCATGCCAGATCAGGCCCAAATGTGACGGCAGGGCTGCCCTACCAGATTTCTAGTCGGGATTGGGTTCTTTCTCCCAGCGCCGGAGCTAGTCGCGCCCCGATGTGTGTAAATACTGAACTACAGACGTATATGTCAACCTATACGTCTGGAGCTAATCACGTTCAAGTATAGCACACAACGAGACTACGGCACCATGGATATTCAAACCCGCAACCTGTCGATGCTTCGGTTCTGTCCACCGGACGCGGCCTAAACATCGGGAGAGGACCTACTGTTTAAGGTGGGTTCCGAACCACCGGGGAATTGCAGAAAAAAGCACATAGAAAAATTCCATTGGTGCCCGGCCGGGAATCGAACCCGGGACCTATTGCGTGTGAGGCCACGACTCTATCCACTGTGCCACTGCCTTCCCTGTCTTATCCATTAGTATATATACGGTCAAAAACATCCTCTCAAATTTTTAAAGCGAAATTCGAAATACTTCGCTGGCATACTTTTTGGACCTGAAATCGCCGATTAGTCGTAAGTACACAATTTAGATATATGAAATTTCTACACTCGAAACGTTAAGCGCGTTTTCCTCGAAACGACATTTTTCAAAACGGTGGACATTCTCCAGGGTACAGTTTTCAATCGATCGTTTTCAAATTTTAGGAGAACATTTTTCACGATACTCTCTATCGTGCTATGGAAACATTTTTTTAAAAATCTTCCCATTTTTATAAATGAAAAACTGTCGAAAAAAAGGCTAAAATTGGTAGTTTTTGTTCAAACCGCCGCCATTTTGTCAATTTTGAATTTAAAAAAGCCTCAATAGCACGACAGCCAATCGCATAGTAATTAATAATGTAAAAACTGAGCGGTAGCTTTTTGTGGGGTCATCTTAAGATTGAACTTAAGTTAGAATTCTTGGTTTTATTGTTATTTTATTTGTTTTATGCCTTTATGCCCTTTATTTTCTCAGCCTTTATTTTCGGCATTACCCAGAATCAACTCACCCAGAATATATGTTAAATACACATACACATTGCGAGTAGCATCTAAATCATGTTCAGATTGTTTGGACTGTAGAAGTTGTGCGGCTGTAACATCCCATTGCAAAATAATAATCGTTTCTGGTTAATTATATGGTCAACGGTTTCCACCCCCTCTAATGCGAATAATATAACAATTTGGTGGGTGCTTTAGATTGCAGGTCAGGGTGCATAGCGATTTCATTGGATGTGTGCATTGCCAGCTAAGCACGTAGTATATAACGAACGAGCATTGCGTCGTTATCCACCCTCACGAACCGAACGATATTCTATTATAGGGCTATCTGATAGTCGATAGAGTTGCGAGTTAAGAGAACCAATACTACCGGTTTGAACTTAATGGTATAGCTCGATTCTACGATATTTTGATATTACACATTCTGCTCACTAGATTAGAATAACAATTAATCATCAGTTGTTTAATAATCGAATGAGCTTAAAAAGGGAATGTTCATTAATAACTAAAACAGTATTTATATAATAGTAACCCGCGTAGAAAAAAAGAATCTTGTGAAGAATCTTTTAAAGAATCTTTAAAAAAGTCTTGAAAGAATCTTTAAAGGAATCTTGAAAAGAATCACGTATAGGATCCGGAGCAAGATTCTTTCCGGGATTCTTTTCAAGATTCTTTCTGTCCGAAAGCGTTCTGAGAATCTTTTAAAGGATCTTCGAAAGAATCTTAAAAAGCGTCTTTAAGAGAATCGTGAAAAGATTCCGTCCATTAAACAGAAAAATCGTTGAAAAAATCTTAATTAAAATTTTGAGAGGAATCGAACGAAACCTGTTGTTGCTTTCCCTTGGTGTCGAGACAGTACATTTCGATACGTCAACGAAGGGTAAACCCCTCGTGTATAGTCGAACTCAGGACAGCTTTGCAGTTTTATATACGTTCCGGCTTCAAGTCACTTGCGAGAAACGCTTCGACCGCTCGCCATCTAGCGGAGTATTGTCCACCAGTGTTTCGTATGATGTCACTAGGTGGCGAACGGACGGAGCGTTTCTCGCAAGTGGTTTGAAGCCTCAGCGTATATATAAGACTGGAAAGCTTTTCTGAGTTCGACTACACACGAGGGGTTTACCCTTCGTTGACGTACCGAAATATACTGTCTCGACACCAAGGGAAAGCAACAACAGGTTTTGCTCGATTCCTCTGAAGAATTTCATAAAACTTCTTTCAACGATTTTTCTGTTTAATGGACGGAATCTTTTCACGATTCTCTTAAAGACGCTTTTCAAGATTCTTTCGAAGATTCTTTGTAAGATTCTCAGAACGCTTTCGGATAGAAAGAATCTTGAAAAGAATCCTGGAAAGAATCTTGCTCCGGATCCTATACGTGATTCTTTTCAAGATTCCTTTAAAGATTCTTTCAAAAATTCTTTCAAGACTTTTTTTAAGATTCTTTAAAAGATTCTTCACAAGATTCTTTTTTTCTACGCGGGAACTTAATACCAATAATAATTTCGTCAAGTTGATGTCAATTTTGTCCAATTGATTGAGATTGAATTAGATTTGTAGACAATTGAATAGCAACTCCTTATCTTTTTAATTCCAAGTATTCACTGTGCAGAGAATAGGGGAGATGGGGGCAAAACGGGCAGGGGGGCAAAACGGGCATCACGACTGAAAATGACAATTGGGGGCAAAACGGGCATCGTTTCAACTTTTTCGAACACGACTTTTTTCAATTTCCTGACATTTCGTACTTGAAAATTTCGGAAAATAATTGGTGATGTCAATAAAACAGGCAGGGAGGCAAAGCAGGCTTCTCGGCTAAATATAAGTATCGTGGTCAAAATTGGCACGAAATCATAAAATGAGAATTTCGTTCTAATTGATTTCTTTATGATATACCGACTTTTTTTTCAAAGAATTAATTTGATTATAAATTTTTTGAAAAATTCATTTGACTATATTTTTTTTTCTTTGCTCAACAAAGTATCGAAAAAAAGTTCTGAACGGATGGTTAAAAAAATTCTGATCTGATGAAGATTATCAATTTTTTTTCATCACCAATTTGACGTATTTTCCGCACTTTCCATATCTAAGGAACGTAAAAAACTGAGACAAATCGTTTTTAAGAAAGTTGAGACGGTGTCCGTTTTGCCCCCAATCCTGATTTTTAATGGAGCTGCCCGTTTTGCCCCCATCTCCCCTAGTTCAGCTTGTAATTTCCAGTACAAGGGAGTCCTAATCTACGTACAATGATCGGTGTATCATAGTCCATACATAATGGAAATCAGGGTGTATCAATGACAGATCATCGTAGCATTCGTCATTGGTCTCATCGGATTATTGAGTTGAGCTAGGGTTTCTGAATGTCTAAATTCCTGAATGCACATATACCCTGGATGTCGATCGTCGTCAAAGGAGCCGAAACGTGGGTACCGAGTTAGACATCCAAGCAAGGATTAATCCTACTACCGAAGGACCAACGTCGTGTGCTCTGCAAATGAAGACGGGGGAGCTGCTTGATAACAAAGCAGATCGATGTGTTGGTACAGTATAAGTGGAGAATGGGCGGAGAATTCGAGATATATGTGGGGAGAGAGCAACCAGAGCAAATTCTGTCGCCTTGAGGCACCTGCATATCTATTCACTGTGTCTGTGTTTGAGTGCTTGAGTCTGTATAGTTTCATCTGCATTTCCATCTGCTTCAGCTAAAACGTACTCCTTTGGGGATCAAGCCAAGCGCCATAGCTCGCGCTCCCTCAGGACAACGTTAATGCCTGTAAATTCATCGGTTGTCGCACCACCCAACGATGGAAATAGAGGCAAAACGTGCACCAGCTGTTACGATCTCGATGCCTGAAATTACTTCGGTTGTGCGAAGCAGTGAACTTACTCCTGCATGAAGATCCCGAGTTCTCGAAGTACCGATAACTCGGAACGCAGATGAAGCTTCGAAAGGAATGTCTTATTTGCTTTCAGCGCGAATTCATGAAGAGGACTTAAACTTCAGGGCTGTCTTAAGATACTTATAGAGGTTTACTCAGTAATGAGCTACTTGAATTTCATTTAACCAAACTGTGAATCATTTGCGATATCTGCCGTGGAGTTATTTCCAAGTTGCGCATATGGAAACAGTGTGCAAATCCAAAACTATCTCCCACGTATCCTCATATATAGACGTGACATTTCGTATCATCTGTTGTAGCGAATTGCTCTGTTTGATCACTTCTCTATGGACTGCTGAGCTCATCTAGTCGATACGAAAACCAATTGTCATATGTGATCATAATCCCGAAGCCAATCCCGCACACATACGGTCTATGTTCAGTCGTATGCAGTGTGGATTAGTTTCTAATATCCTTTCTTTTTTGGAATTTGTTCATTTATAGCAGAAAAAGTTTTGACAAAATGATTTGGATATTAAAACGATAAACCAGTGTATAATGAAATGAAGGAATCGACGGCCCTACTTAGGCTCTCGTCGGTTGAGGACTTAACTAAAATGCAATTACCGTTACGATTTCAGAAAAATGCTAGAAAAATTGAAGTCTAATTTCCGTATATTTATTCAAGGAACTTTTTTTTTGTTTTCATTCGTTAGTTACTTTTCATCCTCCAAATGTCAAACAATTTCAGAGATTTCTGAAGAGTCAGTGAGTCATAAAACCGTTCGGGCTGCATGATAGACTTTTTTTTACTATCCTTTAGAAAACCAAATATCCGGCAAATAAAGTTTTTCGAGTCAGGAGGTTGGCTTATTGCTTCATAACGTCCACCAGCTCAGTTGCCAAGTAACGGGTTAGCCGCTACCTTCGATTTCAGTTCAATGGTTTAGTCTATTCATTTTGTCCAATCGATTGTGGCGAATTTCTTGGCCACCAATTTTTGGCAATACCTGCAATTGTCACTTAGTGTTATTCGTGAATTATCAAGTCAGCTTTCATCCGATATGCAACGGAATCAAAGCGATTCTAGATGACTTCATAGTCTCAATCGATATAAATCATTCTATCTTGGAATCATATTAAGAATTCGCGATACGAACTTAGAATTAATGTTGCTTGTTACAAGTGCAAGTATTGTGAAAGTCATCAGTTCATGTAGCAGTATTCAGTTAATTGACTTAACCACCTTCGGTCCATTAGTTTGGGGTTCAGGAGATACACGTTTTCATGGCATCGCTCGTCATTTGTCGATATCAAGATTTACGACCTTGGTTAACTCGAACATAACTCGAGTTGCACTGTGGATACGAGAGAGATAGATCCTAGACCAATCACATCATGTTAGTCATATACACATCTGTGATATCTGATTTCAATGGAAGACCACTAATATCAATGTCAGTTCACATTGATGTTTGTCTCTTCCCACTGGTTACAACGTCGTTGCCGCACGGAAGGAAACAATTGGTTGCCCTAATCAACTTGTATGGCTAAATTTGCTGTAAGCGACTACACTAATTAAAAAAACGTTAGGACCAACAAAACATGCGTTTGTGGGCAACGAAAAGAATATTCTTTTGATCGAATGAAATATGTAATTGATCGAAGCAACAGCTGATAAAATCCAAAAATGATTTGATTACCATTGCCAAATATTTTCTTTTTGCCGCCCGCAAGCGCAGGTTTTGTTGGTTCTAACGATTTTTTTTATCAGTGTAAGTTGGCTGGATTTAGGTTGGTCCGAAAAACTAATTAGTTGTGACACCCAACTCGATAATTGCTAACTAATTAATGTGTTGATCCAACCAATTTATTTATTTCCGGAATCAACTACTTTATTGTCCCCGCCGCTATGATCGCTTAGAGCGTAATCAATTTGTTTACTCTATTTATTTAAATGATATCAACCTGGACACCGAAAGCCATGGAGATATCGACCTGGACCATAAAAACTAATAAAATGGTGCAATACTCTTTACTATTACTCAGTCGAATAGATCACACTTAAGACTCTTTACTTTTGGAAAGATGTTCAATACTATTTTAATACTTTCTTTACTTGAGCGAAATATTATTCGGTATGTCTTATTCCACTAGACCAGCCTTGGCATACTACAATTCAAGACACTTTTAATATTTCGGAAATACTGTTTTCATCCTTCAATTTTTGCGCGGGTAGGTTTATATTCTTGTTACCATGTAATAATTAATCAACGATAATGGCAAGTCTGCAGGCGAATTAAGTGATGCTTCAAAGGAGGAATCTTAGTACATAGCATCAGCTGACGGTAATAGATCGTTTGAAAGTTAAACGCTTGAGTGCCCCCACGACATATTATACTAAAGATTCGCAGTATAACGAGGTAAAAACAAATAAAAATGTATCGGTCGTAAACATTTCTCTCCCGTTGAATATTAAAATGAATATCCTATGAATAAAAATGGACGCTGAACGACAGAATTGTACAGGAGCGAAGTATATGGAGAGTAATCCTGGACAGGCAATTTTTTTACAACGGGTCCCCGCGGCAGTGTCGTCATACGCAGGGATCGTAATAATAAAAGTATTGCCAATCCCGCAGCGCACATTTCTCATTCCCGCCTAACCGAGCTTGCAGCTCTAGTGCTATGTACTGAATATCACGTATTTATTGATTACCAATGCAACGGACCGCCATCTCGTTGCAAAAGATATAAATGCAAAAACTGGATTAAAAGAAGGCGGGGTAGGGAAAAAAAAGGCACTAAAACATCGAGTGCTAGCGAACGGAGTGGTTCGGTTTTGCCACGTGTGCAAACACGAGAGATACTGTCTATATGTGGAGAGTTTTGTATAGCCGAGAGGATATAATATAGTCGAGAATAGCGATAGATCGCCGTGCGAAAATCAACACCATGCAACCTGCGGAACTGAATAAATGCGAATGATGTTGAATGAACCGAGAATTGTGTGCTGCTATGATGATTATGTGCCAGTAAAATTGTGTGACCGCGCGTAACGATCTGTTTACCTGCGATAGCTCGGGTTTTCTGTGGCAAAACCAGTGGGTAGAGATAATTACTGGTAAATGTGCAAAGAAAAAGTTGAATATACTTTAACATATACAATAATTTCGAACTTACAGAAAGATGAACTGATGCACCGAGAGAAAAGATTTCATTGACGCCAAAAAAATGGGCGGATTGATTTTGTTTTCATTGATTTCAACGAAATATTTCGTTGATTTCAATGAAATAGTGCATTTGAATTTCAAAGATTATTTTTCCCATCCAAATTTCGACCAATGGAATTGCACCATTCGACGTCACATGGGGCAAGCTACACGGTATTATACTGATTATTTTTCCCATCGGAATTTCGACCAATAGAAGCGACGCATTTGGCCTTATGTGGGGGAACCTAGGCGATTTTATTTCGGATATTTCCTAACAAGTTGCTAAGCAATAAAAAAAATTTCTGAACCACTTTTAACCTGAGAATTTTTTACATTTGTCAAACTTCTAACGAGAACTGGAACGTGATCTGAAGAATGAGCCGAAATTCCGATGGAAAAAATAATCCGACAAATACCCCTCGAGCTTTAAAATTAATCGTGTATTTCCCTCAAACTTCCCTGCATACAAACAATCGTGTCAAGTTTTGCAGAAAATTCCCTCGCGCAAGCGCTCGGGATTTTTTAACCTGCAAAACTTGACACTCTTGTTTGTATGCAACGAAGTTATCGGGAAATACCCGATAATTTTGAAGCTCTTGGGATATTACTACTGGTAATTTTTTGATAATTTTGCGTGTTGGTTATATATATAAAACAAAAAATCATTTAACCGCGTCAACCATCTGTCAAACTGACAGATTGAATTTTATTGTGGCAGTCAAAGGATTTTTATTTGATATGAGTAGGTTTGGAGTTGAATCCTTGCAAACTATTAATGAAAAAGTAAAGGAAAATGTCCCTTTTAATACGATTAAATCGAAAACCTCAGTCTGGAATCAATATACAAATGTCTATAACAATTGTGTATTTAACTGCAATACTTTAAACATGAATTAAAAGGTTTTTGTTCTGATTATGAAATTTCCTTCTCAGAATGATAATTTTTGTCTCATGGTGCAATTCCATTTGTCGCAATTTGAATAGAAAAAATAATCCCCCGAATACCACTCGAGCTTCGAAATTAATCTGATGTTTCCCTCCAGGTTCCCTGCAAACAAATAAACTTGTCAAGTTTTCCAGAAAAATGACTCGCGCTACGCGCTCGTGATTTTTTAACCTGGAAAACTTGACTCGTTCATTTGTTTGCAACGAACCTGTCAGAAAATATCCAATAATTTCAAAGCTCTTGTGATATTACAAGTGATAATTTTTTGATAATTTTGCGTGTTGGTTATATATATAAAACAAAAAATCATTTAACCGCGTCAACCATCTATCAAACTGACAGATTGAATTTTATTGTGGCAGTCAAAGGATTTTTATTTGATATGAGTAGGTTTGGAATTGAATCCTTGCAAACTATTGATGAAAAAGTAAAGGGAAATGTCCCTGTTAATACGATTAAATCGAAAACCTCAGTCTGGAATCAATATACAAATGTCTATAACAATTGTGTATTTAACTGCAATACTTTAAACATGAATTAAAAGGTTTTTGTTCTGATTATGAAATTTCCTTCTCAGAATGATAATTTTTGTCTCATGGTGCAATTCCATTTGTCGCAATTTGAATAGAAAAAATAATCCCCCGAATACCACTCGAGCTTCGAAATTAATCTGATATTTCCCTCCAGGTTCCCTGCAAACAAATAAACTCGTCAAGTTTTCCAGAAAAATCACTCGCGCTGCGCGCTCGTGATTTTTTAACCTGGAAAACTTGACTCGTTCATTTGTTTGCAACGAACCTGTCAGGAAATATCCGATAATTTCAAAGCTCTTGTGATATTACAAGTGAGAACATTTCATTGCCTGTAAATGAAGATTTACTTAGTGAGCATATAATAAAGAAACAGTTTCATTGTCTTAAAGAGACGTTTTCATTGGTTCAAAGAAACGTTTTCATTGATCTCTCTCTCGCACCTAACCTTACTTTTTTATTTTCCGGTTCTCCCGAACGAACGACTTCGAGTTTCGAGGAGCCAGAAGCTTAGCCTATTTCTGCCGTACTTCCTTACATACTCACAAAATTTGAGCTTTATTTGCCGCGTACTTCAAGAAAAAATAGGTTTCGAAATTTTGAGCTGGTAAGAAGAAGGTGTCATTGAATCTGAGACGACATCTTTATAATCAATGAAAAAGGTTCATTGGTTTAAAGAAATGTTTCTTCGAATCAATGTCACTACTTTTCATTGAGTTTGAGATCATTCAAAGAAAAGATAGTATTGAAATTCAAGTATTTCAATTCATTGGCAAAGATTTCTGTGAATCAATGAAACTTTTTCTCTCAGTGTGGGCTATGACATATTAAATGACAAAAGATCGCTGGAGGATTATGGGATATGGCTATATAAACGTATATATAAAGGAGAAGTATAAATGTATATTATTTGGGTAATCGGATAACCGCTTTTGCCTCGGATATTCGCGGTTCCAGTATTCTGCGGGACTTAAGCGGGACTTAAACTGCGTTGCAACATTGAGACTGCGCCACAAGTGTTAGAAACGCTACTCATTCAGTATTACAGCGGTATCTAATGCTGAATGGATATAACAGTATGAGCTATGAAAGTAATTTAATGCTGAAACGAAATTACGCCGTAAATGGAATGTATGGAATACTGAGAGGAAATAACTCTATAAATACATGATGTTCTCCAAAATACTCGATAGGAAAATTGGTAATCATGAAACATTTGAATTTAATATTCAGCGAATTAGATTTTGAAGGATGAAAATAATGTTATGAGAAAAAAAAAGTCTTCAAAAGTAAAATTGCAAAATCCGATCATACAAATTGTGGATGGGGGTTAAATCAGATCTGGCATGAATGGAATTTTTTTAAATATTTGCGAGTTTTTACTTTATGCTTGAATATCTTAGCAAATTGTGCATATAATGCATGAAAATATACGGAGACTTTAAGCGGAAACGACCGAAAAAAGTGTGCAAATTTAGTCATAAATGCTTCATAAGGGTCGAAAGTGCCTTAATGTGTCGCGAAAACTGCGCAACACCGTAAGGCTCACGTGAGTGGAAAAGAGACGATTTTTCTAGAAAAAACCGAAAACCATTTTACGAAGTACACTGTAAAAAAAAAATCTACTTGAAATTTAGAGTACTTTTACTGGAATTTTTTATTCATAAATTAGTATATTAAATTTAGTATACAAGTGTAATGTAAAATTAATGTATGGTACAGCACATTCAATAATTTACTTTAATTTTACTGGAAAAGTACTTGAATTTTAATAATTTGCTTTAATTTTACTGGGAAAGTACATGAATTTTATACCATAATTATATATTAAATTTCGATGACGAGTTTATGAATAAAAACTTCTAATTTTTTCTATCAGTGTAAGCTCAAATACTACGCACAATATAACATTTCTTTCGTCCTCATTTTCGGTAAATTAAGTTTCGAAAACGATATGTTTTTGTGAAAAAACCCAACGTATTCTTGCAAAAGGTAATTTTAAAGAATTTATCAGAAATCCTGTGATGCGCTTCAGAATTCGATGTTACACGGAGAAAACTTTTTTGCTAGGCCAGTAAATATTTTGCTAAAATAGTTACAACATTACATTATTTTTTCTAACCTCGCTAAAAAATTCGTTAGTCTTACTAATCTTCTTGTCAACGTAACAAATTTTCTTGCTAAGCTGACAAATCTTTTCGTTAAGCTAACTAAAATCGCATACATCTTCTCCCCGTACGTAACAGTAACTTTTAATTTAAGATTATCAGTGTGGCTTTACGATTCCCGCTAATTAAAAGTCCACCATTATTGATATGTTCTGTTAAAGAATAAATTATTCGTAAACGAGAAAAAATGAGTAAATCATGCGCGAAACATTATCGAAAATTATATCGCAGTTTAGGGGCAAAAATTTCGGAATTCCACCTCATATTTCAGCCTGCCAGATTGGCGTTACCCCTTTAGTCTAGCATTCGAGAATTCCGCAAATTTTCATACCCCAATGTATGCTTTGTGTACCACAAAATTAATTAATCCATTAATTATTTTGGGAGTAATCATACATATTAAACATAGAAATTTAGGTGGCTTCGTTATGGTTGAATATAACCATATATTTAAGTAAAAAAGCACCAATCACAAGCTGAAGGGGCTTCAAACATTAATATTCACTAAGTATACCGTGAATCTCCTCAAAATGCGAATTGCCGTGAGCTAGTAAAAAAAAACGAGGAAAACCGAGCGGTTGGCCCTATCCAGAAATCTCCCAGCTATTCGCCCCTTGTTTTGTATATAAAGGAAACGTAGAAGAGTGGAAAAACGTTTAACTAATTGCTCGACATTAGTCAGTGGAGTCCTCTCTTATTTTTTTTTTTTTTTTCTTTTTCCCTCTACTTTCCCTCATCGTGTATTCTTCTTTTATTCTTTCTGCAAGAGTCCCTCGCAAAGTTACGTACACTGCTGATATATATAAGTATACACCTGGCCTTAAAAATAGTTGCAAATATTTCGAAGCTGAGAGCATAGAGTCGGGGTAGGTCGTAGACAGGTGAGTCGAGCTTTCCGGAGGCTCGCTGACTGTTATCTATCCGAGAAAACGCGTTGCAACGGCTATTTACGTTCAGCTAATTGTTAATTATTCAAGGGAGACACGGAACGCGCGGATATACAGCGTAACAGGCAAGTTTGTTGTGAGGGTTATTCGGAACGAACGGGAGAGCGAGTGAAAGAACGAAAGACGTACGGATACAACCAATTAGTTTCTTCTGAGAGCCGCGAGGCGAAAGAACGAGATGGAGAAGCTTGAATTACGTGAACATTTTTTCTCGCGCTCCCCCTGAAATCTTGTTTTTTTTTTTATTATTTATTTCACCATACCTTCATTGCACCCGTGCTAATTAAATGGCGTACACACGATCACACGGGATTCTCGCTTGTAAGTAAAAAAGACCCTGCAGCTCGGATCAGATTTTCTGCGTAAAAATTATCTGCCCTGCAACATTCAACGTCTACTGCATAAGTAAAATAGTTATTAAGTAAAACCTTGCAAATTGCTTCTTCATTTTTTTTTTTTTTTGTTCCTTCGTCCATAAAACTTCTTGTATGAGAATATACGAAATTCAGTTTATTGATTTAAACATACAGGAAATTTTATGGATGACGGTGCAAGTAATTAGGAAACAATGTGCAAGGTTTTGCAAACTATTTGTTAGCAAAATCTTACTAAATGACTAAAATTTGTATCGAAACAAAATGTTAAGTTGTGTACTTAGTCCGGCAAGAAAATGTTGTATTTTTTAAACAAAACGCAGTAATATAAATACTCACTAAGTATAGTATCTAATATTCCATTCGACATATTTTATTAAAGATTAATGCTAAATTTTAGATTAGTCGCTTGAACCGTTCTCGAATTATATGCGTTTGTCAACAATAGAAAATCGGGGCCGCATCTCTAAAGATTAAAACTGGCCAACGGCGAAAAAAATGCAGATAATGCTAGCCAATTTTTTAATATAATAAAAAAACTAAAAAGGGGCCTGAAGATAGGCGCAAAACGGATAAATTTGCCTTCGAAAAAAAATAATTGCACCAAACAACAGGCCAACCACAAAATTACAAAAAGATGCAAAGTAGAACACGGAAAAAAAGGCTTGGTTGGAACAACCAAGTGCCTTGGTTATATATGCGCCAGACAATTAATTGGTTAGACCAACCAAGTTATTTGTTAGGCTACCAATTTCTTGGTTGGTCTAACCAAGTCACTTGGTTAGCTTACCAAGTGACTTGGTTAGTCACTTGGTTAGTCCAACCAAGAAATTGGTAGCCTAACAAATAACTTGGTTGGTCTAACCAATTAATTGTCTGGCGCATATATAACCAAGGCACTTAGTTGTTCCAATCAAGCCTTTTTTTCCGTGAACCTTGCACATTGCTTCCTCATTATTTTTCGCTTTTTACAAAGCTCCCTCTATGAGGAAGTATGTTATTCAATTTTGGCTTCCTCATAGAGGAAGCTTTGTAAAAAGCGAAAAATAATGAGGAAGCAATGTGCAAGGTTCTACTTTGCATGCTTTTTTAAATTAGATAAATAAATATGTTGTAAATTTGCTTTTTCTATTTTGTTATTCCGTTATTTCGTTATTATTAGAGCGTTTTCGAAAGTAAATGTGATAACGTATATTATTAAAAATAATTCAACATTCCATAAAATCACAAATTTCATACCGTTTGTCACTAAATTATACATATATAATGGCTGAATATTGTTTCATTTATATACAAAACTTGAGCTCGCTATTTCAAGTTTTGCAAAAGTTACAATAGAGCGATAATGTCAATTTTTTGAAAAATTCAAAATTCCATAAAATCTGAACCACTTTACCGATTCGAACCAAATTCAATACCAAACAGCATTGAGTGCACCTACTCTTATAACCAACTATTCAGCAAAATAGACTTAATTTTACGAAAGTTAGAGACAACGTCCTTTTTTCAAAAAATTCAAAACGGCATAAAATCGAAATTTTCGCACAGATTTTGTCGAAAATTGGTATAGTTGAAGAGGGTCTGCTGCTACACTAGTGTGCCAAATTTAAGCGCGATATACAAAACCATTCTTGAGTTATCAGCGTTCGAATTTTCGGAGTTGTATACATACAAACACACACACACACACACACACACACACACACGGACACATACATATGGACATTTTTTCTAGATCACTTTTCTGGACGTTTTGGACAATTCTAAGTGTCCTGACATAAAAATCTCGAAATTTTTTTTTTTTCATGAAAACAAAGCTTCCTTTATGAGGAAGCAAAAAAAATTGGGTCGTTTACCTTATCGACTATGCGCAAATTCAGTACGAAAAGTCGTATTACTTCAACCAATTTTCATGCATTTGTTGTGCTAATTGTGTTTTTTTTCCTTTCCTTTGTCATCTTTTACACACTTACAACCATCGTATTTTCACATGATACTGATACGTAAAAGTAACGCGTTTTCGCAGGTGATAAAACGTGATAACAATGTACAGGGCAGGAAAAAGCAGCCTCGGCAACAAACTTGGTTTTTATAGACTGTGACAGATGTCATAAAATATCTATGTAATAAGGTACATATCTGTGGCACAAGATAGAAAACCCGGGATAAAATGTCTACCCTCTTTGAATCCTACATGTAGTAGTCGTGTAGCAAAGTATATAAGCCGAGGATCATGATGTTCTGCTGAGCCTCCGGAAATGCTAGATATTACCCACTTGGAGTAACCGGAGAAAATAGTGGACTGAAATTTTTAACTTCAAATCTCCAGTTACATTCTTTAAATGAGAGGACATAGACGCTCTTTTATAAAACAACGTTTTCCACGTTTTAACTAGGATAATCTCCCCTACGAAAATGTCTCATTCCAATTACTACTCGCATTCCAAATTTCAACAATATCATGCGTTTCATTTAATCCTCCATTAAAATGTAAAATTTAACAAGTATTTTATCTCTTTCTGTGTCATAAAAAAAAATCCAATTCCGAGGGTCATTTCGGCCCTCACGAAGTCACTGAACGATTAAATCCGATGAAGTCATATCGGGGGCAAAAGCGGGCTGTCCAATTAATTCGCGACAGTGAATCTATATGATTCGCAGATATCAGAAAGAATAAATCATCGATGGTAGCCGATGCGTGGGTGTCACGACCACAACGATAGAATGTTCGCAATCAAACGTCAGCATGAAATGTCTACGTAAGCTACGTGAATGACCGGACATAGCAATTCCGTGAATACATTTTGAGTTCATTGCCGCGTGTAACACAGTCAACTATTCGATCGCGCGATGCACGACGATCGGAGAATGTGGTTACGGCGACAGATGTACTAACCCTTCGTCCTTCCAGCACCAGCAGCAGTCGCGTCGTAAGTTTTAGCATACGCAAACGCCCGGCTCTAATTGTACAGCACCACCGATGTAAATTGAGCTTTAATACGACCGCACGACTGTTACCGTAACTTGGATGGCTATGTACAGCCAATACATCCACGCGTTGCATCTGCAACTCGTGCGACGCTCTGGCAACATTCCGTTTCTCCGTCTCGTACACGGAGAAAACGGGTTGGTTGAGAAAACTAACCTTTAAATGCTTGGTACGTTAGATATAGTTTGGTTGGCATTACCATTGGTTGGTTGGCACTACCAATCGGTTAGTTGACGCCACCAATCGGTTGGTTGGCACTACCAATCGGTTAGTTAGCGCCACCAATCGGTTGGTTGGCACTAACAATCGGTTAGTTGGCGCCACCAATCGGTTGGTTGGCACTACCAATCGGTTAGTTGGCGCCACCAATCGGTTGGTTGGCACTACCAATCGGTTAGTTGGCGCCACCAATCGGTTGGTTGGCACTACCAATCGGTTAGTTGGCGCCACCAATCGGTTGGTTGGCACTACCAATCGGTTAGTTGGAGCCACCAATCGGTTGGTTGGCACTAACAATCGGTTAGTTGGCGCCACCAATCGGTTGGTTGGCACTACCAATCGGTTAGTTGGCGCCACCAATCGGTTGGTTGACACTACCAATCGGTTAGTTGGCGCCACCAATCGGTTGGTTGGCACTACCAATCGGTTAGTTGGCGCCACCAATCGGTTGGTTGACACTACCAATCGGTTAGTTGGCGCCACCAATCGGTTGGTTGGCACTACCAATCGGTTGGTTGGCGCCACCCATCGGTTGGTTGGCACTACCAATCGGTTGGTTGGCGCCACCAATCGGTTGGTTGGCACTACCAATCGGTTAGTTGGCGCCACCAATCGGTTGGTTGGCACTACCAATCGGTTAGTTGGCGCCACCAATCGGTTGGTTGGCACTACCAATCGGTTAGTTGGCGCCACCAATCGGTTGGTTGGCACTACCAATCGGTTAGTTGGCGCCACCGATCGGTTAGTTGGCACTACCAATCGGTTAGTTGGCGCCACCGATCGGTTGTTTGGCACTACCAATCGGTTAGTTGGCGCCACCAATCGGTTGGTTGGCACTACCAATCGGTTAGTTGGCGCCACCAATCGGTTGGTTGGCACTACCAATCGGTTAGTTGGCGCCACCAAACGGTTGGTTGGCACTACCAATCGGTTAGTTGGCACCACCAATCGGTTGGTTGGCACTACCAAACGGTTGGTTGGCACTACCAATCGGTTAGTTGGCGCCACCAAACGGTTGGTTGGCACTACCAATCGGTTAGTTGGCACCACCAATCGGTTGGTTGGCACTACCAATCGGTTAGTTGGCGCCACCAAACGGTTGGTTGGCACTACCAATCGGTTAGTTGGCGCCACCAATCGGTTGGTTGGCACTACCAATTGGTTAGTTGGCGCCACCAATCGGTTGGTTGACATCAATTGGTTAGTTGGCATTACCAATCGGTTGGTTCTGACACGCAATAACTTGCTAATGCCATATTTTACCACGCCTGTTGTTTGGCACGTATCAATTCCATAGTTTCTACAACTACACCCTTTTCTCCGTGTACCAAATAACGCCGAGAAATAAACGCTGTGCAAAGAAAAGTGAAAGAAAAAAATCTCTTACTCAACGAGGTGTTACAGTATAATTGGAGGGTATACATTATATTCCTATATCACGCTGATTACACTTTTCACTGGAGATTCATTCTTCTTCATTACTGCCCCAGGAAATACGTTGGCCAACTTGCTTTTGTTGCTTCGTTATTTGCTTCACGCCTTCAGAGGGCGCCCTGCGCGCTTTGGAATGAAAAAGCAGAAGGTTTATAATGGGACGGAAGTATATTGCACAAGCTAAATACGGAAGCGCTTGCCGTTGGAGGGACGATCGATAATGCTATAGAACTATGTGCGGGTGGATGGAAGGATGTCGTTACGCATCGGAAATGTGTAACCCGGTAATTACATAAAGCCATCGATGTGAACGGACCACTAATGGCCAGCTTGGCCTACGGTATGTGTTCTGTTCTACGACACTAGGCCGGTTACCGAGCGTCTGTACATATATGCGTATGTGTAACTACATCTCGCACCTTGAGAGTAATACACTTGTGGCAGGTGTACCACGACGACGAGGGTAAGGGGCGTAAAGAGCCGTTAGGCACATCGAACCTGGTACACATTCGATGATGTTGTCACTCTGGGGGTCCGACCACATGAGAACCATCAGTTCGAACGTCTTCCTGAATTAAAGGGGTTGAGTCATTAAATAAGCTTGCAAGAAAAAAGCAGCACATTTCACTTCTTCACCATTGTTCACCCGTTGTTTGACTTTGATTTTTCAATGTTCCCACACGGAGAGAAAAGTGTGTAGCTTCGCGGGTTTCTGTTGTTAATTACTATAACTTGCGTACCGCGGTGACACAAAAGCTTTATCAAGGTTGTTCCTGTACACGTAGAAGCTTTCACAATGTGCATTGTAATCTTTCCGATTTTGCTTTAGTACCATGCTCATTATTCCTATATTAATGTTTCCAACCGATATTTTACTTATACGTATACGTATGACAGTATTCCCTTTTTATATAGGAACAATTAGTAAATTTTTCGTACTATTTTCAATATGATACAGGAATTAATTATGGAAGGATTTTCTATGCGTTCCCTTAAATACATTTAAGGAAGGGGAAATGTATTTAATATGCTTTGCAAGTTAGTGTATAAAAATGTGAACATTTTTAAAGAGGCCATCATATTTTGTAATTCAATTCAATTTTGTTTCTCTGACTGTTGTGTTTAAACTGCAACACGCTAGCCAAAGTAGGTCGATAAGTCAGAGTTGTAACTTATCATATGACAACTCGACCAAAAATACAAATATTGAGCAGCTTCACTGCCATGTCTTCGATATCCCACGAAAGACACTTTTGGGCGAAAAGACTGCTCTTTATATGCACCGCCGTAGATCTTTTCGTTCGCGAGAAAAGTCGTGGTTATTCGCCATCTAGCGGCTGAAAACTCACTAAATGTTCTCTGGGTTTGTTTACTATATAAATATGACAAGTCAATGTTTCTTATGGTGTATAGTAATTACAACATTTCTTATACACTCCAGATTCACAGTTCTACTTATTTGTGATGTCGCTAGATGGCGAATTCGTGTACCGATTCTCGTAAATGGAAGTGACTACGGAGGCGCATATAAGCGGGGAGGTTTCATGCCGATTCGTCCTGTGGCATTATACCGCAGGGCAATATATCGATTTTTTGTCGCTCTCTTCGGGTCGTTCTAAAATAGTAACGACCCAGCGCTTATGAAGAAAAGAAAGACTTTAAAAAACCTCAAAGAACAAACGTATGCTGTTAGGAAAATTTTACATATGTAGTGAATGAATAAATTCGCGACGTCATCATTAACCATGTTCTTATTTGCGAATCTAAAAACTCCCTATATTTTGATAATCCCAAAGCAGAATAGGAAATTAATACTAATCGACGGTAATAAGTCCCATGTAAATGAAGATTACTCCAATGTTTTCAGCTTTCAAAAAGATACAGATACAACGGATTACTATACTGTTAAGGAATAAGTCATTGTTGCAATTAAGCAAATTTGGGACGATTACTATACGTATCGTAAGCTGTAAATTGTTTATATGAGCTTTTACAATAGAGCCCATGGGTCACCGCCGTACAATATTTTCTGCAAGTGGCAGCTATATTCGCGGATCCATTTCTTTCTGTGCAAAAAATGTTGTAATTTTGCTGTATTGTAATATTACATACCCTTAGAAAAAGTACTAAATGTCAATTGCCTACTACTATATTTTCGAGATATACCGTTTGCTTATATTTTTTTTGGTTTAGTGATATCTCGATAACCTCAAAGTGTATTGTAACGTAAAAAATACGAAAATTCTCGTTTTTTTTTAACGTACTTTTTATATATTTGGTTTTCAAATTTATTGAATCGCGTCAAATTTGAGTATATCTTTTTTACTTTCAATGTAAGTTTTCTAAATAAGGCCCTTCCTCTATTGAACTGATTTTTTTTTTCATTTCACTGACCCATATCATGAAGAAATATGCAGAAGGGCTAAGTGGCAAGCGCAATAATGTACGAGATATAATTATATACATAGATTTTTGTTCTTTTAATTTAAATTTCCTAAATATGGGTCTTTCTCTATTGAACTCATTTTTTTTTCACCCATTATGAAGGCGTATGCAGGAGGGATATGTGGCAAACGCAATAATGTACGAGATATAATTAAAGAATAATTAAAAGGAAAAAAACCTATGATCAAATTATATCGGATTATTACTTAGAAAAATTAGATTGAAAGTAAAAAAAAAAACATAATTAAGTTTGACGCGATTCAATAAATTTGGAAACTAAATATATAAAGAGAACGTAAAAAAGCGAGAATTTTCGTATTTATACGTTACAATACTCTTTGGAGTTATCGAGATATCACCAAACTAAACAAAATATAAGTAAACGGTTTATCTGGAAAACGGAACGCCGTAGGCTCTTGAAATTTAGTACTTTTTCTGAGGGTATATAGTATTACAATACCGCAAAATTACAACATTTTTCGAGAACGTTGAAAAATCGGGTGGTTGAATTGGTGTGGAATGTCTCCTGTGTAAGGAAAGTTATCGACGTTGGCTTCCTCGTAGGTAAATGATTAAAAAAGCCTGCAAAGTAGAACCTTGCAAATTGCTTCCTCATTATTTTTTGCTTTTTACAAAGCTACCAGTCTGCGAAAGTATGTTGATGGATTTTGGCTTTCTCATAGAAGAAGCTTTGTAAAAAGCGAAAAATAATGAGGAAGCAATTTGCAAGGTTTTGCTTTGTTGGCTTGTTTTGGATCGAGAGTTTTTCTGAAAGTTCAAAGTCTCATGAAATTTGAACCACTCGACCGTGTTATGCCAAATTTTTACCTCAACTTTGTTCCATATTAATCCGTATGTGCACCAAATTTGAACTCAGTATCTCGTATAAAACTTGCTGAAATAGTCGAAGTTGTCTTAAATTACAACGTCAATTTTTCGAAACTTCAAAATCCCGTAAAATCCGAACCTCTTTACTGATCTTCGCCAAATTAAATATCTACTACAGTTGGATAGTAGTTCGTCTTTGTAGAGAATTTGAGCAGGATTAGGCGAAGTTAACTTGAATTGGAATGAAAATATACATTTTTCGGAAATTCAAAATTCTATCAAATCTGAACCGCTTTATGGATTTCGCTCAAATTCAATACCGACCGGCATTATTCATTACTTTATTCGTCAAGAACTATTTACCTCACTACATAACTCATAAATTGCGACAGCTAGAGAACATATCGACATTTTTCGAAAAATTCAGTCTTACAAAATCTGAAAAATTATTTTATTTTTGTCGTAAATTTCTACATAGGATGAGGCGTTGCTGCTCTACCAGTGTATCAAATTTCACCATGCTTTTTAAAACCGTTGACACACACACACACAGGCAATACGTCGTTTCTACAGAACCCGATTCTACACATCACCGACTCAACACCACCAACTCTACACAACGGCAATTCGACACATGCCTCAATTCGACACAACCCCAATTCTACACAGTTACAACTGTCACGAGCCAAATGCACAACGGCAATACTCTACACAGCCCAGATTCTACACAGGCACAAATGTCACGAGCTGAATTCACAACGGCAATACTCTACACAGCCCCAATTCTACACAGGCACAATTGTCACGAGCTAAATTCACCAAAGTCCCGATTCAACACATCACCGATTCTACACCGTCACCAACTCACATCCAATCATAGTGCGCCGATGAGTTGAAATACTTGAACGACATACGTTGATTGGACGTGAGTTGGTGACGGTGTAGAATCGGTGATGTGTTGAATCGGGACTTTGGTGAATTTAGCTCGTGACAGTTGTGCCTGTGTAGAATCGGGGCTGTGTAGAGTATTGCCGTTGTGAATTTAGCTCGTGACATTTGTGCCTGTGTAGAATTGGGGCTGTGTAGAGTATTGCCGTTGTGCATTTGGCTCGTGACAGTTGTGACTGTGTAGAATCGGGGCTGTGAAGAATTGGAGTTATGTCGAATTGAGGCATGTGTCGAGTTAGTCATGTGTCGAGTTGGTGATGTGTACAGTTGCTGTTGTGTTGAATCGAGGCATGTGTCGAATTGCCGTTGTGTAGAGTTGGTGGTGTTGAGTCGGTGATGTGTAGAATCAGGTTCTGTAGAAACGACATATTGCCCACACACATACATACATCCATCCATCCATCCATCAATCCATCTGGATATTTTTTTTCAAACCACTTTTTTTCGATGTTTTAGACCATTCCGAATAATCTGCTATGAAAATCCAGAATTTTTTTTTCCCGTAATCAAAGCTTTCTCTATGAGGAAGCAAAAATAATGAGAAAGCACTGCACGCTCTTTCAATTTGTAGGATTTCAAAATCATTCATTCACTAAATTTTAATCCGGGATATGTCGTAGTGAGCAAATTAATAATTAAAAGAAAGCCAGTAAAATGAAAATAATAAAAATGAAATTGTAAAGCATTTAGCCAAAAAAATCGAATGCAATGACTGAAAATTACACACACTGGCTCGATTACCGACCAAAGCGAACCACATTGATTTTTTTTTTGTATTTTTAAACTCTTTCGATTCAGTGAATTGTTAATCTCATATTCATTCTATTAGTCCGTGAGCTACAGATTTTACTTAACCGTGTAGAATATTTATTATTTTATTTCCATTGTATACTTGCTTCAAATTTTTGCATATTCCGTCCGCTTTGTATTCCTTTCTGATCCCACTGGGATTCCATCCCCACCGCACTGAGAGTTATCTGCTGCAACTGTTTCTCAATACACCACAGTATCACTTTTGCATGAAGACAGAACTTTCAGCTTTATGAATACCAGATACTCCGAAAAAGTGTCTCGCTCAGCAGTGCCGAAGTGAAAAAAATTATATATAGTCTCTAATATAAAATTTGTCATATTTATTCCGCATACACTCTATGTACAATTTATATTTAACATAAACCGTTCTTGGTAAGTATAATTCGATTTACATATAAATAAAATATAGGGAATTCGTATAGGGTCTCAAAAATTTCTTAACTTTAAACAGAATTTTTCGGTAGGTATATAAAAATTGTAAAAAATGTCGTTTTTTTTTTTGCAAAACAATATATTGTTGTTTAACGTCATATGACAAAATTTTAGAAAAACTAAGATAACATTTTTTCTATGCATGATGCAGCTCTTTGCAAACTGAATAAACTCCATCTTGGACATTTTTTTATAAGACAGTTAATTTCGAAGATATTAACCATTTTTAAAAATATGCTGCCCGTAAAAAACAAGTTTCTTAAAAAATTCGTGTGTTTAAATTCTTAAAAACTATTGGTCGCAAACAAAAAAAAAGTGTCTTTTGTTTTTCAAAACACTAATTGATAAAGTATGTTATAGGCATGACCAAATATTGTTATTATTAATTTTTTTATTTAAAATTTAAAAATAAAAAAAAAAATTAATAATACTAATTGATAAAAAATTGTCAAAATTATTGCAGGGGGTCAAGATCGGAGCATGAAAAATTCAGCTGGAATCCTCCATGTAGAGTGTATACAGAATATACATGTCAACTTTAATATTAAAGATTTTATATAATTTTACCTCACTCGGTGCCAACTGATATGACTACCACACTCGCCTTCGGCTCGTGCTGCTGCAGCCTCACACTCGTCAAGAAAAGTTATTCCGCACTTGTATCATAATATAATATTTTAACTTCCGAGGCACTGAACGAGGCAGTTTTTCGGAGTTGTTCACAGTTTGTTATTCGGAGTTTGTTCGTATTTTTTCGGAATTCATATCTAGGATAAACCGTTTTTGGTAAGTGACGTTGAGTTTATATATAAATTGTATGTAGAGTGTATACAAAATATACATACCCAATTTCTTACTCAAAATATTTCCATAAGCTTCGAGCATGAAAAAAAAATCGATTTATAATATTTTTTTCTGCTGAGAGCAATGAAATTACGAGGTCAGGATTTTGCAAACATATTGATACATAATCTTGACAAATTTAGGTTTTTTTAAAAATATTTATAAGCCTCCAAGGCAATAGTTTACATAAACTATATAATATAAACTATATAATCTATATACAATTGATACATAAACCCAACTTCACAGGTGATCTTATATATAAATTGCATATAGATTATATTGGGCATTCTATATGCCCAATTCCATATTTCAGACCATGTAATCTTTTTACTTGGGCCATCAGCATGAAATAAAAAATAGTCGGAAGATATCTTTAAATAATCATTTTTAAATAAAATTAAAAAATTATAAATAACCGTGATCGTATATTTAAAAAAAAATTCAAATCTAAAAGTAGGGAAAAATATAAAAAATATATCTCCCAATGAAATTTCCCAAGCATATATTCGGTTGTATTAATTTTTGTTAAATTAAGAAAACTTTATTCGATGCAGACGATAAGTAATTCATATATGAGTCTTGAAAATTCGAATACAGTTGTTTTTTTTTTTCAATTTTCTTATGCATTTTATTTGGTGCCATTGAATTCACGCAGATTGTAAAACGTCGAAAATCCCGGAAGAAAATAAAAATTCGCGAAGGTCATGCACCACGACTGACACCAAAGTCCATGATAATTTTTTGTCCTATAAACTGCGTTATTAATTATATATATATTATAATTATATATATAGTTTATGCAAACTATACATATTTTTTATATACTCTATATATAATTTTTTTACTTGGGGTCAGACCATGTATAATTTTTTTACTTGGGCCATCAGCATGAAATAAAAAATAGCCGGAAGATATCTTTAAATAATCATTTTTAATAAAATAAAAAAATCATACGTAACCGTGATCGTATATTAAAAAAAAATTCAAATCTAAAAGTAGGGAAAAATATAAAAAATATATCTCCCAATTAAATTTCCCAAGCATATATTCGGCGGTATTAATTTTCTATTAAATTAAGAAAACTTTATTCGATGCAGACGATAAGTAATTCATATATGAGTCTTGAAAATTCGAATACAGTTGTTTTTTTTTTCAATTTTCTTATGCATTTTATTTGGTGCCATTGAATTCACGCAGATTGTAAAACGTCGGAAATCCCACAAGAAAATAAAAATTCGCGAAGGTCATGCACCACGACTGACACCAAAGTCCATGATAATTTTTTGTCCTATAAACTGCGAGGCTGTATAACCAAGAGCATCACGAGAGAAAATTTTTATTCTATTTCGCTTGGGGAAAGGAAGAGCCGGAAAAGAGAATAAGGAAAATCTCTCGGAAGCCCTCAGCTTCTTCACCAAGCTTGGAAAAGCAGCCGGAAGACCGGAAAAGCATCCTCGTCGTCGTCGAAATATAAACCAGAGTCGTCTCAGGCTGCTGTATTCGCCGAGTGTGAGAATCAGTCAGTCAGAAAGATTTTTCTCTGCTCTATGTACTACACAGTATAATATAACACTGCAACATATAAGAATACTGACTGAAAAGTTCGGTTATATACGGTGGAAGCTGCTACCATACGGAGATGAAGAAGATCGAGCCTCTCGTAAAGGACGAAGCGAAACAGAGATGTGCACGAGGGTCAATGATGCGCAAAGATTATCGGAGCATGAAGATAAATACCGTTGCGAGTGAGTGTAGGGAGAAGCGGAGTGATGTACCGAAACACTTTTGGCAAGATCTGTCCCCATCCCAGGTATCGCAGTGCAGTGCAGTAGATAGACTCCGGACGTGGTAAGACAGCCAGACAGACGTGAAGCTCACGGCAAGAGGCGAGGGGTTTGAACGAGGAGCGTGAAACTACTAGGAAATCGTACAGTTTATTTCTCTGCACTATATATCGGACATTTATGTACCAGTTAGTCTGCGCGTGACACTAAATGTTAGAAATTTTTGCATGAAAATTAATATAAAGTATTAGAAGTTTTTTTACGGATACAAGTAGGTATAGTAAATTTAATATACAAATATTAATTAATATACAATATACTGAACATTTCATGAAAGTTGTATTTATATATTTATTAAAAAAAGGAAAACCTCGTAAATTGATTCCTCATTATTTTTTACTTTTTACAAAGCTACTTCTGTGAGGAAGTATATTAATCTATTTTGACTTGTTCATAGAGGACATTAAAATTAATATAAAGTATTAGAAGTTTTTTTGCGGATACAAGTAGGTATATTAAATTTAATATACAAATATTAATTAATATACAATATACTGGACATTTCATAAAAGTTGTGTTTATATATTTATTTTTAAAAAAGCAAAACCTCGCAAATTGATTCCTCATTATTTTTTGCTTTTTACAAAGCTACTTCTGTGAGGAAGTATATTAATCTATTTTGGCTTGTTCATAGAGGACATTTTTTAAAAAGCTAAAAATAATTATGTAAATAATAATTTTTAAAAAATAAAAATAATAATTTAAGAAGCCATTTGCAAGGTTCTACTTTGCAGGCTTGTTTCAGCTCAAAAGCCATTTTAATATAAAATTCAAAGTGTCATAAAATTGAAGTGAACTTTTTTAATAATTTGAAATTTCATAAAATCAAAACTTTTAACTGTTTTCCGCTAAATTATATATTTATCATGGCTGAATACTATTTTTTCACATACTAAATTTGGGCTTGATATCACGGATAAAATTTTGAAAAAATTAATGCCATAAGGAAATTTTTTTGAAAAATTCAAAATTCCATAAAATCTGAACCGCTTTACCGATTCGAGTCAAATTCAACACCAAACAACATCAAGTGCACATGCTCTTATAAGGAATTATTTAGGATTATAAACTAATTTTTACGGTGGTTGGGGCGCCCACAGCCTTTTTTCAAATCATTAAAAAAGCTAGGAAATCAAAATTTTTGCATACATCTTGTCGAAAATTGCAACAATTGAAAAGAGTCTACTGTTCCACCTGTGTACCAAATTTAAACTAAATACACAAAATGGTTTTTGAGTTATGGGCGTTCGAATTTTCGAAATTGTATACATACAAACATACCTGCATACATACGGACATTTTTTCGAGACCACTTTTCCGGACGTTTTCGAACATCCTGTACTGATATAAAAATCTCGAAAAAAAAATTTGTTTCATGAAAAAAAAGCTTCCTCTATGAGAAAGCAAAATACACTAAAAATCACTTGGTACAGAATGGCCCATATGTGTTTATGTATGTAGCAGGAAATAATACTATAAGTATAGTAGGAATATAACTAGCAATAGGAGAAAGAAGCGGCGGGTTTCTCGCACCGAGTTGCTCGTCTCGCCTCTTTGAATACAAACCAGTTCGTATGCGTTTAACATATGAAACGTTTGGGTAGTAAGAGGGAGAATGAGAAGGACTAGGCAGATGTATTCATGTGCTTCCTTATATCCCAACTCGAGTCCCGCAATGGTGTATGTAGCGATATATACCATATTCTCATGCCGAATGTACGACAGACGTAGGTGAAGATATAAAGTATATGTATGATATATATATATATATATATATATCTACATCTACGTGTATAGGTAGATATGAAATTTACTCTATGATATCGCAACGCTGGCAACGTGCTCCGTGATATTTGAAACTGTTTCTGGTACTACGGCTTTCCGTCGCAGTTCACAGAGTAGTGAAGACCATCTCGCAACCTCGAGCAATATAACGTTTCAAGGGACGGCGATCAAAGTAACATAACGTCAGTAAACAGATGATGGCACGAACCTCAAGGTGTGCAGAACTTTGGCTGCAGTCGATGCAGTGCAGCTCGTATTTTCAAGATGTTGAACGAGATACATTCTATCACCAGTATCACAAAGTCATTAAGAGTATTTGAATAGAAGTTTATAGCAAAATCATATTAATAACTATTATTTAGAATAATTACTGTGTTTGTTTGAGATCATGCTTAAGGGTTATATTTAAGATATACCGTTTTTGCTTCCTCATACAGGAAGCTTTGTTTTCATGAAATTTTTTTTTTTCGAGATTTTCATCTCAGTACACTCAGAATGGACCAAAACGTCGACAAAAGTGATTTAGAAAAAATGTCTGTATGTGTGTGTGTGTGTGTATGTGTGTATGTTACACGATCGAAAAATGTAAACCTTTATAACTCCGGAATGCCTTAAGATATCAAGCTGAAATTTGGACCATAGATAGAGGGATCAAACCTCATCGTTCATACAGATTTGTGTTAAAATCCACTTCATCGTTAAATTATTACGCGTTTTTTAATTTTTTGAAAAATGTCTGTTTACGCGATAACTCTTTCAATTTTTGAGATATTGATCTTAAAATTGGTATGAATGTGAGCTTTCATACGCCGGTGATCGCTATTGAATTCGGTTAAGATCGGTTGAACCGTTAAAATTTTATGATGTTTTGAATTTTTCAAAAAATTGACGTTATCACTCTATTGTAACTTTTGCAAAACTTAAGATAGCGAGCTCAAATTTTGTATATAAATGAAACAATATTCAGCCATTATATATGTATAATTTAGTGACGAACGGTATGAAATTTTTGATTTTATGGAATGTTGAATTATTTTTAAAAATATACATTATCACATTCACTTTCGGAAAAGCTCTAATAATCACGAAATAACGTAATAACGAAATAGAAAAAGCGAATCCACAACATGTATATTTATCTAATTAAAACAAGGATGCAAAGTAGAACCTTGCACATTGCTTCCTCATTATTTTTCGCGTTTTACAAAGCGGCAATACGTCAGTTCTACAGAACCCATCTCTACACAGACCCATCTGTACACGAGCATCTGTACACCATTTTTTTTTACACGCGTTTAATTGAGCACACCGAAATTGTACACAACACGAACTTAACAAAGCGGAATTTAAAACGGATAACCTTGTCACGACGAAACCTTGCGGAAATTTAGTTCGACACGGAAAAATTGATCACGTCAGTAATCGTTATGACAAAACTTTGCACAGCATACTCTGGGCACCATCAATCTACTCACAGCACTAGTTCGACACAACAAATTTCTTCATAGCACAAGATCGAAATGGTAAATCTCGACACGGCACCATTTTGTAACGACAAATCTCTACACAACGCGAGTACGGCCCGGTAAAGTTTGCCACGACGAACCTTCGACACGACACAAGTTGTACACGACGATGTTCTACACAGACCCATCTCTACACAGACCCATCTCTACACAGACCCATCTCTACACAGACCCATCTCTACACAGACCCGTCTCTACACAGACCCATCTCGACACCGACGCTAATCTTCCGATTTAAATCGGATAATATATTTACTGACTGGCAATTTTGCGTTTAGCCTATTTTGCCGGCTCAACGCAAAATTGCCAGTCGGTAAATATATTATCCGATTTAAATCGGAAGATTAGCGTCGGTGTCGAGATTACTGACGTGATCAATTTTTCCGTGTCGAACTAAATTTCCGCAAGGTTTCGTCGTGACAAGGTTATCCGTTTTAAATTCCGCTTTGTCAAGTTCGTGTTGTGTACAATTTCGGTGTGCTCAATTAAACGCGTGTAAAAAAAAATGGTGTACAGATGCTCGTGTACAGATGGGTCTGTGTAGAGATGGGTTCTGTAGAACTGACGTATTGCCTACAAAGCTTCCTCTATGAGGAAGCCAAAAATTGAATAACATACTTCCTCATAGAGGTAGCTTTGTAAGAAGCGAAAAATAATGAGGAAGCAATGTGCAAGGTTCTACTTTGCATCCTTTTTGTAAGTGAAGTTGGGTTTATGAATACTAGGGTGAGTAATTTTTTTTTAAATTAGATTCTCTCATTAAACTTGCAAAAGTGTATATCTGAACCTCAATATGCACATTTTCACATAGAATCCGCCGACAAATTTTTTGGAAATGTCGTTTCTGGATGCACTGAAAGAAAAAAGTAGTTGGGAGAACCATCTCCAGCATATGCTGTACCACTGAATAATTGCAGCAACTAACTCGCTCCTGTAACCAGTCGCAGTGCTGTTGTTACCAATACAATAGGTGGCGCAACCAACAGCGAGTTCCTATAACCAACCACTGCGGTTCGTATAACCAACAAGTAGTTGTCATAACCCACTGAGTAGTTGTCATAACCCACTGAGTAGTTGTCATAACCCACTGAGTAGTTGTCATAACCCACTGAGTAGTTGTCATAACCCACTGAGTAGTTGTCATAACCCACTGAGTAGTTGTCATAACCCACTGAGTAGTTGTCATAACCCACTGAGTAGTTGTCATAACCCACTGAGTAGTTGTCATAACCCACTGAGTAGTTGTCATAACCCACTGACTAGTGACGCTATTTCAACTCTTTCAAGTGGTTGTCGGAACTCATTTATTGGTTTGTCCAACTACTTTTTCTCTCCGTGTATATATCGCTAAATCTACACGGAAAGAAATGTTTGGTCGTGGCAACTACGTTTTCGATTTGCTGTACACAATGTCTAAAAAATTAGTTGCCTCAACCATATCGAATAGTAACCCCAACTATTCACGATTAGTTTTCGATTGGATTAGTTAGGTTAACTAAAATAAATAGAATAATCGATTGGTTGTGTCAACTCATTTCTTGGTTATGGCAACTAATCTTTTTTTTCCGTGTCGATATTGATTGAATGACCTCTAAAACTTCGGCACAGTTTATTATGTGGTCAACACCTCACGTTTAAGCCTTGGTGAGCAACAAAAAAGCTATATCGAATTTAAAAAAAAAATTGCAACGAAAAGTGACTTTACATTAAATTATTTAAAAAATGTCTGAATTTTATTTTGGAACTAATCACTTTTCGCTCAACTCGGCTACCAGCGTTAATCCGTCAAATATCTTATTTTTCGGACCACTGGTTCGTTTATTATTGATTTATAAATTATTAAAAACATAACTTTACATTTTTTTCCTCGCATCCTATTTAAATCGCTATGAATTTCATATTGAACGTTGCAGAAAAAAAATTGAGAATTTTTTTTTTTTCAGAATAATAAATGTGTTACAATTTTTTAGAAATATATTTGACAAATGCGGTAACTAAAATAAAAACTAAAATTTGCTCTCCAGCCCTTGAATAAAATCAAGAATCATTTACTACATTTACAGGTACTTCGCACAAATAGTAGGCTCTGGCGATCAAATTTACTGCAACCATGAAACATCGACGATTTTATGTTTATCCATTGACCCCTTAACCCTCACATAAAATAATGGTCATTCCATGGAGGCAACATATTTTATCACCAGAGCCATCGTTTGTCACAGGTGACGATAAACTATTTTCAGTATTGCCTACTCTAGGATGATCGAAAAAAATGTTCTTTTTTTTATTATTCTGCAATCATTTTTTTAATTCACAGTAATAAAAAAAATAGCAACCCTAGCAATTCCACGTAAGCACTACGATTATTAATCAATTTTTAAATGTAATTAAGTAATTAAACACAATTTAATTTGAATATTCTCCATCCATGCAATAATGTAAGCAAAAGCGTCCAAAGTAAATGTGCCAATTATGGAACATCAGGCACTAAAGGGTTAATAGTTGCCACGACTACCACGATTTTCCAGAGTTGTGGTCGATGGGCCAGCAATGAAGGCAAGATATATAGTGATAATAATCATAATAATAATAATAATAATAATAATAATAATAATAATAATAATAATAACACAGTATATCCAGTCGAGAGATGAATGTTGGTGGTTGAGCAGAGGAACTGCGCACGAACCTGGACGAAGAATGAAACCACTTTAACGTGAGAGCGTGGAGGCGCGGGTGAACTCGAGTGGAGAAAGTGCTTACACTGACTGAGCGATAAGCGCAGTTAACCGAAGGTGGAAGGGAAAGAGCAAGTGTAGGAAGAAGAGGAAGAAGAAGAACGAGGGATGGGTCGAAGACTTACGCTACAGAGTGGAGAACGTCCAGCAGCATATTACCGTCATACCTTCCCCATAAGGGCCATTCCATTTTCCGTCCGGTGCGAAGAGAGACACTAAAGAAACGAGGTCCTCTGTCCTCCCTCGCCTTTGGCCATTATTATCGAAGATGCTGCTCGGCTACTACCATCAAGAAAGAAAATAAACCTTGTCTTTTCATCCCTGTTTTCTCTTTTCTTCTGTTCGCTATTCCTCCCTTAAATGTATGTATATATATATATACTTTGCTAAAAATGAATGTGAAATTTAATATTGATTTTCGAGTAAAAGATTTTTACTTTTACATTCAGAATCAGACCGTTCTAAGGCTGTGACAGGAAAATTGGAACTCCTAACATGTATCCGTTGACTTTGTACTATAGTTAAATGAGTAGTGAAATCTTTATTTATTAGAAACTCACTGAATAATGGGTTGCGGTTAATTCAATTTCCACAGCATCTTCAATTTCTATACTCATTACGGAATTACCTGCTTCACAACCAAAATAAGATATTGGAAACTCAAATATGTTCACTGGTTTGATTCGAAAGCTGCGCAAAGTGGTAAATTTTACATTTTGCCTTACACCATTCTGGCGTTCCACATACACCGAGAGAAAAGATTTCATTGACGCCAAAGAAATGGGTGGATTGATTTTTTTTCATTGATTTCAACGAAAAATTTCTTTGATTTCAATGAAATAGTGCATTTGAATTTCAAAGAGAACATTTCATTGCCTGTAAGTAAAGATTTACTTAGTGAGCAATGAGGTTTAAGATTTCTGCATATTCATAATAAAATTTTGGCAAGCTATATCTTTCGAATTGCGATATCAAGAAAAAAACTAAAAAGTAGAAAATGTTCGTTTTCGTATTCTCTGGTGGACGATTTTTTTATTTTTTTTTAATTCCAAAATTAAGGGAGTTGTTCTTGATTTAGTACCTTGGCAAGCTATATCTTTCGAACTATGATATCAAGAAAAAAACTAAAATGTAGAAAATGTTCGTTTTCGTATTCTCTGATGGACGATTTTTTCATTTTTTTTTAAATATAAAATTAAGGGAGTTGTTCTTGATTTAGTACCTTGGCAAGTCATATCTTTCAAGCTATGATATCGAGAAAAAAACTGAAACGTAGTAAATGTTTGTCTTCGTATTCTCTGATGGATGATTTTTTATTATTTTTTTTAAGTCCAAAATTAAGGGAGTTGTTCTTGATTTAGTACTTTGACAAGCTATATCTTTCGAACTATGATATCGAGAAAAAAACTAAAAAGTAGGAAATGTTCGTTTTCGAATTGTCTGGTGGACGATTTTTTCATTTTTTTAAGCCCAAAATTAAGGGAGTTGTTCTTGATTTAGTACTTTGGCAAGCCATATCTTTCGAGCTATGATATCGAGAAAAAAACTAAAAAGTAGAAAATGTTCGTTTTCGTATTCTCTAGTGGACGATTTTTTCATTCGAAGTAGTTTAATTCGTGGATAAAAAACTCCCTTAATTTTGGACTTAATTTTTTTTAAATCGTCCATCAGAGAATCCGACAACAAACATATTCTTTTCAGTTTCTTCCGCGGAGCTTTAACTTAAAAGTTATAGCTTGCTAAAATATAAAAACCACAACAACACCCTTAATTTTGGACAAAAAAAAATTTAATCGTCTGTTAGAGAATACGACAACGAACATTTACTACTATTCAGTTTTTTCCGCGGAGCTTTTAAGAGTTGTAGCTGGCCAAAATACTAAATCAAAAACAACTTCCTTAATTCTGGACTTAAAAAGAAATTAAAAAATTGTCCATCAGAGAATACAAAAACGAACATTTTCTACTTTTTAGTTTTTTTACTCGATATTATAGTTCGAAAGATATAGCTTGCCAAAGTACTAAATCAAGAACAACTCCCTTAATTTTAGACTTAAAAAAAAAATTTAAAAATCGTCCACCAGAGAATACGAAAACGAACATTTTCTACTTTTTAGTTTTTCTCTTGATATTGTAATTTGAAAGATATAGCTTGCCAACGTTTTATTTTGAATATGCAGAAATCTTAAACCTCATTAGTGAGCATATGATAAAGAAACAGTTTTATTGTTTTAAAGAGACGTTTTCATTGATCACTATCTCGCACCTAACCTCACTTTTTTTGTTTTCCGCTTCTCCCAAACGAACAGCTTCGAGTTTCGAGGAGCCAGAAGCTTAGCCTGTTTCTGCCGTACTTCCTTACATACTCACAAAATTTGAGCTTTATTTGCCGCGTACTTCAAGAAAAAATAGGTTTCGAAATTTTGAGCTGGTAAGAAGAAGGTTTCATTGAATCTGAGACGACATCTTTATAATCAATGAAAAAGGTTCATTGGTTTAAAGAAATGTTTCTTCGAATCAATGTTACTACTTTTCATTGAGTTGGAGATCATTCAAAGAAAAGATAGTATTGAAATTCAAGTATTTCATTTCATTGGCAAAGATTTCCGTGAATCAATGAAACTTTTTTCTCGGTGTATTTATGCAAAATTGCATAAGTATAGTATTTGATATGTACTTTATAAAGTTGAAATGTAAGATTTTTTAGAAATAATAGAATCATCAATAAAAAATCTTTTCTGATGACTTTTATTTAGATGACTTGGTGCCCTTAATGCGACAGAATCTGTCATATGCGGGTATTAGGGACATAACGTTTGCGCTAGCTTTTACTGCAAAGGATAAACACAAACACACGAGTATAAACTTAGATTGCCTAATGTAATCGCTGCGGCGTATCTCGCGCAACAGAGAAGAACGACGTCATAGAGAGAAACAGAGAAACAGACTGTAAAGCGCGTCGCGTGGCTGTCGTTGCGCTCAGGGCTAAGTTTTCGGTGTAGCAGTGGCAGAACCATTTCCAGAAACTTTCCGGCACATTTTGCCAATGTTGCCCGGTTGCCTCGTCGGTGAAAGCTCGCTCGGAAAGCTCCGCGCTGTCAGTGCGCGTGGCCGCGGGGCAAGAAGGCACGTCAGTTTAATTACGGGCACGCGGCGGCTTCGTCCTCGTCGTTCTTGGAACACTTGGAAACTTCAGGAAGGTAGGGATGAAAGAGGCTGCAGCAGAAGAGGCCGTCAGGTCTCTGGGCTTGCGATTACATACACCATTGCACCTCGTGACGCGTCTCGTTGCCAGAAAACCAGCAGGAGAAACTCTACCAGCAGCACTACCATGTCTGTCTGTCTGTCTGTCGTCGAGTAGTTACGGGATATAGGGTAGATCCGGGGGAAAGAGCGCCGCTTGTATTTCACGCCGGATAGAAAGCCTTTTTCTCTCCTGACGACGCGACGATACAGACACATTCGCACATACACGCACATAGACGTATACATATGTACTTCCTATTGTTCTCCTGTATCACAATCGTTCAATCGTTCAATCTTCCCATTTCCCATTGTTATATCTCCTCTCGTACCAATTCAGCCGAATTTTGGATTGTTCTTTTCTTCATCAACTTTTTTTTTTTAATTTTTTTTTTAGCTTATTCATGGTTTGCATTGAGTGCGAAATGGAGTGGTAATTCATGAGGGACATTTATGACTTTGCTGAGATATTTGAAGATAATTTTATATAAAATTGAGATTTCTCACAGGCGCTGGTTTTAAACGCACCCAAACGACCCAAGCGGATAATCTAAATTTAAATTGTCTTACATCTTGTCCCCTGACGCTATTACTCATTCCTAGGGAGTCTTAAAATTATCAGCTCCGGGAAGCTTGTGTAAGGAATCTAGATTGATCAAACTTAACTTAACCTACCTTAACGTCACCGAAACTAGTGCCTATAACCCAGACCCTATAAATTTTGCTCAACTTTCTATAAAATATCTTAACCTTACCTAAAGTAATATAAGGGATTTTACTGCCGGATACTTTGTCGAGGATATTTATTCCTGTTACCATTATTACATCCTCCCTCCATTCTCGATTCTTCCACATGGTAGCGATACAATCAGAAAAACAGTGATCTAATTTATTTGTTAAGGGGAGGGAGTCAGGTAAAAAAAAATTGATTTTGGAAATTCAATATCATCCAAATCCTATTGCATATAAAAATGCCCAACGCACTATATTGTTGGTGCTCGATGAAAGGATTTTTTACTGTCGTCTGACTTGCATATGGGGCATTCCACCCCGTTTCGACCTGGATTTGACCTCGACCTCTCCGATTTGGCTCATTATTTTTTACAGGCTTAGTTGGACCCTCAACTGAACAAATTTTCTTTTTTTTTTTCAAGTCCATTTTTTTTAAATATGTTTTTAAAGTGACATAGAAAACCCCATAATTTAAAAACCTGATAAAATTGTGAAAAATACTTTGTTCAATAACAAAATTATCTAGCTTATAGTCAAAGTGAGGAAGATTTTCTTTCTTACAGTTTTTAAGCTTTTTTAATTAAAAAAATTATTAAAAAATAGAAAAAATAATTAATCTACTACAGGCGATTGGGCAAATGTTTATTTATGTAAAACCGAATTTTTCAAAATTTTTTCAGATTTTTAGGAAATTGTTCAGATTTTTCCGAACTATGCAAATTTTTTTTAAATATATTTTTGAAGTGACATATAAAACCCCATAATTTAAAAATCTGATAAAATTCTGAAAAATACTTTGTTCAATAACAAAATTATCTAGCTATAGTCAAAGTGGGGAAGATTTTCCTTCTTATAGTTTAAAAACTATAAGAAGAAAAGTGGGTAAGATATTTTTTCTTATAGTTTAAAAACTATAAGAAGAAAAATCTTCCCCACTTTGACTATAAGCTAGATAATTTTGTTATTGAATAAAGTATTTTTCAGAATTTTTTCAGATTTTTAAATGATGGGGTTTTATATGTCACTTAAAGAAAATATTTTTAAAAAATTGACATAGTTCGGAAAAATCTGAACAATTTCCTAAAAATCTGAAAAAATTCTGAAAAATTCGGTTTTACATAAATAAACATTTGACCAATTGCCGGTAGTAGATTGATTATTTTTTCTATTTTTTAATAATTAAAAAAAAAATAAAAACAGCTTAAAAACTGTAAGAAGGAAAATCTTCCCCACTTTGTAAGCTAGATAATTTTGTTATTGAACAAAGTATTTTTCAGAATTTTGTCAGATTTTTAAATTGTGGGTTTTTCTGTGTCACTTTAAAAATATATTTTAAAAAAAAATGGACCGAAAAAAAAAATTGTGCATTTGAGGGTCCAACTAAGCCTGTAAAAAATAATAAGTCAAATCGGAAAGGTCGAGGTCAAATCCAGGTCGAAACGGGGTGGAATGCCCCATATGCTTTTCAATATTATCTTAAGCAAGATTCTTAGGTTTTCCATTCTGCGTATGATTCAAATCAAACTACTAGGCAGATTGGAATCATTGACGTCTCATTTTCTTCTTCATGAAAAGATACACCGGCTAAATAGAGCAAACTATTTTTTTTTCATTCTGAAAGCAAAGTTAATCACTGATTTAGAAAATAGCATAAAATTTATTTATTAATAATTATGTTACTTAAAAAATATTACATTTTATTAACATTTGCTCCATTTAGCCGGTGTATCTTTTCATGAAGAAGAAAATGAGATGTCAACCATTCCAATCTGCCTAGTAGTTTGATCTGAATCATGCGCAGAATGGAAAACCTAAGAACTGCAGCTTAAGATAATATTGAAAAGCATATGAAAGTCAGACGACAGTAAAAAATTCTTTCATCGAGTACCAACAATATAGTGCGTTGGGCATTTTTATATGCAATAGGATTTGGATGATATCGAATTTCCAAAATCATTTTTTTTTACCCGATTCCCTCCCCTTAAGGTTCTGCGAATAATTTCTTTGCGAATTTTATAAAAAATTTACATATAGACCCTGAAGTCTATTATTTAAACATCTTTGAAATTTGGAAAAGATTTGATGCCTTTAACCCGAGATACACTTGAACTTGACAATATTAGCATGTAAATCATATAAAACGCATGTAAAATCGATACATTATGATAGATATTAAATAAATTAAGTTTAACAACGATGAAATAAATAATTATAAACTTTGCTTGCGTAACATTGACAAATAAATAATTAAACTTTTTCACTATGACTGCAAATGAATAATATAAATGTATTATTTACGCTGGCAGATCCTATGCACTAATTAAAACCGAACATATATAACTTTTAACATCGTTAACCGGAAGTCAACAAAGTGAAACTACATTGGCAAACTTTTCATGCAAAAGCTCTGCAACCGTAATACTCGCTACATGGCAAAATATTACAACAGTAAAGCTTCACTATATACATGTAACATAAAAATTGAATTTTAAAAATAAATAATAATTTACCGTAAACATTTTCCATTAACCACGTTTTTTTATTTTCTTGTTCAAGTAACAGTTTCACAGCACCGGTGGCAGTTAAGTACGTTACAAGTTTGTTCCAATTTAATTTTACCTCCTTTTAATACTTGGCGTCAAGACGCCACTATGTTTCTTAACTTGACATCGTGTTTAAATTCGCTCATCCGCGTAATTCGTTCTCCTAGTATAAAATTTTATGAAAGTGATGTTATGGTTAGATTTCACCAATCACGTGAGAGAGAGTGGATAACTCTAAGAAGTACCTACAAACATGTTAGCTATCTATTCATTATGTAAAATTGAAATTCTCTGGAATAACGAAAGTATTTGTAATTATATTGGTATATGTTGTAATGTTTGCACAATCATCTTTATATAGACGTTATATATTTGGAATTGAAAGAACGCTGCTGAAAATATTTGCAAATTTACTTTATTACAGAAAAATACAGTTTCATATACAGAAATGTTTGCCAAGTCGTCCATCGTAGTTTGATTTTTTTTCTATTTTTTAAAATAATTTTTAAAATCAAAACGGTTTAAAAACTATGTGAAGAAAAATCTTCCTCACGTTGGCTCTAAGCTAAAAAATTTTAAGATTCAGCAAAGAATTTTTCAGAATTTTTTCAGATTTTTGAATTATGGCATGCTGGTGCTAGAATGTGGCGTGTATGGTGCTGGAATAGTCGCAGTTCAAAAAAATTTGACAAATTTATAAAAATCTGAAAGAATTCTAAAAAATCCGAGTTTACATAAACAACCGTTTGACCAATCGCCTGTAGTAGATTAATTTTTTTTCTATTTTTACATAATTTTTTTAAATCCAAAAAGCATAAAAACTATGAGAAGAAAAATTTTGCCCACTTTGGCTATAAGCAAAAAAATTTAGATTTTTAACAAAGTATTTTTTAGAATTTTTTCAGATTTTTAAATTGTGGCATTCGATATGTCACTTTAAAGAAACATTTATATTTTATATTTTATGAAATTGAATTTCAAAGACATCATGAGATTAATTTCATGCACGGAAAAAGCGACTTTGTTAGGTTAACGAAAAAAGTACCCGTGCAGAAGTTAGTTCGGGCAGCCGCGATTAAATAAGGGGCCTTTTTAGGTATAAACGTGACATCCACAATAGAGAATCCACTCTAGAACCCTACTAGGCTCAACAGAAGCGGCCACGACAAACTTCGGGCCCTAATCAGGCTTAAATGTGGAACCCTCACTAGGGTCGCCCCTATTGAGTCTCTAAAGGCCCGTACTTTCAAGCGTGACTAGCCTAGTAGGGCCCCTACTACAATTAGGGCCATCTAGAAAGGGCCAAGTTGGAGCCCCAACTATATTTCTGCACGGGTAGTTGGACCCAACCAAGCGACTTAGTGCTCTGAGAGGCAGACGATTTTTTGGTTGCTTTCTAGATAGCCCCTACTACAATTAGGGCCATCTAGAAAGGACCAAGTTGGAGCCCCAACTATATTTCTGCACGGGTAGTTGGACCCAATCAAACGACTTAGTGCTCTGAGAGACAGACGACATTTTGGTTAGGTCAACTATTTTCAGGTCTGATCGTTGCGCGAACTAAATAGTTAGTTGAGCCGACTACTATTGTGGCGCCAACTATCTTACTTAGTTGGAACACGAATAAAATTCGTTGTGTGAACTATTTAAGCCAACTAAGTCGGAATGGTAAATGTGACTAATACCAAGTCTTTACACCGACAAACCAGATGGTTGTGGCAACAAATTTTCACTCAACTAATAAATAGTCAGTTGACCCAATGAAGCCGTTTTTTCCATGTGACAATTAAATCATAACATAATTCTGTTACGATTTCAGCGTACACGGAAAAAAAGGCTTGATTGGAACAACCAAGTGCCTTGGTTATATATGCGCCAGACAATTAATTGGTTGGACCAACCAAGTTATTTGTTAGGCTACCAATTTCTTGGTTGGTCTAACCAAGTCACTTGGTTAGCCCAACCAAAAAAAGGGTTGGTTGGAACAACCAAGTGCCTTGGTTATATATGCGCCAGACAATTAATTGGTTAGACCAACCAAGTTATTTGTTAGGCTACCAATTTTTTGGTTGGTCTAACCAAGTCACTTGGTTAGACCAACCAAGAAATTGGTAGCCTAACAAATAACTTGGTTAGTCCAAACAAGAAATTGATAGCCTAACAAATAACTTGGTTAGTCCAACCAAGAAATTGGTAGCCTAACAAATAACTTGGTTGGTCTAACCAATTAATTGTCTGGCGCATTTATAACCAAGGCACTTGGTTGTTCCAACCAAGCCTTTTTTTCGTGTGGTGCCATTATGCCCCTGTTCTATCTTGCCCCGTAGCCATTATACCCCGCGTTACCATTTTGCCCCGCTTTTCCCTGCATCATTTACCATCTAAATGTCGAAAACATCAAATCCGGAAACTGCAATTTCAAACGCAACTACTGCACCAGGTTTCGAACTCTCGACCCACCGATACTTTGGTCGAGAGGCAAACCCGCAAATCATTATTAAATCGCGATATACCCTTAATAAAATCACTAATAACCGCAGAATACCAACTTAATGAATGGGGATATTTATGGTCTAACCAAACTACCATTCCATAGACAATCTGTGTGTATATGTGTGTGTGTGTATGTGCGTGCGTGTGCGTGTGTGTGCGTATGTGCAGAGTATCTCAAAAGGGATTTGCTCCCCCAAACTGTGGACAACTATGCTCTCATATACTCCCATGTTTCAGAGGCACGTTGCATCGATTACACGAAGCAATCTAACTCGGTTCGTGTGAGCATCTATGTCTGTAGCATTTGCCCTAAAACTGTTGGGAGCGGCGAGTATGCGACACGAGACGAGATCAAATCGTAAATCCTTGGTGTGCCCAGGTATAGAGACGAGGATATATATGTTCCATCAACAGCAGGGCATCGTTCCCTCGGGAAGCGCTGCACCAGGAGTTGTGCAGGAACTAACCTATACGCCGTTGGATTTCTCGATCACTCAGAATCCTTCGTCTCCATTGGGAAATTGAAAGACGAGAGAGACGCCAGAAACGAAACAGGAAATCTGACGTAGTGAAACGGTCCTTTCAGGAGCTTTTTGTTTTTCAAACAGTTCACTCAAAGTGTACAGCCAGAAAAAGTAGGAAAAATCGTCAAGAGCTTCACTGCAGCAACGAAAGGCTGCAGTGAAAGAAAAAGTTGTGCCGGCCTCTACGCCAGGCATGAATAATCGTGTCGCAAAGTGCAGCGAGGAAAGACGGAGCTTTTATGCGACGTTTCTCCTTTCTCTGGCTGTAATATACATTCAGGTGTATACACAAAGCTCGCTGAGGGTATAACTTCGAGAGGAAAGAGGCATGGATGGAATCTGTAATTAAAGCTCCGACTTACAAGCCCCAGTAGCTTATGGCTTGCCTCCTTGTGCTCTCCAAGTGCCTCTTCCGAGGCAACTGTATATAATAGGGTTGCACCTGTTCTATAGTGTAGCGACTATTCTGTACAGCAGAGACAGCCTCATGCTTCACTGCAGTAACATACGCGCGACCGTTAAAGGGGTAAATATGTCCTCGTTTCGCGAGGAGCCTACGTTTTGCATACGTGCAGATATTCGTGCACAGGAATTTTGGCGTGTTCTGCAATCATGATTAGGCCTACCAAATTGTTTCTATAAGTTCGAAACTTTAAATTACCGCCCAAAGCTACTTTGGTTGATGTCAAGATGGCCTTCAGATCTTCTATTAACTAATATCTTTAAATATGGAGAGCTTTAGTTAATAGAATTTCTTTGGTAACGCCATTTGGATATTATTTCTGTAGATATTTCACGATTTTTTCAAACGAATTTACGTGTTTGGCGTAATCGGGCCAAGTGTTCAAAATAATTACAAAAGCATGAATAGTATATTAACTATGGTTTAAGGGGATGCTGGAGTAGATTTTTTGCCGACTTTGGTCGGTAAGTTTTTCGATCAGGACACAGGTGGCTCCGACGTAGTCTGTTTATTTTTGGCAAAAGATACTGAATCTCCCGAAAAGCAATATGGCCGCACACTACATGTCAGCTGACCTTTGCCGTAAGATTTAATTGTTTCTGGAAATTAGATGTGTAAAATCAGACCGGACGTCAATTCTGTGATGATTTTTGAATATTCGAAAACCATCAGAATGTCAAATACACAACCCAAATCCATGTATAGTGTATACTACAGTCGCGTTGCAAAGGCTCGGAGCTTTTGCCAAAAGAAAACAGACTACATCAGCGCCACTTGTGTTCTAATCGCGAAACTTCATTCGCGCTCTTCTTGACCCACTCTGATCGCGAACAGACAACATGAACGTAGTCTGAGATTTGCGTGGATTCTCTTTGTGTAATTGACTTTTCGACGCTCGTAGAATATTCATAGAACACTAAAGAATGGACGTACATTTCGATTTAACATATGTGAGTTCCAGAATCTTTTATATCTTATCAAACAGGCGATGCTGTCAAACCCTGGTGGCCATTTTGATTTCGGGAGGTTAAGTAATATACGATTTTTTTTTTAATTATTGTACGTTTTCACCAAATATTCGAATGTACGTCCACTCGTTTATGTTGATATTACAATCGTGTTCAATTTGAAGCATGTGTGTATCGTATTAACGAAGAATAATCAAAACTACGAAAAAGCCTGTTTGTACCGACCAAAGTCGATAATAAAATCTACTTCATCTAAATCATCCCTAAAGGGGATGCTGGAGTAGATTTTTTGCCGACTTTAGTCGGTAAGTTTTTCGATCAGAACACAGGTGGCTCCGACGTAGTCTGTTTATTTTTGGCAAAAGATACTGAATCTCCCGAAAAGCAATATGGCCGCACACTATATGTCAGCTGACCTTTGCCGTAAGATTTAATTGTTTCTGGAAATTAGATGTGTAAAATCAGACCGGACGTCAATTCTGTGATGATTTTTGAATATTCGAAAACCATCAGAATGTCAAATACACAAGCCAAATCCATGTATAGTGTATACTACGGTCGCGTTTCAAAGGTTCGGAGCTTTTGCCAAAAGAAAACAGACTACATTGGCGCCACTTGTGTTCTAATCGGGAAACTTCATTCGCGCTCTTCTTGACCCACTCTGATCGCGAACAGACTACATGAACGTAGTCTGGTTTTTGCGTGGATTCCTTTTGTGTAATTGACTTTTCGACGCTCGTAGAATATTCAGAGAACGCTAAAGAATGGACGTACATTTCGATTTAACGTATGTGAGTTCCAGAATCTTTTATATCTTATCAAACAGACGATGCTGTCAAACCCTGGCGGCCATTTTGATTTCGGGAGGTTAAGTAATATACGATTTTTTTTCATTTATTGTACGTTTTCACCAAATATTCGAATGTACGTCAACTCGTTTATGTTGATATTACAATCGTGTACAATTTGCAGCATGTGCGTAACGTATTAACGAAGAATAATCAAAACTACGAAAAAGCCTGTTTGTACCGACCAAAGTCGATAATAAAATCTACTTCATCTAAATCATCCCTAAAGGGGATGCTGGAGTAGATTTTTTGCCGACTTTGGTCGGTAAGTTTTTCGATCAAGACACAGGTGGCTCCGACGTAGTCTGTTTATTTTTGGCAAAAGATACTGAATCTTCCGAAAAGCAATATGGCCGCACACTATATGTCAGCTGACCTTTGCCGTAAGATTTAATTGTTTCTGGAAATTAGATGTGTAAAATCAGACCGGACGTCAATTCTGTGATGATTTTTGAATATTCGAAAACCATCAGAATGTCAAATACACAAGTCAAATCCATGTATAGTGTATACTACGGTCGCGTTTCAAAGGTTCGGAGCTTTTGCCAAAAGAAAACAGACTACATCGGCGCCACTTGTGTTCTAATCGGGAAACTTCATTCGCGCTCTTCTTGACCCACTCTGATCGCGAACAGACTACATGAACGTAGTCTGGATTTTGCGTGGATTCCTTTTGTGTAATTGACTTTTCGACGCTCGTAGAATATTCAGAGAACGCTAAAGAATGGACGTACATTTCGATTTAACGTATGTGAGTTCCAGAATCTTTTATATCTTATCAAACAGGCGATGCTGTCAAACCCTGGCGGCCATTTTGATTTCGGGAGGTTAAGTAATATACGATTTTTTTCATTTATTGTACGTTTTCACCAAATATTCGAATGTACGTCAACTTGTTTATGTTGATATTACAATCGTGTACAATTTGCAGCATGTGCGTAGCGTATTAACGAAGAGTAATCAAAACTACGAAAAAGCCTGTTTTTACCGACCAAAGTCGATAATAAAATCTACTCCAGCATCCCCTTAAGAGATCGCAAAGTTAATTTTAATAAAGTAAATTAATATTTATGCTTTTGTGGAAGTGGTGGAAGTTTATTGCGGCTTTGCAAAAATTATTAATTGGTAGTTCATTCTGCACTTTGTATACTTGCATTTATTGATTCATGATAATAAAAAGAAGAAATGGCGTAAACTTATGATTTGACGCTGTTGGAAACGTTTATTTCTCTTTAACATTATTATAGTCTCGTTTGCAGTGGGAAAATTTAATTTTTCGATTATGCAATAGTCGCCAAGTCTGTGCAGTGACACAGTTACATTAACGGTACCATAAAATTCTGTCTGTGTACCTTAAAAGTTAAGTTTACTGGCAAAACTTTTCTAACGCTCCCGTAAAACTCTGCAGTCGATTGCTGAGAAGTCGTTAGCTAACAGTGAAAAACGAAACTGACCTACAGAATTTTCATTACTCTTACAGGATATGTTGCTTCCTGCTAAAACTCCATCACAAAAAGTTATCCTACGTCTCAAACAAATGACGAAGCATTATGTTTTGTCTCATTTTCCGGTCTGCATGCGACGCGTCTGGCTATTTAGGAGTATAACGTGCAGCTGAGCTCGTTTCCGACGTTATAAGGAAAGAAGATGTCGCTTCCACGCTTCCGAAGAGTATGAGAGATGAGAAAAAGCGGAGAGAACAGTTATTTACTGCAACGTTCAGTACACCCGTCGCGATACTGTTTCCCATTTCTTATTACTCGGGGATAATCCCTCGTTACGTCTCAGGATCGCATCTCTTCTTGGCTTCTTCACCCTCACTGCAGAGATACTTCTCAACGGGACAGCGATATATAGAGCAGCGATAAAACGTTATTTCAAATACACCTATTTCCCGTCTTTACTGTAGACCAATAGACTAACTATTGATTTGTAGCGATATCCGTCATTACAAGAAACCTGTAACGATCTTCATCGTTATAAGCTGTAAATACTAGTTTTTCTACAGTGAGAGAAAAATATGGTATTAGTAACTATAAAGTGACAGCCATTTTGCTTCCTCATAGAGGAAGCTTTGTTTTCGTGAACAAATTGTTTTTTCGAGATTTTCATGTCAGGACACTCAGAATGGTCTAAAACGTCGAGAAAAGTGGTTTAGAAAAAATGTCTGTGTGTGTGTGCGTATGTGCACAATTTTTTGTTAGCACGATAGCCGTCGCAATTTTTAAGATATCGAGCTCAAATTTTAACCACGAGTAAACTGTCATTAAACAAGGTATGGGATTGAATTTGGAGTTAATCCATCAAGGTGTTCAAAATTTATGGTATTTGGATTTTTTTGGAAAATGTTAGCTCGGGCTCTAACTCCCGCAATTTTTATGATATCCGACTCAAACTTCGACCAGAAGTGGACTGTTATCAAATAGTGTTTGAGATTAAATTTGGTGTCAATCCGTTAAGGGGTTCACAATTTATGGCATTTTTAAATTTTTTGACATTTTTTATTCGTGCTCTAACTTTCGCAATTTTTAAGATATCGGCCTCAAATTTGGTCCACAAGTACAGTAGCCTCCCACTAAGTGCTCGCTCGCTAAGTGCTCGCCGAGGCGCCTTCCCCTCGATCGGGAGGCGTGAATGTTCCCCCACCAAGATTACGAGCTCGGCCGATCGCGGACGAATGCGCCCGAGCTCTGCCGATCTCGGCCGAACGCGGCCCGAGCTCGCAGAATCTCTACGGAGAGGTGGTAACTCGCTAAGTGCTCGTTTTTACCCCTACAGCCCCGTAGGCGAGCACTTAGCGGGAGGCTACTGTAGAGTGTGGGTAAACTAAGCATCAGTTCGAATTTGGCGAGAATCTATCAAGGGATTCAAAACTAATGCCATTAAAAAATTTTTTAAACAAGGCTGCAAAGTAGAACTTTGCAAATTGCTTACTCATTATTGTTAGATTTTTGTAAAGCTTCCTCTATGAAGAAGCCAAAATAGATTAACATGCTTCCTCATAGAGGTAGATTTGCAAAAATCCAACAATAATGAGGAAGCAATTTGCAAAGGTCTACTTTTTTAGTTCGTGCGATCAATTTTTTAATAGTTGCCATAACTATCAAATAGTTACTATAACTACCAAATAGTTACCATAACTATTTTCATAGTTACCGTAACTATGAAAATAGTTGCATGGACTAAAATTTAATAGTTGTCACTTTATAGTTGACTGTACAACTACGATTTCTCTGAGTGTAGGCTATAAATACTCGTTACCAATCGTTCTCGGTTCTCACTTTTGCTTTGAGCTATTTACAAATTCCACAACTTTACGTGTTACAAATCATAAACACCAGTTTTTTAAGGCTATAAATAATCATCACAAATTATGCTTAGTTCACTTGTGCTTAGAACTATTTAATGGTTTCCTAATCATTACTGAGACAAAACATTCTATAAAATGATGCAGCAATTGAAGTAAGCACAAAATAGCACATTTCAACACTAGGGAAAACTACATTTTTTCTTCCGAGTGTTGAATGAAACTTTTCAGTACGACGTTGGGTAACTGCAATTTTCGAGAAAAGTGCACTTTTTTGAACGGAGTACTGAAAAAATGTATTGTGATGAATATCCATTTATTTGATTGCCTATTTTCTTTGGTTCACGTTGAGTCACACTATTTTTTCAATGCAAAATTGAAATGTACAGCATCAGATTTCAGCGTCAATTGAGAGATCCGATTCCAAGTACTTGCACTTTTTTGAATTACTGAATTAATTTTGCAGCAACAACAGTCTACAGAAATAGCATCAAAATAAAATTTATTATTTATTTACTATTTATTTATTTATGAAATACATACATTTTTTTTATTATTGTATATTTTGGCAAGATAATTATTTATTTACTATTTATTTATTTATGAAATACATAGTTGGAAAATCATGTTTTTTTATTATTGTATATTTTGGCAAGATAATGTATACAAATTTCATTGTATACGAGTAAACAATAATTTTCAAGATGGATTATTTTTTTTAAATGCAATAAAAATTGATGTCCCATTATTTTTTCCATTACTTTCAAGTTCTTGGATTTTTTACCTTAATTTTTATGGAAAAAAATGTTCTTTTTATTCTTTCTGATATAGTGGAAAATTTGGAAAAAAGCACAACCTATTGCTTGTAAAATTACTTATGAAATTAATAAACGGATATGATGAAATTGAAAAAAGTATCAACGTTGCCTGATAGTATAATATAAATATAAATATAATATCAATAAGAAAAAATCTAAATCCAATATATCTAAATTTGACCAGTTTGACGATGTTAATAAAAACAACAAAATATTATAACAAACTTTAGTATTTTTTTCCAAATCTTATTTCAACGTTTTAAAAATCTTTATTTTTATCGTAACTTCCATGCTTATCATAAATAATTCGAAGTTAATAATATTTGGTCCTCAAAACCTCCATTTCACACTTAGAGAAATCGTAATAGAACAGTCAACTATAAAGTGACAACTATTCATTTTTCTTAAATGCAACTATTTTTATAGTTACGATAACTACGAAAATAGTTATGGTAACTATTTGATAGTTGTGTCAACTATAAGAAAATTGTTGTACCAACCATAAGTAAATAGTTGTCACTTTATAGTTACTAATACCATAATTTTCTCTCAGTGCAGTAAAAGCCACAACATGAATCTTCAGTATCTCATTTGAAAAATATTGCAGTTCTAGTATGCACAAAAATTGAATTAGGCTTCACATTTCATCAAAGTACTTGGCGAGATGGAAAAACCTCGTTGAAATTCCATCTCTTTTTCTCTCTCCTCTTGTGACGAGTAGTTTATATGTATGTTGTCTCGGTGCGCGAGCTCTCGACAGTCAGACCGAGCGGAGTAAGCAAGAACAGTTTTTCCGCTGATGCACGGAGGTAACAGCGGTTGAAGCGGCAAAATAATAACCGTTGGATTGTCCTCCACACTTTTTCACTTGCGCAGACTCTCAGTCGTCTCTTTATTTCTTCAGACAAAGCCAGAGACTTGTTTCTTTGCCTTGGGCAAAAACCCTGGGGAATAATCAGAAAAAAGAAAGTGTTTAACGAAGAAAGACGATTGGTTTACTGACATATTTAGTTTATAACACGAATGCCAAAGAAAAAAAAACACTTGTGAATTAATCAACTAATGTGTTTTTGTTTTGGATGAATTCTGACTTATCTTCAATGTCTCTCTTGTGACCCTCGACACGACGTTTCCTGCATTCTACAGCACGTGCTTTGATCCCATCGTTGTACGCGGTGCGCATATGTTGTGTGCTCATATTACATGTACACATAGAAGCAGACGAACCGAGAGAGGGCGCGAGAGCATTGCAAATCGAAATTGTTCCAGCTCTGCATTTTCCATCTAATTAGCATGCGTCTGGCTCCGGACTCGGATGCGGTGTACCGTGTGAGCTCTAGCACCCATTCCCCTTCGTCCTCCACCTATGCATTGTTAATCCTTCATGCGAGATGACTCGACGTGGATACACCCGATGCTTCCCTATTTTCTCGCTGTTAAAACGAGAATAGTTTGTATACAAACCGAAGCACTTGTAGGTATCCATCTTATCACATAATATACATTCTCCGCATTCGTGTTGCTGATGATTTTTGTTTCTTTACTTTCTTTCACGTCAGCTGACTTTTTTCATTCAGATCCGTAATCCACAAAGAGGCAAATGATATACACTGAGAGAAAAGATTTCATTGCCGCCAAAGAAATGGGTGGATTGATTTCAACGAAATATTTCTTTGATTTCAATGAAACAGTGCATTTGAATTTCAAAGAGAATATTTCATTGCCTCTAAATAAAGATTTACTAAATGAGCATATACTAAAGAAACAATTTTATTGATTTAAAGAGACGTTTTCATTGGTTCAAAGAAACGTTTTCATCGATCTCACTCTCGCACCTAACCTCACTTTTTTGTTTTCCGGTTCTCCCGAACGAACGGCTTCGAGTTTCGAGAAGCCAGAAGCTTAGCATATTTCTGCCGCACTTCCTTACATACTCACAAAATTTGAGCTTTATCTGCCGCGTACTTCAGGAAAAAATAGGTTTCGAAATTTTGAGCTGGTAAGAAGAAGGTTTCATTGAATCAAATACGATATCTTTGAAATCAATGAAAAAGATTCATTGGTTTAAAGAAATGTTTCTTCGAATCAATGTCACTACTTTTCATTGAGTTGGAGATCAATCAAAGAAAAGATAGTATTGAAATTCAAGTATTTCACTTCATTGGAAAAGTTTTCCGTGAATCAATGAAACTTTTTCTCTCGGTGTAGAAAAATTATAATAAAATAATTCAATGGAATTAGTTATTCTCTTTTTATAGAAAAGTTTCTAGCCTTTTTTTCAGCCAGTTTTCAGCCAGTTTTCAGCCAGTTTTAAAAAAAACTGTCATAGGTAAATTGTGAATGTCAAAGCATTAACTATTTATATTGCACAATACGTAAATTCATATTTATAAAACATTGTTATGCTTTTCTTTAAGTTATATCGATTTTTCTTTGCGGTTGGAAAAAATTATTGTTATTTTCGAAATTGAAGAAATAATAACGTACATTAGAAATCTCGATTTTTTTTCTTTTCCATCATATAGGACGTATGTAAAAAGAGAAACTATTAGAATTCGAATGAATTTCGACTTCCGTATTATGGAAATATATGTTTTGACTGTCAAGCTGTCCGAACGTTCATCCGTTCATCCTGTCAAACAAATTTCAAATTATCTTATCCAAAGGCGACCCCTTGTCGAACTGGTCACAACTTTCGACAACTTTGATATGAAAAGTAACGAAACATAAATCCAACCTGTCAAACTATCGAAGCACCGACAACAATATGGCTGAAATGCAAAATAGGTGTATTATATTAAAGTCTATTTCACGCAGCGCCACCTTGTGAATACTTCTTGTAGCATATGTCTCCCATTTTTACAATGAAAGGTTGAAAATTCCACCGGGAACATTGATAGGAGTTTCAAGAGAATTTGGAGAATAATTACACGTTAATTAATTGTTAATCATGCGACATTTTGCTAATTAATATAGCTTATTCCGGCTGTGGAAGCATAACCACAAACAATTACATTACATATGTATATACAAACGACTATAGCATAACCTCCTACATCAACATTATTACAATCCATATGTCTATCCCAACTATTTTTCTCACCTGGACATCACTACACCGAGAGAAAAAGTTTCATTGATTCGCAGAAATCTTTGCCAATGAAATGAAATACTTGAATTTCAATAGTATCAATATTTTCAATACTATAATATTTAATTCAATATTTTCTTTGAATGATCTTAAGGGGATGCTGGAGTAGATTTTTTTGCCGACTTTGGTCGGTAAGTTTTTCGATCAGGACACAGGTGGCTCCGACGTAGTCTGTTTACTTTTGGCAAAAGATACTGAATCTCCCGAAAAGCAATATGGCCGCACACGATATGTCAGCTGACCTTTGCCGTCAGATTTAATGGTTTCTGGAAATTAGATGTGTAAAATCAGACCGGACGTCAATACTGTGATGATTTCTGAATATTCTAAAACCATCAGAATGTCAAATACACAAGCCAAATCCATGTACAGTGTATACTACGGTCGCGGTGCAAAGGCTCGGAGCTTTTGCCAAAAGAAAACAGACTACATCGGCGCCACTTGTGTTCTAATCGGGAAACTTCATTCGCGCTCTTCTTGACCCACTCTGATCGCGAACAGACTACGTGAACGTAGTCTGGGTTTTGCGTGGATTCCTTTTGTGTAATTGACTTTTTGACGCCCGTAGAATATTCAGAGAACGCTAAAGAATGGACGCACATTTTGATTTAACGTATGTGAGTTCCAGAATCTTTTATATCTTATCAAACAGGCGATGGTATCAAACCCTGGCGGCCATTTTGATTTCGGGAGGTTAAGTAATATACGATTTTTTTCATTTGTTGTACGTTTTCACCAAATATTTGAATGTACGTCCACTCGTTTATGTTGATATTACAATCGTGTACAATTTGAAGCATGTGCGTAGCGTATTAACGAAGAATAATCAAAACTACGAAAAAGCATGTTTTTACCGACCAAAGTCGATAATAAAATCTACTCCAGCATCCCCTTAAGGGGATGCCGGAGTAGATTTTTTTGCCGACTTTAGTCGGTAAATTTTTCGATCAGGACACAGGTGGCGCCGACGTAGTCTGTTTACTTTTGGCAAAATATACTGAATCTACCGAAAAGCAATATGGCCGCACACGATATGTCAGCTGACCTTTGCCGTCAGATTTAATTGTTTCTGGAAATTAGATGTGTAAAATCAGACCGGACGTCAATACTGTGATGATTTCTGAATATTCTAAAACCATCAGAATGTCAAATACACAAGCCAAATCCATGTACAGTGTATACTACGGTCGCGTTGCAAAGGCTCGGAGCTTTTGCCAAAAGAAAACAGACTACATTGGCGCCACCTGTGTTGTAATCGAGAAACTTCATTCGCGCTCTTCTTGAACCATTCTGATCGCGAATAGACTACGTGAACGTAGTTTGGGTTTTGCGTGGATTCCTTTTGTGTAATTAACTTTTTGACGCTCGTAGAATATTCAGAGAACGCTAAAGAATGGACGTACATTTTGATTTAACGTATGTGAGTTCCAGAATCTTTTATATCTTATCAAACAGGCGATGCTGTCAAACCCTGGCGGCCATTTTGATTTCGGGAGGTTAAGTAATATACGATTTTTTTTCATTTATCGTACGTTTTCACCAAATATTCGAATGTACGTCCACTCGTTTATGTTGATATTACAATCGTGTAGAATTTGAAGCATGTGCGTAGCGTACTAACGAAGAATAATCAAAACTACGAAAAAGCCTGTTTTTACCGACCAAAGTCGATAATAAAATCTACTCCAGCATCCCCTTAAACTCAATAAAAAGTAGTGACATTGATTCGAAGAAACATTTCTTTGAACCAGCTCAAAATTTCGAAACCTATTTTTTCCTGATGTACGCGGCAGATAAAGCTCAAATTTTGTGAGTATGTAAGGAAGCACGGCAGAATTAGGCAAAGCTTCTGGCTCCTTGAAACTCGAAGCCGTTCGTTCAGGGGAACCGGAAAACAAAAAAGTGAGGTTAGGTGTGAGAGAGAGATCAATGAAAACGTCTCTTTAAAACAATGAAACTGTTTCTTTATTATATGCTCACTAAGTAAATCTTTATTTACAAGCAATGAAATGTTCTCTTTGAAATTCAAATACACTATTTCATTGAAATAAAAGAAATATTTCGTTGAAATCAATGAAAAAAAAATCAATCCACCCATTTCTTTGGCGTCAATGAAATCTTTTCTCTCGGTGCAACGAGTAGTCTGAATTTAATTTTTGATTACAATTATTCTACGAACTTCCAAAAAGTCCGTCTTTGTAATTGCTAACTTCACTCCAACAAGAAAATATATCAAAGAAGCGAACACGACATAGCCAACCATTTTGTTCTGAAATGAAATGTTCCTCTGTCAGGAAACAAATTTTCACAAGTGTCAGTGAACTTTTTTCATCACATTAAGTGGCCTCTGTGATTCACTCCTACATAATATTCCAGGTACATGACGTGCCCCCGTCAAAAATGTGACTTTTATGAGACAGACGTTAAAAGGATTGGATCAACGAAGGAGAGAATCGAGGCGAGACATTAGTTGTCCAGGAAAGTGGAGCAGCGGAAGCTCAGGACAGGTCCGATAATAGAGTGATTTACCGAAGTTTCAATGAATACACAATGGACATAGGTGGATGACCAGAAGGGGCAGCAGCCATCGGACCACATATAGTATATAATCGTGGATACCCTAGAGCTTCCATGAATTTATAATAGCTCTCGACATTTATGGTGGATGATCGCCAGAGAGAGACTCGGTTGGGAGAGAGCATTAGCAGCCGCTGGACCACACGTTTATAAAGCTGAGCACACACGAGGCCTATAACCACACACAGGACTATTAGGTACCTACTTCCCTTCCGTGGACTCTCGATATGGTATCGGCTTTCCTGAAAACCCCCATCATGCCAATCCCCCGTCGTTATCCCTGGGAAACTTGCGATTATAGTCACTGCTGCGACATGCTGCCTCCTCTCCTGGGATCACCCTAGTTTTCCTCTGTATCTGTTCTTCGGTATATTTCGAATTACGTCTCTCCTCATCCTCCTTCTGTGTTTCCGTAAAATGATCCTGCGGCATTGGTAATACGTGAATAGAAACTTTTTCAACGTTACAGACAAAGAGCCAGTGAAAAAGGCAAAGCTGCAGAAGAGGAAGAAGTATAATAGTAATAAAAAAAAGGGGGAAACTCTGATTTGACAAGTGAATGGCTCTCTCGAGACCGAAGGGCCAGAGGAAAAACTGTGGAGAAATACCAGAGCTCTCTCTTTCTTTGAAGAAGTAAAATAGCGGTTTCACTGTGACGACAGAAGATGAACGTCCTTTTCTCGTGAACTACACGTTGCTGTTCTTTCCTCAGTCACGATTTTCATTGTGCCTTTTTACGGAATATCGCTTGTACGGTAGTTCTTCTTAAGAATATCTCTAACAAGCGGCTGCATTCTACTGAGAGTCGCGGTTTGACAAGGACACTGACGTGAAACTTCATTGTGGTATAAAAGACACTCGAGCGTAAATTTTATCGAAGTTTACTGCTGGCGCAATCTATTACGCGCGAAGAAGTTTCGACGAGTTTAAAGGCCTTTGAAAAATATTATCTTTTATGAAAAACACTGCAAAGTTTTTTTCAAAACAAAAGATAAAGTAAAGCATCTTTTTTTTTTGCTTTCTGGTAGAAAAAGCTGTTTATGTGATTTTTTTTTAGTTTCCCCTACACGGAAAAAAAGCTTGGTTGGAACAACCAAGTGCCTTGGTTATATATGCGCCAGACAATTAATTGGTTAGACCGACCAATTTCTTGGTTAGGCTACCAATTTCTTGGTTAGGCTACCAATTTCTTGGTTAGACTAACCAAGTGACTTGGTAAGCTAACCAAGTGATTTGGTTAGACCAACCAAGAAATTGGTAGCCTAACAAATAACTTGGTTGGTCTAACCAATTAATTGTCTGGCGCATATTTAACCATAGCACTTGGTAGTTCCAACCAAGCTTTTTTTTCCGTGTACACGGAAAAAAGGTCCAAGCTAGAAGGAAAAAACCAAGTTAGCTTTTTTTTCCGTGTACACGGAAAAAAGGCTTGGTTGGAACAACCAAGTGCTTTGGTTATATATGCGCCAGACAATTAATTGGTTAGACCAACCAAGTTATTTGTTAGGCTACCAATTTCTTGGTTGGTCTAACCAAGTCACTTAGTTAGCTTACCAAGTGACTTGGTTAGTCCAACCAAGAAATTGGTAGCCTAACAAATAACTTGGTTGGTTAGCTTAGCTACAGTATTATGTAGTATTTGTAACCAAGTCACTTGGTTAGCTTACCAAGTGACTTGGTTAGTCCAACCAAGAAATTGGTAGCCTAACAAATAACTTGGTTGGTTAGCTTAGCTACAGTATTATGTAGTATTTGTTTCTAGTGTAATATAATAGTAAACATTTTTATAAATTAATTACAAACGACACATTCATTTGAGATACTCACGATCAGTGTTCAGAGAAATTGAATCGTGAAATGCACGATGGAATTTGTTTAGCATCATGTGAGATGCATCCTTCTTAGTTAAAAGACAAAGATCGAGCACTCTTCACCTACGACCTTATTACAGAATGCATGTCACTGATATGCAAGAAAACAGAAAAGTTCTGCTTATTTTGGGTCACCAAATTTAATAAATTGACGGATGTCTCCTGTGGGAACTGAACGAGAGTCACTATGTTACTTAAATCGGAGAGTTTGGAGCAAAAGGTTACATAGACAAAAGTTTTCAATAGGAAAACGGATGAACACGCCGTAATACAGTAATAATAATTGAAATTTTGCAATGTATATGAGCCGGAATTATAATAGATAGTGAGCCAAAAGAGCTTGTTGCTGTTTGCACAGCTTTTTTAAAAAATAGGTATTTATTTATGTCGAAATTCTATTCACATATCAACAGGAATTTAAATCAGAATTGTGCTTGATATTATTTGCCGCTCATGAACATCCAACTTTTTTGAGACTTGAAATACAAAACTACATGGAAAAAAGTAGCTACCGCAAAAGAATAACATGTACATAATAATAAATATTTTGGGCTGAAGGACCGCGGTCGATGGCCTGTTGGCAGACTACGTTGTAGCAATTTTTTAAATTGTAAAATCCCGTATCTTAAGGGGAGGGACTCAGGTAAAAAAAATTGATTTTGGAAGTTCAATATCATCCAAATCCTATTGCATATAAAAATGCCCAATGCACTATATTGTTGGTGCTCGATGAACGAATTTTTTACTGTCGTCTGACTTGCATATGCTTTTCAATATTATCTTAAGCAAAGTTCTTAGGTTTTCCATTCTGCACATGATGCAGATCAAACTACAAGGCAGATTGGAATCATTGACGTCTCATTTTCATCTTGATGAAAAGATACATCGGCTAAATGGAGCAAACTATTTTTTTTCATTCTGAAAGCAAAGTTAATCACTGATTTAGAAAATAGCATAAAATTTATTTATTAATAATTATGTTACTTAAAAAATATTACATTTTATTAACATTTGCTCCATTTAGCCGGTGTATCTGTTCATGAAGAAGAAAATGAGACGTCAACCATTCCAATCTGCCTAGTAGTTTGATCTGAATCATGCGCAGAATGGAAAACCTAAGATCTTTGCTTAAGATAATATTTAAAAGCATATGCAAGTCAGACAACAGTAAAAAAATCCTTTAATCGAGTACCAACAATATAGTGCGTTGGGCATTTTTATATGCAATAGGATTTGGATGATATTGAATTTCCAAAATCAATTTTTTTGACCTGACTCTCTCCCCTTAAGCAAACTCCGTAACTTATTCAAATGTACCATTCGTCATAATTGTTGTAACAGTTTGTCAACAAATCTACTACTACTACTACTAATATATATTATAATATACATAATAATATATATTATAATAGACATAATAATATATATTATAATTTACATAATAATACGTAAAAAATAATATACACAAGCAACGATTTAGTTTCTGCAACTATCACGATGCTGTCCAATACATATGATTTGTTGTTGCAACCATCCCGTGAGTTTAGGTTATGATGTCAGCTGGTTATTGTTACAATCGGTATTGATAGTTAGCGCTACTCTAACTATTCCGAATGGTTGCCAGGACCGATTGATCAGCTTTCCACTTTTCCCACTTTTTTTCTTTCAGTATACACGTTATATCAAATTAAAACTTATGGAATATTTTTATTGACGATTAAGAATTAAATTAATCGCAATAACCTCATATGCCCCAGAAGACATGTCGGTAAAAAAAACTCGTGGCCGGATGCCAGGATTTCACTACTTGCAGTGCTGTAGAATATAAAGTATGCATATGGCTTTGTCCCACATGAATATTAATATTATGGATACCATACGCAGGAAAACATGAAGAAAAAATAAAAAGCTTAATTGGAACAGATGTTCGATTCCCGTTTGATAATTTCACCCATCTCTAGTTCGAAAACGGAAGAAATTCGCCGTTTAACATGACATGTTGGAATAAGGATGAAAAAATATTCAGGAAATGATGATTGATTTTTGGTTTTTGCTCTCTAAATCGTTCAATCCACTGTTCATCAATCGAAAGTCAGCTCCCCCCCCCCCCTCACGTTTCCTGAGTTACCCATTAAAAATAATTATTTTTCTCAAATGTTGCACACTTCTCTAAATAAAAAAAGGAAAAATGGACCTGTTGAATAATTGACTTTTTCAATAAAATACGTTTAATTGCACTTTTTTTCATCAAAATAAAATTTAGCATGCATCCCTAATAATTTTCCGGGATATCACGTTTTTCTAGAAACCTTAATTTGAGATTTAAAAAAAAAATAATGTAAACTAGAATCTTGCATATTACTTTGTCATTTTTCTTTTTTTACTAAATTACCTCAATGCGGAAATTCATCACTTTTGGCTTCCTCATAAAAGAAGCTTTATAAAAAGTTTAAAATAATGAGGAAATATTATGTGAGTTCTATTTTGCATTCTTGTTTTTAATAAATTGAAAAGAAACTGATGTTCAGCGAAATTGTAGTCGTCAAGAAATAATAGCGGATAATTAAAAATCCTATATAATCTAAATCGACAATAAAACAACAGATGCCGCTACCATCGCTCTACAAGACTAAGGTATTATTTAGGGAGGTATGGTCAGCCGGTCCAGGATACCCAGAAAGCATTGCGCAGCTCCAATAGTGACAACATTCATGGCGCACAAAAAAAAGAAGCGTGGCTTACGCCGCGCCACTTCTAATACCAACTAACTTACCGCGAATGTTGTCACTATTGGTGCCGGGCAATGTATTCTGGGTATCCTGGACCGTCTGACCAAACCTCCCTAAATAATACCTTATACAAGACCTCTCAGCCCAAAGTATAATCTGGTTTAACAAATGGTGCCTCAACCCCAACCCGGCTAAATCAAAACTTATTCTATTCAACCACACAATCACAGATAACTCTTCATGCGTTTCAATGGGCAACAGCGATATCAAACCATGCTCATCAGCCAAATACTTAGGCATCACTATCGATAATAAACTAAATTTCACCGCGCACACAAAACATGCGAAATCAAAAACAACCGCACAAGCTGGACACTTTCGCAAAATCACCTTCAGAAACAAACAAATTACAATAGAACAGGCGACACAAAATTTATGAATGCATTTGTCGCCCATTGCTCGAATATGGTCACCCCCTCTTCCTTAAGGTAGTATGAGCACAAACCTCACGATCAGAGAGAAAAGTGATTTTTTAATATGCTATAGAATAGGTTCAGAGGATGCTGTCTGTAAAATTTCAAACCATTTTACCGACCATTTACAATAATAGTTAATGTGCTAAATTGGGAAATTTAGTACATGTTATATGCGGAAATTGCCCTGATAACACTTTGAGACCGAAATAACCATTCTTCAAATTCAGACACCTCCGTAAATAAAAGCTCGAAATACCGAGAAAACTGCTATGAACACGTACGTCCCTTAAAACATATATGTTACCGAATATTTCGAATAGATATCATCGATTAAATTGACGAGTTTTCGCAAACCGGCATCAAACTGCCGAAAAACAGTTGACTATAGCGTAGCCACGCGTTCCTTGATTGGCCAAATGGCGGCCGGCTGGACAATCTGAGTCAAATGACACTCTTATTTAAACTACTACCGTTTTATAAATATACACACCTTATCATCACACACACTTCATAATTTTTCTCTCTTCATATTGTGATTTTAAAAATAGCGAAATGTGTGATACTTCGCTTTTTCCCCATAATAAAAAACATGGACTTTCTATTGACTAGGTACTCCGCTCATACTACCTTAACTGCAATAACCCAGCCAAAAAAACAACTGCATTCAGAAAACTCACAAAACCTAACAATCCTCTCCACATCCCTTTCCACAACCCTCCCAATCTCCTTCTATATAATGCATCTAAACTCACTCCCATCATAAACCGCAATAAACAGCTTAGTTCTATATTCGCTAACTCCAAACTAGAAACCATCGCTGATTTATGCAATAGTTATCCTCCCAACGTAAGACCCAGACACAAAACACCAAATAGCACAATAATAGAACTACTCACAGCCTTACTCAACAAATAACTTAGATAAAAGATAAGGGATAAAACGCGTAAATACAATAAATAAAAAATAATTAATAAAACTAAAATAGGACTACTTTTTTTACATCCTTTTTTCTTTTTTTCTTTTTTTTAATCATAATTCCCAAACATAAATTAACCTTTTTTTCTATTTTTCTCTCATCCTAAGTTAATAGAGTATAACATAGCATTGCGAGATGTACGGGCTGAAGAATCCAGGTCGATGGCCCATTGGACAATGCCCGATCCATTGTCAGAATTATTAATATATAATATATGTGATTACATAGAACATTGCACATACTGTCCAATGAAATACTTGTACTACTACTTCTCTAAATCGTTCTACCAATCTCCACTAAATTATGTATCTAATATCCCCGAATATTATTTCGTTCACGTACAAAATTTGGTTTCGGTAGTAAATTTTTTTGCAAAAGTTAATGCAATAACGTAAATTTTTCGAAAATTTAAAAACTCCAAAATCCTGCTCTTCCGACGTGCACCAAATACAATACCAAATAACATTAAATGTGTTTGTACTTATGAACAACTATTTAGCAAAAAATCGTATATTTTACGAAAGTAAGTGCAGGCCTTTATTTGAAAAAATTTAAGAAGGTATAAAATCTAAATTTCAAACTTGCTTCTGCTTTACTTGTGTTGTAAATTTCGGCTCAATCGGTTGAACGGTTCTTGAGTTATAAGTGATTGAAATTTCGAAGCTCTGTGTACACACACACTGAGAGAAAAGCATATCGTTGATTTAACGATTTCACATAATAAAACGAATATAGGAAGGCTTGCAATGTTTTATGGTTGAAGCGATGATAATATGATTCAATAAACGATACTTGCAAGGTTATTGAAAACAAACGTTGAAATCGTATATGCAACGAAGCGGCATATTTGAAACTATTAGAATAGTTTTTGAAACTATTATCATTTTGATGATTGCTACTATAATTATATTTGCTATAACCATAAAATATAGACGTTCCTCCTGGAAATTATATTTATGTTTCATCCAACTATTTTCTTATATTTGCTATAACCATAAAATATAGACGTTCTTCCTGGGAATTATAGTTAATAGTAAGATTATGGTCGGTCTAACTATATATTTTTTTTAATTACCAGATTTTTCTCTCAATGCACGCATACATGTACGGCCATTTTTTCTAAACCTCTTTTCTCGATTTTTTTAACCATTCCGAGTGTTCGGATATGAAAATCTCAACAAAAAAATGATATAAACAAAGCTTTCTCTACGAGAAAGCGAAACAGTTTTTGAAGTTATCTTATTCCCCATATAAATATACTACGTACTGTATAAATATGCTGCATACTGCATAAAAATGCAACGTTAGCAGTCTGGCAGTCGGAGCTTAATCGTCTTATGGAGAATAATGGACTTTTAAATTTGACAAATTATTTCCAAATCCTTTTAGTCCTTTGTGACAAAAATGTAATTGCATTCCAAGTGTGTAGTTGAGACAATATATTCGGTATATCTTGTGGAATTTGCTTAATCAGTAAAAGCAGTTACCTCTCGGTTCTCCACATAACCACCACCATGACTATCCCTGAACGAGAGCTGAACAACCGGTGCAGGGCTGAAATTTAATGCGCAAACACAATGTTTGCCAGCTTGCAGAGCTGCACAACGCGCGCGGCCGCGGTCTGCTAATCAAATGGCTTGAGCCTCCGAGGCATTTACCAGCCAACCGATAGAATATTACTGGTGAGTACGGAGAATACTGCCGGTATAGTGCCTATAGAGTAGAAGGTATGGTGAGCTTCTGTGCGAGCCATTAGTTCATCGTACATGGAGTTCAGAGTTCATTGTTTCTCAGATGGACGAGAGAACTGCGCCATTTCCTTACGAAATCGTGTATTAACCCTTTCGACGCTGCGTGAGTCGATAACATATTTTTTAAGAGAATTTTAATGAGGGTATACCGCGGAAGACCGCGCAAGGCGTACGCTAACGTTTCACCAAATGGCACCGCACCGGATATTAGGTCTAATACCTTCGAGAAACAGTTTTACGGTGTAATCAACTCCAACGAGGACTAAACCACAAATAAATTTTTTGTTATGAGCTTTCTAAATACCGCTAGCGCTAAAAATTTTTGTGGATACTTGGACGTATTCTTTTTAATTTATTTTACAATTGGTATTGAAGAAATTATTCGAAGTATTGCAGAGTTTGATCTAAATTCCAAGTTTATAGATATGGATCCTTTGAATAGTCTTCGTTAAATCAAAATCGGTAAAATACGCTACTTCTGGAGGTTTTTGAAAGGGTCTTGATACTTTGTCTTGTTACAGTAACATTAAAATTTGGATGAATACCTAACGCTGACGTTCACATATGTTCAAACAAATCTTTTGTTAATACTAACAAAAATTGGTTTGCGCGAAGCATATTTTATTCGACTGACGTGCATAATTGTTGAATAAACCACATTTTTATCGAACCAAATGATATGTTTGTATGAACGTATATGCACACCAGCGGCAGGTTTCCAACCAAATTGTTTTCTCAGTATACTTGGTAGCTGTGAGAAACTTTTTTTACGGTACAATCTACTCCAACAAGTAGTAAAAATAGTACTTTACGATACGAGTGCGATTAAACTTTTTCTGACGAGTGAAAGTTTGCTGCACGTGCCGAAGACGTGTTGCAGTCACACGAGTTTAGAAAACACTTATCGCACGACTATCAAACGAAATTTTATTTCACACACGGAAAGAAATGTTTGGTTGTGGCAACTACGTTTTCAATTTGCTGTACACAATGTCTAAAAAATTAGTTGCCTCAACCATATCGAATAGTAACCTCAACTATTCAGGATTAGTTCTCGCGAGATTAGTTAGGTTAACTAATCCAATCATTGGGACTACCATTCGAATCGTCGGTATTATCATTCGAATCGTCGGTATTACCATTCGAATCGTTGGTATTACCATTTGAGTTGTAAGATAAATAGAATAATCGATTGGTTGTGTCAACTCATTTCTTGGTAATGGCAACTAAACTTTTTTTTCCGTCCAAGATGTGGAAACGGGAATTATGCGAAGTGTGCGTAAAACCGCGTTTCTCGCACCGAGTGAAATAAAAAATGTTTTTGTAACGCATGCATGAGAAGTGCTTCTTCTCATGCCTGCCGCGCGTGGCGTAAGTGGCGCTTTACGGCCATCGATGCTATTTTACTTCTCGCACGCACTTCTCGCACGGGAATCACTTCTCGCACGGGAATCACTTCTCGCACGGGAATCACTTTTCGCACGGGAATCACTTTTCGCACGGGAATCACTTCTCGCACGCGCACGACATTACATTCGGTAGCACTTCTCATGCATTTGCTACAAAATTGGCGATTCTGACGAGTGCGAGAGTTGCCACCCGAGCGAAACGAGGGTGGCAATCGCACGAGTTGCAATCCGTGCTTTTTTTAACGAAAGAATAGAAACAATCGCTTTCCGAGACTGTAGAGTATGAACGGAAAGGGTCCCTAACCTCAACATGCCGTTAAAAAATGTGCCGGGCGCGTTAGTAAATGTTCTAAGCGGCAGCGTTTAGAAAATAGTATATTACGCCACTCGGGAGGGAAAGTAGACTATGTCGGAAGTGTATTTTTTTAAAACAGAATCAACAATGTCTACTCTTCTCTCTATGCAATCCTTGTTAAAAGTCGCAACTTTGAGTTCGAATATCTCGACATTCACGTGGGCGACTATGTTTTAATGCAATCAATGAAAACTTTATGCATTTATTTATAACCTCCGATATTTTTAAGTCAAAAAGTAGAAAACGTCCTTGTTGACATACATCCTTAAGGATAACTCCGCCGGCTTGGGTTGAGCTTTGCCAAAAATCCATCGGTAATTTTCTTCCCGGCACGAAAGCGACTAGTGCCCTGCTCTTTGAGCGAAATAAAAAGGGGGAAATCGCCTGGCGAATCTATTTCATTTAGTAGCGTTTTGGAGTTGAAACTTTTCGTTGCAATACAAAGACCAAAAGAATGCAAAGCGATTTCTAAACCGTAATTATATATTTTCTACACTGAGGAAAGCCTATTGTAATAAAGTTAACTAAATTCAGTTCAGACCAATTAAATTCCGGTGGCGCGAAATAAATTTAATTGAACTAACGGAATATAGTTTGTACAACCATATATGAGGTTGAATATAGTGAAATTCACGGTGAACTTCAGTCAGCAATATCATTCATTTCGAACACAATATATTCAGTTACCCGAATTGAATGCAATTTGATTCTCAACTGTTTCGCGTTAAAAATTTTACATATTTTACAGCCCTTGCTGGACTTTGAATATTTAACTTTCCCTGGTGAACCACACCCGTATACATTTTGTTCAATTAAACGGTGAAAAACTACTTAAATTATGGTGGATTAAAAATAAATAATCGCACAATGCGGATTAATTGCAGTTCACATATTCTGGTAATAATAGCGGAAATATATATTTTTACTACTATTGCTTCCTCATAGAGGAAGCTTTGTTATCATGAAATTTTTTTTTTTTTAAGATTTTCATGTCGGTACACTCAAAATGGGCCAAAACGTCGAGAAAAGTGATTTAGAAAAAATGTCTGCACGTGTGTGTGTGTGTGTATGATACACGATCGAAAAATGTAAACCTTTATAACTCGGGAATGCCTTGAGATATCAAGCTGTAATTTGGACCATAGATAGAGGGATCAAGCCTCATCGTTCATACAGATTTTTGTTAAAATCCACTTCATCGTTAAATTATTACGCGTTTTTTAATTTTTTGAAAAATGTCTGTTTACGCGATAACTCTTTCAATTTTCGAGATATTGATCTTAAAATTGGTATGAATGTGAGTTTTCATACGCCGGTGATCGCTATTGAATTTGGTTAAGATCGGTTGAACCGTTAAAATTTTATGATGTTTTGAATTTTTCAAAAAATTGACATTATCGCTCTATTGTAACTTTTGCAAAACTTAAGATAGCGAGCTCAAATTTTGTATATAAATGAAACAATATTCAGCCATTATATATGTATAATTTAGTGACAAACGGTATAAAATTTTTGATTTTATGGAATGTTGAATTATTTTTAAAAATATACATGATCACATTCACTTTCGGAAACGCTCTAATAATCACGAAATAACGTAATAACGAAATGGAAAAAGCGAATCCACAACATGTATATTTATCTAATTAAAACAAGGACGCAAAGTAGAACCTTGCACATTGCTTCCTCATTATTTTTCGCGTTTTACAAAGCTTCCTCTATGAGGAAGCTAAAAATTGAATAACATACTTCATAATGAGGAAGCAATGTGCAAGGTTCTACTTTGCATCCTTGTTTTATTTTATACTATTATTATTATTATCAGGTATTATTATTTTTTACTGAATCATTCTTTAATCGCTTCAAGATTTGAACTATTAACAAAAGGTTCTGTAGAAAATAGAGAACGATGATAAGGAGAGAAACAAAAAAGAGGATAATGAAAAAAACAAACTTTATGCAGAGTAGATAGAAGCTGAAGAGCTTCGATGCTAATGGAGTTTTATGGTAGCGAGTTAGGAATTCTCTCTATTCTATTCGCACAGCCCCTCATCCAGCACTCTCCATCTCATTATTGAATTCTGCGTTACGCAATTGACATGCAAAGTTCATTAACGCCGGGTGCGACTAATGCGCTCCCGCGACACTTCAAACCCTGCATCGTATGAACGTCATGGATGTATGGTTCCCTTTATTCGCTGCTGTACGAATTCCATGATTTTCAATCGATCGACCCCCGGTATACGTGGTTTTAATGCCATTAAAGACAGACAGTCGAAATCAAGTCCAGCTTTCGCTTATTCCAGCGAGAAACATCAAACGAAAATTGTACCACATCATTAAAATTTATTTGCACTCATCGGCTCGGAAAAAAAACCTACATGCATGCCTGATGAGATAAAACGAAAGCGGAGATAAATTAAGAAAGAATATTATAGAATTATTAAGGATTAAAATCGAGAAATATTATATGATATTTTTTTAAATTTATTCAATTTTCGTTGATTGCTAATTCGTCCACGTTTCCGTTTTGCTCATCAGTCACTGATGCTCCTTTGGATTTCGTCGTTGTATACGAAGTACGTAAAAATAGAAAGTAGAAAAAATTTTTTTTACCGTTACCTAATGGTATAAATACATGTTTTGGGTGTCCCAGATCCAAAGCAAAGAAATTCGATCATGTCTGTCTGTCCCTCTGTCTGTGGGTGTCGTCTTTGGTAACGTGATAACTTTTGATTGAAACTGTGGACCACAGTGAAATTTCGCGTGTATCTCCGATAGGAAAAAAAAGTTAGTTTTGGTATTGAAAGTTAATCCAAAGCTGGAAGCTTTGGATTGAATTCCCATATGTTTTACCTGAAATATGGAAAATAATATAGTTGTTAAAAAGTTCATGTTTAGTATGCAGATCAAAAATTGTTTTTAATTTTTTTTAATACGTAAACAGAAGCTTATTATCAAATGAATAAGCACATAAAAAAATTATCCGGTCATACGGTGGAAAATATCATAAACTATGCTTTATCTGAATTTGAAGTGAATCGAATGAATTGATTATTCAGTGGCATTTTTTTTCAATAATAAAAACTTCATTGTCTATGAATATTGTTCAATAAAAAAAATCTCAAACTTGACAAAACTTTAGATACTTGTGTGTAGATTCATGACCTCGTCAGCCCAATACTCTTATCAGAAAGAAATATTGAAAATCAACCTGTTTTTTTTAAATCTTATCGCAGATCTACTGAAAAATGCGTTTTATCACAGACCTTAAGCGGCTTTTGATTAGCAATACACTGATAATTATTCAAATGGCATTTTCAAGAAATCTTACATAGACAAAACGTATTTGATACTCGGAAAAAAGTTCGAACCAATTAATCGCCTGGTTATATATAAACCAACCAATTAATTAGTTTGATAAAGTTTAATCATCGTATTACAATCGCTACATATCATTATTATAAAATCATAATTATAGAGCTAATCGTATCATCATCATTATTTCTATAAGTATTAGGTATTTACAACTCTGATCTCACCAATTAATTAGCTGGTGCATATCTAACCAACCCTTTTTTTCCCGTGCTTTGCGTTTAAAAACACACACAGGGTCGCGAACCTCATATTTTTTTCTTTTGAGATGTTGTAGAGCAATATAAAAAAACACTCCAGAAATTTTTTAGAATTTCTAAAAAAATTTGTGTTGTTTTAATGACCTAAAATTTAACTTTCTCAAAAAGTACGTCAACGATTTTTTTTTAAATTTTATAGTAAATTCTGTGTCCAAAAACCAAATTTTTGAGACTAGAACACAAATGGGGGGCAGTCTAGAATAGCAACTAAAAATTAAATTCTTTTACGGAAGAATTTGATATATTTATTTATAAAAAAAAATTGTCGACGTACTTTTTGAGAAACTCAAATTTCAAATACTTAAAAAAAACACACATTTTTTTAAAAATCGAAAAACAATTCTAGAGTGTTTTTTTTTAAATATTGCTCTACAACATCGCTTATAGTAATTCTTATTTCCACAGCAAATCCATGAGTATAATAAGCGGCAAAAAAAATGTCCTGCTATAGCAAGAATTCTGTTGCCATAATAACATTTTTTGTCGTCTCTATATCAAGTAGCCGGGTAAGTTAAGGCAAGGAAATTTTTGCTGTACGGGCAAATTTTTTCTTTCGTGTATATTTAGCCGATCGAACGAGGAGCTTAGCAGTGGCATGTGTACACTTGTATCGAGACCGAAAGAGACGCTCTTGGTGTAAACCTCTGAACATGTGAATCGATTCATCGAACCGTTCGCCTGGCATCCTTCAACCGAGCAGCTTCGCATTTCCTTGCATAAACTACCTGTCACATATATGTGTATATATATATATAAATACATATCTATACTATAATATCTATGTATACATGGTGTCGAATGGCCTTCGCAAAATAGACGAAATGGTAGCACATACACTTATGTATGTATATATATATATATATATGCTAGCATTCGTCTGCCAGTTATAGTACTCGTCACGTCGTCAACATATGAGTATACCAGGCATATGTGCATTCTGCCATCATAACTACACACTTATAGTACCAAACGTCTCGTCTACCAGGTGCGTCATCATAAATTCATTGAATCTCATTGACGACTATTCGCATACACGTGCTAGTTGTTAAATCATTCAGTCGCTATTCGCCTCTTCTATTTCAATTCTTCTCAGCATATATATTTATTTATATTTTATTCCGCGCAATAATGAACGTTTTACGCACGCTCCACGTGCATAAATCGTCATTTTCACACCTTGTGAAATAAAATTTCCACAACATTCGATTGTTCATTGTCTTCGCATACAGAGGTCTACTTTATTCTCATATCAATTTTTCAATTTATCAAATAACGAAAACACTGATAATTCCACTTATTAATTTTTTATGAGAGATCTTCGTGTCTTCTAGGATATTAAAATTAATCCAGTAATTGCATTTCTTATCCTAAGAGTATATTGTTGTTTTTTTTTCTAAAGAAAAAAAAATTTATTTCAATTACCGTCTTTAAATTTTGAATCACCCTGTACATCCGTACAATGTCTAGTAAATTCTCTTCTATTTTTCGGGTGATTGGAGAGACGATAAGAGGTATCCAATAGATAAAATTCTACTCATCGTCACTTCTATTTCAATTTCCTTGCTCTCCACACATACATTTATTTATTGGTAATTTCATTCAGAATCGACAATCTTAGAGCCCATCATGAAAATTAAGTATGTGCTAAATATATAAAAGATATATCGCAGATATCTGACAAGATAAAAAAACAGTTCGATTATATGTATGTATGTATGTAAATGTGTATGTGTGTATGTGATAAAGTGCCTAAAATTCATTCTACCATAACTCGTGAACTACTTGACCGAATGAGCTCAAATTTTGATGCCATATAGAGGTCATATACTGCCATATACTGATCAATCTTTACTTCGTATTAATTATATAAACAAGGATGCAAAGTAGAACCTTGCACATTGCTTCCTCATTATTTTTCGCGTTTTACAAAGCTACCTCTATGAGGAAGTATGTTAATCAATTTTTGGCTTCCTCATAGAGGAAGCTTTGTAAAACGCGAAAAATAATGAGGAAGCAATGTGCAAGGTTCTACTTTGCATCCTTGTTTTTATTAGATAAATATACATGTTGTGGATACGCTTTTTCTATTTCGTTATTACGTTATTTCGTGATTATTAGAGCGTTTCCGAAAGTGAATGTGATAATGTATATTTTTTAAAATAATTCAACATTCCATAAAATCAAAAATTTCATACCGTTCGTCACTAAATTATACATATATAATGGCTGAATATTGTTTCATTTATATACAAAATTTGAGCTCGCTATCTTAAGTTTTGCAAAAGTTACAATAGAGCGATAATGTCAATTTTTTGAAAAATTCAAAACATCATCAAATTTTAACGGTTCAACCGATCTTAACCAAATTCAATAGCGATCACCGGCGTATGAAAGCTCACACTCATACCAATTTTAAGATCAATATCTCGAAAATTGAAAAAGTTATCGCGTAAACAGACATTTTTCAAAAAATTAAAAAACGCGTAATAATTTAACGGTGAAGTGGATTTTAACAAAAATCTGTATGAACGATGAGGCTTGATCCCTCTATGTATGGTCCAAATTTTAGCTCGATATCTCAAGCCATTCCTGAGTTATAAAGGTTTACATTTTTCGATCGTGTAACATACACACATACACACACACACACACATACAGACATTTTTTTCTAAATCACTTTTCTCGACGTTTTGGCCCATTCTGAGTGTACTGACATGAAAATCTCGAAAAAAAAAATTTCATGAAAACAAAGCTTCCTCTATGAGGAAGCAAAATGGATTGACACATTTTGTTTTTATGAGATTCTTATGATATTGAAAAATGTCCGTCAACGCTCTAATTCGAACAAATTTTTAGCTATAGGGCTGAACCTTAGTATGAAAATTAAACACAGTGATGCGACCTTCGGTATTGAATTTGGGAAAAATCGGTAAAGCGGTTCTGATTTTATGGAGTTTTGAAATTCACAAAAAAAAATTCACGGTTTTGCATAAACTTTTGCAAAACATGAGATCACGAGCCCATATTTTGTATGCAAACGAAATAATATTCAGTCACGTTTTTTTTTGGGCTTCGCACTTGAATTTTGAATCACCATGTAGAACTATGTGATCTCTGGTAAGTTCTGTTCTATTTTTCGAGTGATTGGAGAGAGGACAGGAGGTGTCCGATAGATAAAATTCTACTCATCGTCTCGAGGTATTTCATATGCCTCTGGCTTCGGGGTCGTTCTCGTTCTCGTGGTACCCCAGTCGTTGCCACCTTCGTAGTCGTCGCGTTCCGAAAATGCCTACACGCGCTCATAAGTCGGCTCACGTATCGTCCTGTCGTCGAACGTTCCCATCATCTCGTATATACTCCAGCCTCTTCTCCTTTTACTCTCGCACCGGTTGCCATCTCACCCTGTGAGGCGACCTAGTACGATCTCATCGATAGACGTGTGGGTTGACTCAATTTTATTGATTGCATTTAATCCAGTCAGAAAAATAGCTTGGGGAACAAGAAAAGTCGAAGGTTTTTTTTCACCCCAGCTTTGCACATCTTTCGGGTCATGAAAAATTCGTACACGAACTTCTTTCCATGCACTATATTAATTTTGTTTGCGAACGTACATTCAACTTTATTTTATGCTTTTTTATTCCATTTTAAATCATTTTTTTCTCAGCCTCTCCTGTTGCATTGTCGTTGCGGTAGAAGAGAATTTTTACTTTTTTTTTCAAGCATAAATCGCCTTTGAGTAGATTAGCTTTTACAGGTTTTAATATCGCATAAAACCTCTAGTAAATTCTGTCCATCCGCATTGATAGAAAAAATACCTACTACGAGCTTGAAAATATATATTGTGCACCGAGAGAAAAAGTTTCATTGATTCACGGAAATCTTTGCCAATGAAATGAAATACTTGAATTTCAATACTATCTTTTCTTTGAATGATCTCCAACTCAATGAAAAGTAGTAACATTGATTCGAAGAAACATTTCTTTAAACCAATGAACCTTTTTCATTGATTTCAAAGATATCGTCTCTGATTCAATGAAACCTTCTTCTTACCAGCTCGAAATTTCGAAACCTATTTTTTCCTGAAGTACGCGGCAGATAAAGCTCAAATTTTGTGAGTATGTAAGGAAGAACGGCAGAAACAGGCTAAGCTTCTGGCTCCTCGAAACTCGAAGCTGTTCGTTCGGGAGAAGCGGAAAACAAAAAAGTGAGGTTAGGTGCGAGATAGTGATCAATGAAAACGTCTCTTTAAAACAATAAAACTGTTTCTTTATCATATGCTCACTAAGTAAATCTTTATTTACAGGCAATGAAATGTTCTCTTTGAAATTCAAATGCAGTATTTCTTTGAAATCAATGAAAAAAAAATCAATCCACCCATTTCTTTGGCGTCAATGAAATCTTTTCTCTCGGTGTGTTAGAAAAATATTTCAAGAGGATTATCATGTCTGAGCATATTATTGAACCAGTTTACATTTATGTGCCATTTTATTAAATTATTTTACGTTTTTGTTATCTTATGGTGAATACTTAAATTACAAAAAGTTGAAAGTGTTTACATGGCTTTAAGAAAATATAGCCCACCAACATTGAGTGAAAAAATAGCTTTTTTCAAAATTGAAAATATATGCGATTTAAAAAAAAATATATAGACTATTATAATGGGTGAATATTTTATTAAATTATTTTCCATTTCATTAAATTATTTAACGTTTATGAAACATTTTATTAAAGTTTTCGTCCTATGAATAGAATATCCATCATACAGAATTGGTTATTTTACGATGAATACTTGCATTACAAAAAGGGTTTTGGATACATTGAAGAGTTAAGGGTTTATATAAAGTCTAGAGTATTGAAAGAAGGTTTCTCCTTTGCATTCTTCTTGGGCCGGAAAAGTCTACAGATACCGATGGACTCGTAGATCGATCGAAGGCCTCGTCGAAATTGCCTCAACGTCCGCAAACTCATACATATACAGTTTCACGAATAATATAACGTAAGCCCTCGGGGTTTTCCGATGGCCAATCGCGTTACCAGCTATTTCCCTACGACTTTCACCGTGTGAAGTATCGATGATCGATCGTTTCCAATAAACTTGACCGTAGAGGACGCGACATCGTAGCATACGTTTACTCCGGTAGCTTAAAGCCAGGAAGTCCCAGTCGTTCGTTAAATTGGATATCCTGAGACGTGGAAGAAAGGCATTTTACTCTCGGTTCACCCAGAAAAAAAATCTAATAGACCGAACTAGATTTTAGCCAACGTAAATCGATTTTCTTGTTTGAAATCCGGCCTAAAATGACTGTATTTATTTAAAATAAATTTTGTATTTTAAATAAATAAAGATTGTATTTTAAATGAGTAATTAACACGTAATAAATATGTATTCGATGCAAAACCATTTTTTTTTACATATTCAGTATAAATAATATGAAAATTAATTATTTATTTCGGGAACTATCGTTTATAACAAATTTTTATGCAATAATATTAGTATATTGCTTTATTGATATTTAAACAAAAAACAGAATTGTCCATAGGAAAGTATTTTACTCTCGGTTCACCCAGAAAAAAAATCTAATAGACCGAACTAGATTTTAGCCAACGTAAATTGATTTTCTTATTTGAAATCTGGCCTAAAATTACTGTATTTATTTTAAATAAATTTTTTATTTTAAATAAATAAAGATTGTATTTTAAATAAGTAATTAACATGTGATAAATATGTATTCGATGCAGAACCATTTTTTAACATTTTCAGTATAAACAATATGAAAATTAATCATTTATTTCGGGAACGATCGTTTATAATGGATTTTTATGCAATAATATATTGCATATATTATATTATTATTGTTTATATTATTATTATTATTATTATATTATACATATATTGCTTTATTGATATTGAAAAAAAAGAGAATTGTCCATAGGAAAGTTTTTTTCGTGATTTTTTTTTAAATTAAATTACTTTATTGTAATTCAGTAATTAACATGAAATAAATATTGATTCTATTCAAATCAATTTTTTTATCATATTCTGTAAAAAAAATATGAAAGTTAATAATTAATTTCAGAGACTATATTGTACAACGAATAATTATCCAATAATATTAGTAATGCTACGTTATTAACATTGAATAAAAAGAAAGTCGTCCACAAATAAAATTTTACCATGACGCTCTCCTAAAAGTTCTGTTTGCAGAAATATATTTGAATTAAAAAAAAAAAGTTTCGTAATAGTGAATATAATTTTTCTTTGGCAAATTCCATCAATGTTAATTTGAAATATAAATGTACTTCGAATAAATTCATATGTTTTATCAAATATTAGTTAATACAAATAAAGATAAATGCAATATATGAATTTAGTTACGTTAACAAAGCTTTTTTTCTGCATTTATGCACTCCAATTCCCCTCGGGCAGAAACTCCCTAAGCCATAAAATATTTCATCTGATAAAAGTTAATTAACACTAGGCCAGATGGACAGAGATTTTACGTATTAATTTGCTTCTGTACCGGACCGGAGCTTCACAGAAGCGAAAGATGAGTGCTTCAAAAGGAAAATCATTCGTTTCGCGGGAAAGAAACTGTTGAAAAGCTTGCTCTCGTTCTCCGTCACTCTTTCTATCTCACGGGAGAGCTTAATTAATTTTCCACCTCCTCAAACTCATCCATCCGCGAATTTTCTCGTATCTCTCTATTTACGCGTTTTCTTCGTTCCGTTTCAGTCAGTCTATGTATGTTCATGATGTGCACTCATCTACACTGAGAAGAAAGATTGGATCGTTCAATTAAATCGTTGGTCACAGACTTATGAAGTAAATTAAGATTTTTAAACACATTCATTTTTCTACAAAACTCAAAAATATTTTCATCTTCTCTGATACACTGTTAAAAATATTTTGAAAATTAATATATGTATTGGAAGCACTTTTGCAGATACGGTATATTAAATTTAATATAATTGTACATAAAATTTAATTATATATCAGTATATATTAAAATTAAAAATTAAAAAATTAAATATATTACATTTCATTTAATATATGGGACATTCCATACCGATTCGACCTCTCGAATTTGGTCGAAATTTTTTTATATGATTGGACCAACTCCAAAAAGTACTAGAAAATTTTTTCAGATTTTTTTCATTTATTTATTTTTTTTTACAATTTTTTAAAGGTAACATATCGTTAGCCCAAATTTAAAAATCTGAAAAAATTCTCAAAAATTCTGCATGGAATAACAAAATTTTTGAGCCTAAAGCCAAAGTGGGCTGGGTTTTGCTTTTATTCTTTTTCTATAAAAAACTATTTAAAAAATTAGAAACAAAAGAGGAAAAGTTATCAAATTTTTCTAAAGTTGCACAAAATTACGAAAAAAAAACATTCCTCGTGGAGTACAGTGTTGAGTCAGATAACAAAATTAGATTTGTTGTGCGGTAGAATCTAATTTGATTTTATTGTTTGTTCATCTCAGCTGCACTCGGTGATCTTGAATTTTTTTTGTATTCGAAGGTGCGATCGCTTTTTAAATTATCATCATTGACATCTGATATTATCAATGGAATCCTTTGATTAGCGCGGCTTGTCAATTCTGATTAATGAGTATTTTTTTGGAAATAGGAAAAACTATTCGATAAGAATGTTATATAATTCTAGAAATTGCTGTATTACAAATAGTAAAAAAACATGAAAATTGAAATTTTCACAGCACTTCCTCTTTTTTTTCCATAAACATTCTTCCGCAAAAAATTATATCGTTATTATTTGGATTCCTCAGAGAGAAACTCTGTTTTGTGATTCCGGCCTGATTTAACAGTGAACATATTTTCTATGAATCGCATTTTTTTTACGAAAAGAAAGCACTTGCAGAAGAAAACAATATTTTAGAAAAATTTGATAACTTTTCCTCTTTCGTTTCTAAATTTTTTAATAGTTTTTTATAGAAAAAAAATAGAAGCAAAACCCGGCCCACTTTAGCTTTAGGCTAAAAAATTTTGGTATTTCATGCAGAATTTTTGAGAATTTTTTCAGATTTTTAAATTTGGGCTAACGATATGTTACCTTTAAAAAATCGTAAAAATAAATAAATAAATGAAAAAAATCTGAAAAAAATTTCCAGTACTTTTTGGAGTTGGTCGAATCATATAAAAAATTTTCGACCAAATCCGAGAGGTCGAGGGTCTGACCCAGGTCGAATCGGTATGGAATGCCCCATATTTATTCATTTAATATACAGATATGTTGTAAAATTCCAATATTTATATTATAAACACAACTTTTATGAAGCGTTTAGTATACTGTATATTAATTAATAATTGTATATTAAATTTAATATACGTGTATCCGGGAAAAAAACTTCCAATACTTTATATTGATTTTTATATAAAAATGTCCAACAGTGTCCGATGACTATTGGATTAACCCAGAGATAGCCAACATCGAATTAAAATTACAATTCGAATAGTTTTCTCATACCATACCAATAAATATTATTATCATTATTATTAGTTCAGTCCATGATTGTTGGACATAGCGTTCTTTTTTGAAAACAGCTTTATCGTAGGTCTTCCAATTCATCTTCACTGCGACGAACAATGTTCGTGCAGGATGAAAACCCACCACTGAATCCGCAGTTTCACGAACAGGCTTCGAAAGATCCTGACGGTTTGAGCACACAATCCCCTTCTAAACGACAGTTCAAGAGGAGTCGAACGTACTAAAACTAAAAAACTTCACATAGACTCTGCGGACTGCGTAAAAGGAAGAACTGAAGTCAGTGAAGCGAAGACGAGGCAAAACCATGAGCTTAAGTCCACAGAAAATGCCGAACAGAGAAGTGAAGGAGAAGAAAACGTTACTCGTCATGACGCTGTATATTTTGCGCTGCATCGTATAGCACAGGCAATATACTCTGTACCTAAGTCGATGGACCGCCGAGAGAAGCTTTACCGAGCATGAAATAATGTTTTCCCAGCTGCACGACGATGCTCTGATGGAGCTAGAACGAAAATGTCAAAACGATAGCTGCTGCATACTGCGCGGTAATGTCGAGTACATGATGGCCGACCAAAATTCACTTATACTACTGGCTGATAAGAATTCCGAAGACGGAAGATAATGCGAAATAAAATGCTAATCTGATATCAATTGCGGTCTACTGAATTCAAAAAACTAACCAAAAACTGAAAAAGTATTATCGATATACTTTTCTTTACTAAATCATATTCACCATCATTGTAGAAAAATAAAATACAGATGTCACGCTTAATAATTAGTCATATCTATTTAATTTAAAAAAGAATAAATATTTAAAACATTAGTTATTATAATTATTAACACCAAGTAGAACCGGTAATAGAATCCTATGAAAAAGTGCACATTTATGTCTTAATTGCACTATGTAATGTCGAGTACATTATGGCCGATCAAAATTCACTTCTACTACTGGCTGATAAGAATTCCGAAGACGAAAGATAATGCGAAATAAAATGCTAATCTGATATCAATTGCGGTCTACTGAATTCAAAGAGCTAACTAAAACTTGAAAAAGTATTATCAATATACTTTTTTTTACTAAATCATATTTACCATCATTGCAGAAAAATAAAATACAAATGTCACGCTTAATAATTAGTCATATCTATTTAATTTAAAAAAGAATAAATATTTTTTATCCTTTTCTACTCGAAACAGTTTTAATCCATGAAATGAAAAAAAAAATTAGTTATTATAATTATTAACAACAAGTAGAACCGGTAATAGAATTCTATGAAAAAGTGCACATTTATGTCTTAATTGCACTATGTAATGTCGAGTACATGATGGCCGACCAAAATTCACTTATACTACTGGCTGATAAGAATTCCGAAGACGAAAGATAATGCGAAATAAAATGCTAATCTGATATCAATTGCGGTCTACCGAATTCAAAGAACTAATCAAAAATTGAAAAAGTATTATCGATATACTTTTCTTTACTAAATCATATTCACCATTATTGCAGAAAAATAAAATACATATGTCACGCTTAATAATTAGTCATATCTATTTAATTTAAAAAAGAATAAATATTTTTTATCCTTTTCTACTCGAAACATTTTTAATCCATGAAATGAAAATAAAATTAGTTATTACAATTATTAACAACAAGGAGGACCGGTAATAGAATCCTATGAAAAAGTGCACATTTATGTCTTAACTGCACTATGTAATGTCGAGTACATGGTGGCCGACCAAAATTCACTTATACTACTGGCTGATAAGAATTCCGAAGACGAAAGATAATGCGAAATAAAATGCTAATCTGATATCAATTGCGGTCTACCGAATTCAAAGAACTAACCAAAAATTGAAAAAGTATTATCGATATACTTTTCTTTACTAAATCATATTCACCATCATTGCAGAAAAATAAAATACATATATCACGATTAATAATTAGTCATATCTATTTAATTTAAAAAAGAATAAATATTTTTTATCCTTTTCTACTCGAAACATTTTTAATCTATGAAATGAAAATAAAATTAGTTATTATAATTATTAACAACAAGTAGGACCGGTAATAGAATCCTATGAAAAAGTGCACATTTATGTCTTAATTGCACTATGTAATGTCGAGTACATGATGGCCGACGAAAATTCACTTATACTACTGGCTGATAAGAATTCCGAAGACGAAAGATAATGCGAAATAAAATGCTAATCTGATATCAATTGCGGTCTGCTGAATTCAAAGAACTAACTAAAACTTGAAAAATTATTATCAATATACTTTTTTTTACTAAATAATATTCACCATTATTGCAGAAAAATAAAATACATATGTCACGCTTAATAATTAGTCATATCTATTTAATTAAAAAAAGAATAAATATTTTTTATCCTTTTCTACTCGAAACATTTTTAATCCATGAAATGAAAATAAAATTAGTTATTATAATTATTAACAACAAGTAGGACCGGTAATAGAATCCTATGAAAAAGTGCACATTTATGTCGTAACTGCACTATGTAATGTCGAGTACATGATGGCCGACGAAAATTCACTTATACTACTGGCTGATAAGAATTCCGAAGACGAAAGATAATGCGAAATAAAATGCTAATCTGATATCAATTGCGGTCTACTGAATTCAAAGAACTAACTAAAACTTGAAAAAGTATTATCAATATACTTTTTTTTACTAAATAATATTCACCATTATTGCAGAAAAATATAATACAGATGTCACGCTTAATAATTAGTCATATCTATTTATTTTAAAAAAGAATAAATATTTTTTATCCTTTTCTACTCGAAACAGTTTTAATCCATGAAATGAAAATAAAATTAGTTATTATAATTATTAACAACAAGTAGGACCGGTGTTAGAATCCAATGAAAAAGTGCACATTTATGTCTTAAATTGCACTATGTAATGTCGAGTACATGATGGCCGACCAAAATTCACTTATACTACTGGCTGATAAGAATTCCGAAGACGAAAGATAATGCGAAATAAAATGCTAATCTGATATCAATTGCGGTCTACCGAATTCAAAGAACTAACCAAAAGTTGAAAAAGTATTATCGATATACTTTTCTTTACTAAATCATATTCACCATTATTGCATAAAAATAAAATACATATGTCACGCTTAATAATTAGTCATATCTATTTAATTTTAAAAAGAATAAATATTTTTTAGCCTTTTCTACTCGAAACAGTTTTAATCCATGAAATGAAAAAAATCAGTTATTATAATTATTAACAATAAGTAAGACCGGTAATAGAATCCAACGAAAAAGTGCACATTTATGTCTTAACTGCACTATGTAATGTCGAGTACATGGTGGCCGACCAAAATTCACTTATACTACTGGCTGATACGAATTCCGAAGACGAAAGATAATGCGAAATAAAATGCTAATCTGATATCAATTGCAGTCCACCGAATTTAAAGAACTACCCAAAAATTGAAATAGTATTATCAATATACTTTTTTTCACTAAATAATATTTATCATTATTACAGAAAAAACAAAGATGTCACGCTTAATAATCAATCATATCTATTTATTTAAAAAGAATATATTTTTTTAATACTTTTCTACTCGAAACAGTTTTAATCCATGAAATGAAAAAAATTTATTATAATTATTAACAACAAATAAGACCGATAATAGAATCCAATGAAAAAGTGCACATTTATGTCTTAATTGCACTATGTAATGTCAAGTACATGGTGGCCGACCAAAATTCACTTATACTACTAGCTGATAAGAAGTTGGAAGACAAAACATAATGCAAAATAAAATGCTACTCTGATATCAATTGCAGTCCACCGAATTTAAAGAACTACCCAAAAATTGAAATAGTATTATCAATATACTTTTTTTTACTAAATAATATTAATCATTATTGCAGAAAAATAAAACAAAGATGTCACACTTAATAATTAGTCATATCTATTTAATTTTAAAAAGAATACATTTTTTATCCTTTTCTACTCGAAACAGTTTTAATCCATGAAATGAAAAAAATTAGTTACTTCAATTATTAACAACAAGAAATGACACAGATAAAATGATCCAATAAAAAAGTGCACATTTATAACGCTCACTATAAAAACCAAACGTGTTGCCAACACGTTTCGTTTTTACAGTGAACGTTATAAATGTGCACTTTTTATGACTGCCTGAAAATGTCCGAAAACTAAGCGTATTGCCAACACGCTTCGTTTTTACAGTGCCACCATTAATTTCTCTCAGAAAAAACAACTGTACCACTTTCAACTAGCAAAAATATATATATCCGTTATAATCCAATACTATACCACCAGACAATTTCGTGGTGCGCTAATGTTAAAAAACACAGTTTCTTTGGTTAAAAGTTTCGCTGATTCTGGTTGGTTAATTAGCTTTATTTATAGTTAGTTCAATCAATTAGAATCGATGATTATTTAATAGATTCGCAAATGCTAGATGTTAATTAAGCGTCCATTCCCGCACTAGTTGTGTTCGCATAATAATTCCTATTATGGTAAATAGTTCCTGATGGTAAAAGTATAGTCTCCTGCTTCATCCACAAAAAAGTATGGTCAATTCAAGCGTCGATTATCCAAACTAATTGGGACCGACTATCGTTCGGATAATCGACACTTCGGATGACCGAACAACATCAATATTTTGTTAAGGGGGAGGGAGGAACTGAAACGCTTAAAATATTAGAATATATACGTATAATATAATACATATATATATATATATATCTATATTATAAAAAGATCTCGCCGTCGACGCCGCCGTGTCAAGAATCGAGGGACTTATAAAAATTCCGAGCAAACCGGCGAAAGGAGGGGGGGGGGGGGGTTCTGACGGGTTGAGTGACGGCGTTTCTGACGGGGGGGGGGGGTCTGACGGGTTGAGTGACGGGGTGGAGGGGTTTCTGACGGGGTGGAGGGGGTTACTGAGGGGTTAAGTGACGGGGTTTCTGACGGGGGGGGGGGGGTTTCTGAGCGGTTGAGTGACGGAGTTTCTGACGGAGAGGGGGGGTTTCTGAGCGGTTGAGTGACGGGGTTTCTGACAGGGTGGGGAGGTTTCTGAGGGGTTGAGTGACGGAGTTTCTGGCGGAGAGGGGGGGGGGGGGTTCTGAGGGGTTGAGTGACGGGGTTTCTGACGGGGTGAGGTGATTTCTGAAGGGGTGAGTGGCGGGGTTTCCGACGGGGTGAGGGGGCTTCTGGGGGGTCGAGTGACGGGGTTTCTGACGGTCGGGGGGGGGGGGAGGATCCGAGAGGTTTCTGACGGGGTTTCACATTCAAATTCAAAACTTTTCACAAGCCCGGATTGGGGGGAGATCGCGAGCGCGCGTAGCGCGCGAGCCACAATAAAATCCTAGTATATATATATATATATATATATATATATTGTTACGACCGAGCGAATGAATAATGCGGATATTTGTTTGTGGGGCGGATATTATTAATTACAAAGGGTTCTATTTATCTTGATCGCATTCGTTAGCACGTCTGCTCGCAGTCAAAGTCCTGTCAAGACTTTTTTCTGTCACGTTTACTGTGAAGTATATCAAGTATTCGTTTGTCGATCGTCATCCCGTGTGTTCCTATAAAGCCTAATCTCTATATTCATAACAATATATATAATATGTATGTATTTCAATATGTCATTGTTAGTATATATATTATATATTCTGATAAAACCGCCGGACTCTATATAATATGCTATTTTCTTCGGAAAATGTCGAGGATTTTTTGCTGTTTCACGGCAGAAACGTCGCGCAACAATGTATGTAACGACAAAGTTTCAGTTTTCCGAACGACAACATCGTTCGAGAATTCAGATAAACCGAATCGCTGTTCGGATGATTAACCATTCGGATAAACCAAATCATCGTTCGGATGATTGACGTTTCGGATAATTGACGTTCGGATAACCGACGCTCTACTGTATCCACATGTTTCCCACAGAGGACAACAATGTATTTAATGTCGCTGTAACAATAAATAATGAAACCAGCAACTAAATTAGTACACGATTCATTACATTTATATTTTATAGTAGAACTCACTATATTTACACGGAGAGAAGGATCTGATACTTTTTACCATATTTCTAGTAAAAAGTATCGTAAATTCCTGGTACAGGGTCACATTACCCCACTTATCAAGAAGTACGAGAACTACGAGAATTTTTACCACGACATATGGTTAAAAACTCTATGTATATGGTAGAAATTCTCATAGTTATCGTACTTTTCGTCAGGTGGCGGTTGTGGCTTCCCAATATGAGGCGCGTTTGACAATTTTTACCATAGCGTCTGGTAAATTTTATCAGATCCTTCTCTCCGTGTAGCAATCTGTCAAATTCATTTTTCTCAGTATTGCAGAATTTTTATCCGGCACAATTGTAATATTCCGGATGAGGTTTTCCAGAATTGAAACGTGGCACAATTTCTTTATTTTCCGCCTAAGTGGAGATCAATGTCGATGGCTCCTAATGTCAATGATGATGAATCCTCAAATCAGATTCATTCTATAAAAAGACTAATTAAATATAAACAGGAGAATAAAAGTGTATTTTTGAAAGGGAAGATCAACTTTCATATCTAATTGTGAAGATATTTGATGATTGTAAGTTGCTGAGCAAACGATACTCTTCCGAAATAGTTTATTCAGAGTTACAAATTATTATTAGCTACAGGTAAACAGAACGGAGTAGCATACAGCATCAGGAAAAGCAGAAACGAGCATGTGTCTGTCTCTGTCTTTCTCACGACTTGTGTGCTTCGCTAACCCATGAACTCATGCATAATTCAGGATCCTCCCGGTCTTCCTGTACACACGTACACGTGCACACGCAGTTATCGACGTGTCCCGATTTCGTAGTTGTTTGCTTCGGCGGTTGTATACGATTCTATCGAACCCCGTGCAGCAAGCCCTGCGCTTCGTCCTGCCTTTATCCCAAGCGATACCATGCGCTCGATAATCACTCGTTGGTTCTCCGAACCTCGCGCCACGATAGGGACAACGTAAACAGGGCTGACCCACCAAGTGAATTAGGAAGGACCCGAGTGGATAGCGAAAACTATGCATAATTCCATCTGTTAACCAAGTTACACAAATATTTGTCCTATTCCTCAAACAAAAAAGGGAGAAATCACTGAAACTATCTTAATCCAGTTTGTCAATTTACTTTCTAACTTTTTCTTCAGGTCACTAAGGAGTGCCTTCATGAAGCAATCTTTTGATTGACCAACTGTTGATATCAACGGCTCCTAATGAAACTGAAGTAACTCACGGAAATGATTCAAACTGAAGTATCTCAGCATTCAATTCCAAAGTGACTTATCTCACGATCCAGAAACAAACTATCGTATAAACCAGAGCTGGGCAAAGTACTTCAAGTACCTAAAGTACTTTAAGTGCTACATGGTAATTGGTATTTCGTATTAAATGTTATGCTGTCTAGTAACTAGACCAGGTCTAATCTCTCGAAGCAGCACTAAAAATATTTAGTACTGTGTCTTAGTCGCCTGCGGCATTTGAAGTACTTAGTACTTTAAGTACTTTTATGTCCAGCTCTGGTATAAACTATAGTATCTCAAATATCATTTTTGAACTAAGGTAACTAGGAAGGGGTTCTGAAAAAGCCTAACTCAATTCAAACATTGAGAATTAAAATTTAATATGACAGCAGTCAGCTTCTGGTGTAAGTAAGGTACATGTCCCAGTAATCGACCATGTACCAGTAATCGACCAATCTGTGGTAAAAGAGCGATAAATACGATTGGATTAACTAATCCAATCGTTGGATTAGTTAATCCAATCGTTGGATTAGTTAACCTAATTTATTGGATTAGTTAGGTTAATTAATCCAATCGTTGGGACTACCACTCGAATAGTTGAGATTACCATTCGAATCGTCGGTATTATCATTCGAATCGTCGGTATTACCATTCGAATCGTTGGTATTACCATTTGAGTTGCTAGGGAAATAGAATAATCGATTGGTTGTGTCAACTCATTTCTTGGTTATGGCAACTAATCTTTTTTTTCCGAAGAAAAATCTTTTTTTACCGACGATTCGAATGATAATACCGACGTTTCGAATGGTAGTCCCAACTATTCGAGTGGTAGTCCCAACGATTGGATTAGTTAGGTTAACTATCCATTCGTTCGGACTACCACTCGAATAGTTGAGACTACCATTCGAATCGTCGGTATTATCATTCGAATCGTCGGTATTACCATTCGAATCGTTGGTATTACCATTTGAGTTGCTAGGGAAATAGAATAATCGATTGGTTGTGTCAACTCATTTCTTGGTTATGGCAACTAATCTTTTTTTTCCGAAGAAAAATCTTTTTTTACCGACGATTCGAATGATAATACCGACGTTTCGAATGGTAGTCCCAACTATTCGAGTGGTAGTCCCAACGATTGGATTAGTTAACCTAATCTATTGGATTAGTTAGGTTAACTAATCCATTCGTTGGGACTACCACTCGAATAGTTGGGACTACCATTCGAATCGTCGGTATTATCATTCGAATCGTCGGTATTACCATTCGAATCGTTGGTATTACCATTTGAGTTGCTAGGGAAATAGAATAATCGATTGGTTGTGTCAACTCATTTCTTGGTTATGGCAACTAATCTATTTTTTCCGAAGAAAAATCTTTTTTTACCGACGATTCGAATGATAATACCGACGTTTCGAATGGTAGTCCCAACTATTCGAGTGGTAGTCCCAACGATTGGATTAGTTAACCTAATCTATTGGATTAGATAGGTTAACTAATCCATTCGTTGGGACTACCACTCGAATAGTTGGGACTACCATTCGAATCGTCGGTATTATCATTCAAATCGTCGGTATTACCATTCGAATCGTTGGTATTACCATTTGAGTTGCTAGGGAAATAGAATAATCGATTGGTTGTGTCAACTCATTTCTTGGTTATGGCAACTAATCTTTTTTTTCCGAAGAAAAATCTTTTTTTACCGACGATTCGAATGATAATACCGACGTTTCGAATGGTAGTCCCAACTATTCGAGTGGTAGTCCCAACGATTGGATTAGTTAACCTAATCTATTGGATTAGTTAGGTTAACTAATCCATTCGTTGGGACTACCACTCGAATAGTTGGGACTACCATTCGAATCGTCGGTATTATCATTCGAATCGTCGGTATTACCATTCGAATCGTTGGTATTACCATTTGAGTTGCTAGGGAAATAGAATAATCGATTGGTTGACTCAACTCATTTCTTGGTTATGGCAACTAATCTTTTTTTTCCGAAGAAAAATCTTTTTTTACCAACGATTCGAATGATAATACCGACGTTTCGAATGGTAGTCCCAACTATTCGAGTGGTAGTCCCAACGATTGGATTAGTTAACCTAATCTATTGGATTAGTTAGGTTAACTAATCCATTCGTTGGGACTACCACTCGAATAGTTGGGACTACCATTCGAATCGTCGGTATTATCATTCAAATCGTCGGTATTACCATTCAAATCGTTGGTATTACCATTTGAGTTGCTAGGGAAATAGAATAATCGATTGGTTGTGTCAACTCATTTCTTGGTTATGGCAACTAATCTATTTTTTCCGAAGAAAAATCTTTTTTTACCGACGATTCGAATGATAATACCGACGTTTCGAATGGTAGTCCCAACTATTCGAGTGGTAGTCCCAACGAATGGATTAGTTAACCTAATCTATTGGATTAGTTAGGTTAACTAATCCAATCGTTGGGACTACCACTCGAATAGTTGGGACTACTATTCGAATCGTCGGTATTATCATTCAAATCGTCGGTATTACCATTCGAATCGTTGGTATTACCATTTGAGTTGCTAGGGAAATAGAATAATCGATTGGTTGTGTCAACTCTTTTCTTGGTTATGGCAACTAATCTTTTTTTTCCGGGCATCATTAAAAGGTGACCGCTGATAGTGGGATACGATGAACAATTAATGCTAACAATATTCGGTCGTTGCCTATAATATACTATAAATACAAAGCTCCCTCTATGAGGAAGCAGTTTGTTATTCAATTTTGGCTTCCTCATAGAGAAAGCTTTGTAAAAAGCGAAAAATAATGAGGAAGCAATGTGCAAGGTTCTACTTTACATCCTTTTTTAAATTAGATAAATAAACATGTTGTGAATTCGCTTTTTCTATTTCGTTATTCCGTTATTTCGTTATTATTAGAGCGTTTTCGAAAGTAAATGTGATAACGTATATTATTAAAAATAATTCAACATTCCATAAAATCACAAATTTCATACCGTTTGTCACTAAATTATACATATATAATGGCTGAATATTGTTTCATTTATATACAAAACTTGAACTCGCTATTTCCAGTTTTGCAAAAGTTACAATAGAGCGATAATGTCAATTTTTTGAAAAATTCAAAATTTCATAAAATCTGAACCACTTTACCGATTCGAACCAAATTCAATACCAAACAGCATTTAGTGCACCTACTCTTATAATAAACTATTTAGCAAAATAGACTAAATTTTACGAAAGTTAGAGCGACCACGTCCTTTTTTCAAAAAATTCAAAACGGCATAACATCGAAATTTTCGCACAGATTTTGTCAAAAATTGGTACAGTTGAAGAGGCTCTGCTGCTACACTAGTGTGCCAAATTTAAGCGTGATATACAAAACCGTTCTTGAGTTATCGGCGTTCGAATTTTCAGAGTTGTATACATACAAACACACACATACATACATACGGACATTTTTTCTAGATCACTTTTCTGGACGTTTTGGACAATTCTAAGTGTCCTGACAAAAAAATCTCGAAATTTTTTTTTTTATAAAAACAAAGCTTCCTCTATGAGGAAGCAATAAATTAAATCTTGCAATTTTTTAATTCATATTATTCACTGAATATGTCGAAATAGATGAATGCGGAACGTTGGAAAGCAGAGAGATGGGATATCATCCCAGCGGATTTAGGGAAGCCTCGAGGGTGTCCGAGGCGTCGAAATTCACGCTCTCGATATTAATTAGTCCCACAGCGTTGCCTTACACACGTATCTCTCAGTGGACGCAAGAGCTTGGAACAGCAAATGCGCGGCTATAGCTCGAACTCACGTATGCAGAGTAGCAGGGTTCACATAGGGAAACGTATCAGAGGCAGAGTGAGAGAAGCCGCATCTCGGACATGCCGGAACAGAGGCGTCGAATCACGTACTAGCGCTTGCGTGTAGGTGCCTGGTCTAGCAAAATTATTTTGGGATGCTCATTCAGGCTACCTATTATTATCAATACTGAAAACTCACGCCTGATTTACGACTCTTGGCTACGCTTCTGTGAATTATTTCTAACGGCGGACAGTTCGCACGGCTCAAAGAGCTAGAAATTGTAGGCGAATTAACGAACGCTTAAGTCATTAGCAAAAATTTATCGCCAATTCAACAAACATTGCCGAGTTAAAATTTAAACCCTTCCAACACCCTTCGTTGAATTAAAATGGGTTAAATATGCCACTTTTGGAGGTTTATACAAGGGTCTAAAAGCCTCATCTCACTCTGTACAACCTAATTGGAGGTTCAAACATAAGAATTTCAGTCTACAGTTAATTTCGTTTACTCCATTCGGGTAATATCTGCCATTTTCGAAGGTTTTGACGAGTGTCAAAGGAATAGAGGAATCTTCGTTTACCGCTCGGGACATTTCATTAGGTTTTGAAGAGGGTCTAATTTTCTACTCGGGATTTGACAGGATTTTGGGTTAACTTTCAATAAATTGTCTGCAAAATGTATTAAAAAGTCAATGTACTAGAACTATTTATCTAAAAAAAACTACAATTATCGACTAAAAATGTAATTTACGTCATCAATATGTCTTATTGCCAAAAACGATAGACACATATAGGATATATGTAGAAATATATATACCCTAGGTTTATGACTAAAAAGTATATATTATGCAAAATGTTATATTATGTAAATGTTATAAGTATATATATATCTGCAAAATGTATTAAAAAGTCAATGTACTAGAACAATTTATCTAAACAACTACAATTATCGACTAAAAATGTAATTTACGTCATCAATATGTCTTATTGCCAAAAACAATAGGCACATACAGGATATATATAGAAATATATATACCCTAGGTTTATGACTAAAAAGTATATATTTGAAATATATTTTGAGATCTGTATTTCGTAATATTGCTTAAGAAATATCTTTGTATTTTTATAATAATTAATATACTTCTTCATAGAAATATATTTTTTAAAGTGGAAAATAATGAGGAAACAATGTGCAAGGTTCTGTGAAATTTCAGTCGCCGCACAATCTTGAAGAAAAAATCAAATTACTATAAAATCCAAGTTCGTCCGTCGATCTTGACCATATTATACATCCAATATTACAGCATATTATTTCAAGTACTAAATTTGGGCTTGTTGTCTCAAATTTCGCAAAAGTTAATGCGATAATGTCAGTTTTTTTGAAAAACCAAAAACCCATGAAGCCGAAACCGCCTCACCAATTTCGGTCAAATTCAATTTCTAGAAACCTTGAATGTGCTTACAGTTATAGTTACAGAAAAACTATCTACCAAAATAGCCTAAATTTTATGAAAGTTAGAATAACCACATTTTGTTGTAAATTAAAAATAACATGAAATCCTAATTTAAGCATACATTTTGTACAAAATTGTAACAATCAAAGAAGAGCAGATTCTTCGCTTGTGTTCAAAATTGCAGCTCGATCGCTAGAGCGATTCTTCAATTATAGGGGATTGAATTTTCAAAGCTGGAAACACACTCACACATACGGTTATTTTTTCTTGTCCAATTTTCTCGTCATTGATATAAAAATCTCTAGAAATAGTTTTTTATGAAAACAATACTTCCTCTATGAGGAAGCAAATTTAATAAAAGTTAAACGTCATACCATTTGAACTTTGTCTGAAATGCGCGGTTGTTGTAATGTTAACAAAAAAACATTAGGTCATACGCGTAAAGGTAGAGACTGACGTTCCAATGACACAGTTTCGTATCTTTGATGTGCGTGAATTCGCTCCTGTCTCTCCCACTGAACGAGCGACCGGAAACGAGACGATCGTTGGCTGCTAGCCAGGCAAAGCTAGTTGAGATAGTTTGCTTAAAGCCGAAGCTGCTTCCAGGCAGACAAGCTTGGAGGGATGGAGCCAAGAGAACGGCTGAATTTGCGAGACTGCTGGTTTGTCTCATCATACCTTCACACCTCGATGGAACGCTCAGAGCCGTGAAGAACGAGAACTGCTAGTTTCAAAGAGAAATATGTCGTTATTCTTTTTGTTCGTCGGAAAAATTTCCGAGTTCGTTGACTCTGACGATCCAACCCTTTATGTATCGCGTTACTCTTGGCTCGTTTCAGATTCCAACGGCGGAGGCGTTGGCAGAGGTGGCGGTGGACGTGGCGGTGGCGGAGGTGGCGGAAATTGCGATGGAAGCGAGAGAAGAATGGTCGACATCACGAGAGATAAGCCGATTAAAGTGAACGTGAGGGTGCAGGTGCCAGTGCGCGATCATCCCAAGGTAAGACACGAACATTTGCTTTGCTATATAACGTATAACGCCCTCGTTTTGCTGCAATCAACATTTTTCTCGTCCCTTTTTCTTCGTGTTTTATTCTCTACAAGTGAGAGCAAATTATTGCAAACGGAATTGTGATAAGGGAATAAAGCGAATGATAGCGGAGACATAGCAAGGAAAACAAAGGAGACGGAGATGTTAGGGATATGTCTGGCCTGAACTGGATGAGGTGCCAAGCTGCCATCCTGCCGGATGGGTCAATTTGTCTTGGTTAACCCCGGAAACGTTTCACATCGTCCTCCTACGAACTCACCCGCAACCCCAGCAGCAATAGCAGCAATAGTAGCAATCGGACAATTCCTTTGCCACTATGTCGCCACGCAAGCATAACCACACGCTGTTTGAAAATCAAATAGAACGGAATTATAATACCTACTCGGCGCAAACGATTTTCCATGTTCGCAAACTTTGGTTGAAATGTTGACCGATATGTTTGATCACCGGGACGTAACTTTTAAGCGGAGAATGCTGAACATTTCTTGCTGGAAAAATGCACGTGTGTTAGAGGCTGAGATTGACCAACCCCCATGTTGTCAAGTAGGAGCGAGAGGAAGAAATAAAAATCCCTAATTCTTTCTTTCAACGTCTTCAAAAGACTGGTTTAACGTCTTGAGTTTAATCCCGTTTCAAATATCCTCGTTGTTAGTCCATACACACAGAAAAGAAATAGTTGGATCAACCAAATCCAGCGGTCACCGGCTGTCAAATAAACATTTAGTTACAGCAACGAAATGTTTTGTTGCTTTAACAGTTTCTCGGTTCAGCAAACTAACAGATGTTCAAGGTGAGAACATTTTTTGTTTAACTGACTAAACAATCTATTTGACAGCCGGTGACCGCTTGCTGGGTTGAACCAACAAATCTCTTTTCCCAATGTACGAGAAACAACAACTGTACACTCTAAAAACCAAGCGTGTTGCAAGTGTGTTATATCCTATCTTTTACATTGTAACGAGTTTTTACACACTTTCAAGCATGTTGGCATGTACATGGTAAATGATATGTAAACGGAACACGCCTGTAAGTGTGTAAAAACTCGTTTTTACGTGTGTAAAAACTTCATTTTTAATCTATTCAACGAAGACTTAAACTGAGACCTAAACTGTTTCAAAATTCTATAATGGCCTCAAATAAATTACCGTTTCGTTGAAGGTTGAAAAAAATGTATTAATTGAATTATAAGTTAAGTATTATCATAAATTAGGTTTATGGTAATTACTACCAGAACATTTTCTGCATGTATAACTGAAAAAATCGAAGTTATTAGCCGCATACAGAATTTCTGGATCTTAAAGGGTTAGCTAAATGTTAGATTAAGGGTGCTGAATCATCGCACACTATTTAACCGATACTTTATCACTGAAGTGTGTTTCAAAAGTAATTTTAAAAGAAAAACTTAGTTAAAAACACCCGTAATTAGTATATTGGGCAACAAGGGCCGAAAGTTGGCGATTGCGACGAGTGTGAGGTTTGCCGCGCGAGCGAAGCGAAGGCTGCAATCACACGAGTCGCAAACGCCAATTTTCGGCCCGTGTTGCACACCATATTTTTTGTAACAAGTGCATGAATAGTCGTACTTTGAATGGTAGTTTTGCGAGACGAACAGTGAAAAGTGAGGTTACAAACTTTCCACCCGAGGGTCGACAGTGAAGGAATCGCGAACTGCGCATGTGCCAACCTATCGTTTCAACACTGCTAAGAAACTAGCCACTTTCGGTCCGCAAAACTGCCATGAAAAGCACCGCTGTTCATGCACGTGTTACAAAATAGTACATTACGATACGAGTGCGAAAAAAGTTTTTCTGGCGAGTGTGAGTTTGCAGCACGAGCCAAAGGCGAGTGTTGCAATCACACGAGTTAAGAAAACGTTTTTCGTATGAGTATCGTACAAAATTTTATTTCACGAGGTGTGTAAACGATTTTTGCGACACGCGAAGCGTGCGTAAAACCGCGTTCTGCGCACTGAGTGAAATAAAATATATTACAATACGATTGCGATCAAACTTTTTCTGACGAGTTACGAAATTTTATTTCACAAGGTGTGAAAATTGGGATTAATGCTCGCGGACCGTGCGTAAAACCGCGTTTTTCGCACTGGCTGATATAAATATATTTTTCAAGTATTTCATTCAGTCCCAATATTTTTACAGAAATTTCACGTAAATTCTGCGAGATACGACATTGTCAAAAAAAAAGATGCAAAGTAGAACCTTGCACATTGCTTCCTCATTCTTTTTCGCTTTTTGCAAAGCCGCCTCTATGAGAAAGTTTCTTTATTTTATTTTTGGCTTGCTCATAGAGGAAGCTTTGCGAAAGATGAAAATTATTGACGAAGTTGATGATTTCTGTTGTTTTACGAAATCCAGAGCGACACCAAAATTTTTTTAAAAAATTCAAAATCACGTAAAATCTGAACCGCTTTACCGATCATCGCCAAATTTGGTACGTATCAGGGCTGAATGTTATTTTTCCTGTGTAGAAAATTTCACTCGTTTAGTTGAAATTTTACCTGAATTAGAGCAAAACGAAAATTTTTCGAAAAATTCAAAATCTCATAAAAACCAAACCGCTTTACCGATTTGGCCCAAATTCAATACTAAAGGTCGTATCACTTTGTTCAATTTTAATACGAAGTTCCAGCCCGATATCTCAAAATTTGTTCGAGCTAGAGCATTTACGTACCTTTTTCAAAATTTCAAAATTCTTATAAAAATGAAATGCGTTAAGCGATTTTTGTAAAATTTATACCAATTGAAGATTAGCCAGTACGGTACATGTTGTTTAAATTTTAGCTGATTCGGTCGAATACTTTATAAGTTGCGGTTATATGAATTTTTGGCGTTTCAGACCATTTTAAACGATTTGACATGAAAATGTCGAAAAAAAAATTTTTTCATGAAAGCTTCCTCTATGAGGAAGCAAAAAACTTCGATTTGGACATTTTTCCGTAAAATTGAAGTGTAAGAAAAAAATTTATCCGTTAAATCATCGATATAGAAAAAAAAACATAGAACATGTCTGCATGTAAATATGAACTGCCTTCTTCAAATTTTCTGCCTCAAGTGAATTTTGCCATTCCCTATATCATCTCCCAATTCCATGAAAGCTTCTCGATCAATCGAACCGTAACCACATATACTACTTCAACTCTGCTGATGGATGCACCAAGATCAATTTACGCAAATACCCGAGAGGTTTCACCGCGATGAACAGTCGTTCGATGGGACCGAGAATGTTAGTCTCAAGGCACAAGAACCTTATATGGATATCCCCTCCTCCGGCAAACCCATTTGTCTTACCTAAGCCATAATGGGGTTGGAAGGAGAAATGCAGTCGCGATGAGACTGCAGTGCTGGATATGCCTCGAGCAATATAGTCCAGACCCTTCAAGTGTTACCCTGGAATTTCCGGAGAATCTTGCTGGATTGTCCAGAGCAACCTCGAAAATTCCGCGTATAAATTAGCTAGTTGATGAGGAATTGGGTTAGAAAACACAATTGTCGAAGTTGCACAAATTAGATCCATCCGGAATCTACATCTGCATAATATTTATTTGAATATTACGCGAATAGATAAAAATCTGAAAAAAGTCAACTATTTAAAAAAAACCTAAGAACATGGATTTTCCACAATAATTCCAGGGATATTATCGATTTAATAATACTTTCGAAACAATTTTTCAGAAATTTCGAAAGAAATCTTTTTTCCATCTGATGAATAAATTCCATTAAATTCGGTGATGTTTTTCCAATTTTATGAGAACTCTTTGCCATTTTTATTTTTCTTTTTTTCACCATTTATCGAATCGAACGCATCAAATTTTTTTTATTCTAAGCTAATTCTAGAACCATTTTAAATATTCGGGAAATCGAGGAAATCATTTCATTTTAATGCCTACCAAAAATGTTATTCCATTCGAATTTGAGTACTTTGCCACAAGAGACAAATCTGAATAAAATGAACTTGATTGAAGACATTAATATCGAATAAAACTAATGCTAAAGATTTAAAAACAAGTTAATGAAGAAAAAAAATGAATTTCATTTTTAAAAGTTTTGCTTTTTTCTTATGAATTAATTCGCTGATATTTCTGATAACAAAAATGTATTACAAAAGTCTTCAGTGCCCTCAAAAATCTAAATCAAAATTCGTACAGATGTATGAGGTAATTCTTCGTTTAATCGCAGTTTCATAGAAAATTTCAAATCAATAGTCCTATTGTCAAATAATTATTTATTGGAGTTGTAATTCTATATGAAGCATTCTCTGTCAATTCAGCCACTTTTTTTTCGACCCTCACCGATTTGCCCTGTAATTGATTATATGAATGTACTACAAAAAGACACTCTATGTGAATTTTTTCAGATTTAAAAAAAAAACTTTCAGAAAATAGCTTTTTTTATGCAAGTGCAAATATCTCAGAATTTTGAAGTTACTGAAAAAAAATGGCAGCACATAAAAGTTGTCGTTTATTGTTAGCTTTCGAGCGGAATATTCCAAATAATTGTCACGTTCCTGTGAGTATGATTTTTTTCCGAAAAATGGAGGAATTATTTTTTAATTAAAAAAAGGATATTTTTTTTTTACTGAAAAAATTACAGAGTATTGCTACATGACTCTTGACATGACAAAATAATCGCCAGAGTGGCACCGATCGATCTTCGGGTATTAAAAAATGCATTTGTGTGAAAGTTCCGAAAAACGGGGGCATTATAATTTTTTTGATAAAAAAAGGTTACTTTTTTTTGGCTAATAAAATTACAGAGTATTCTTGCATGACTGTAGATATTGCAGAATAATCATCAGAGTGGTACGGATCGAGCTTCCGGTATTAAAAAAAAATTATTCGTGTGGAAGCTTCGAAAAACGGGGGAATTATTTATGCAGAGTATTCTTGCATGGCTGTAGATATTGCAAAAGAATCATCAGAGTGGTACCGATCGAGCTTCCGGTATTAAAAAAATTATTCGTGTGGAAGTTTCGAAAAACGGGGGAATTATTTTTATTTATACCGGAAGCTCGATCCGTACCATTCTGATGATTTTTTTGCAATATCTACAGTCATGCAAGAATACTCTGTAATTTTATTAGCCAAAAAAAAGTAACCTTTTTTTCATCAAAAAAATAATAATGCTCCCGTTTTTCGGAACTTTCACACAATTGCATTTTTTAGTACCAGAAGATCGATCGGTGCCACTCTGGCGATTTTTTTGTGATATCAACAGTCATGTAGCAATACTCTGTAATTTTTTCAGTAAAAAAAAATATCCTTTTTTTAATTAAAAAATAATTCCTCCATTTTTCGGAAAAAAATCATACTCACAGGAACGTGACAATTATTTGGAATATTCCGCTCGAAAGCTAACAATAAACGACAACTTTTATGTGCAGACATTTTTTTTCAGTAACTTCAAAATTCTGAAATATTGACACTTGAATAAAAAAAGCCATTTTCTGAAAAATTATTTTAAAAAATCTGAAAAAAATTCACATAGAGTGGCTTTTAGTGGTATATTCATATAATCCATTACAGGGCAAATCGGAGACGGTCGAAAAAAAAAGTGGCTGAATTGACAGCGAATGCTTCATACATGCAATATATTAACAATTATACTATATATAATTGAGTTATTATGCGATAATTCAATTTTTCTCTTTTCACTGGATAAATAATATCGATATGCTTTTTGTATCCCATGTATAATATTCCATGTATATATCCCATGTATAATGTCGCATATTTAGCGACGAGAAAATCTAGAGATACGCTTTGCAAATCTGCACCGAGGTTATAAACTTACACAAGCGTAGTGCGCCTGTGTGCATTAATTAAGTGGCGTTTTTTTTTCTTCGCCCCTTTAATTATCGCTGTCATATCAAACACTGTCCATCAGCGAATAATGAACGCTCGAACGATTCATCAGGTGCTCGGTGCTTACGGTAAATCTATAGAGGAGCGTAAGCTTTCGCTTAATAAATCTCATTTAGATAGGCGCACTGACTCTTGCGCTATATAGCACAAACTGCGCTCTGGTATGGTTTATATGTATATCTACATATATGTATATATGTTGGATATCTATATATATCGTCTGGTATACGTTATTACGGGCTTATTCCCATACGCATAAATCACGAAGCTGCGGTATTCTACTCGTATTCTGGCGCAGCTCGCGATAACTTAATTAGACGGTAAAGCATCTGGGCCGTTAACCCGCTCTGTGTGTGTCCCATAACATTTAAGCTCGGGCCAGGAACCCCTTAGATCGACGATGTATGCAAAGATGTAACAAGCCAGTTTCCTTCACGTTAAGGTAGGTTTCGCTCCCACCAAGTGATCCATTTAATACTATGATAAGAAAATAATTTTACAACAATTTAAAAGCTTCCGACTGAAAATTAATTTTAATTAAATCGATAAACAAAAAGGATGCAAAGTAGAACTTTGCACATTCTTCCTCATTGATTTTCATCTTTCGCAACGTCGCCTCTATGAGGAAGTTTCTTTATTTTATTTTTGGCTTCCTCATAGAGGAAGCTTTGCAAAAGATGTAAATTATTGACGTAGCAATGTACAAAGTTCTAATTTGCATCCTTATTTTAAATACAAATTAAAGAAGTACGAAAACAAAAATTTTCATAAATTCAAAATTCTATAAAATCTAAACCGCTTTATGTATTTCTCTCAAATTCAATACCGATCGTCATTTTTCATTGCTTTATTCGTCAAAAACTGTTTAAGCTCATTATCTCAAAAATTGTGGCAGCTAGAGAACATACAGAGATTTTTTGAACAATTCAATGTCTTATAAAATCTGAACCACTTTACCAATCTTCCCCAAATTCGATATCTACTACAACTGGATGTTAACTTTATCTTGCTAAAGATTTGAGCAGGTTTGGTCGAACTTAACTTAAATAAGAACGAAAACAAAATTTTTTCGAAAATTCAAAATTTTATAAAATCTAAACCGCTTTATGGATTTCACTCAAATTCAATACCGACCTTCATTTTTCATTTCTCTATTTGTTCAGAATAATTTAGCTCATTAGCTGAAAAATTGCGGAAGCTAGAGAACCTACAGACATTTTTCGAAAATTTGAAAGGCTTATAAAATCTGTATTTTTTTTTTCAATTTTTTCCAAAATATATACATACGAAGGGGTGTTGCTCCTCTACCAGCCTGCCAAAATTGAGCTTGATTGTTAAAGCCGATTTCGAGATACAGCAGTTTGAATTTTGCAAACATGCCATACGCACGCACATACACACATACGTACATCCAGACATTTTTCTAAACCACTTTTCTCGATGTTTTGGACCATACTGAGTGTCCTGGATGAAAATCTCGAAAAAATTTTTTTTACGAAAACAAAGTTTCTTCTATGAGGAAGCAAAAATGTTGGAATAATAATCATCCGCATATTGTAATCGGGAGATTGATTCGTTAAGGGCGTTAAAATCTCCCGACTATGATATGAGAATTATTATCTAGCAGCAAACAACGTCATTCCACAACCAAAACCTCTCAACTCGATAAAAATAGATACCCCAATCAATTGTTTAAGATATAAATACATTCCCGCATCTGATGCTAGATATAAATTCTATTTAAAAAAGGAATCTCAGAAATCCTTTAGTCGAAATCCTTCATCAAAATTAGCCGTAGCTAAGGTAAACAAGGATGCAAAGTAGAACCTTGCATATTGCTTCCTCATTATTTTTCGCGATTTACAAAGCTACCTCTATGAGGAAGTATGTTATTCAATTTTTGGCTTCCCATAGAGGAAGCTTCGTAAATCGCGAAAAATAACGAGGAAGCAATGTGCAAGGTTCTACTTTGCATCCTTGTTTTAATTAGATAAATATACATGTTGTGGATTCGCTTTTTTTATTTCGTTATTACGTTATTTCGTGATTATTAGAGCGTTTCCGAAAGTGAATGTGAGAATGTATATTTTTTTAAATAATTCAACATTCCATAAAATCAAAAATTTCATACCGTTCGTCACTAAATTATACATATATAATGGCTGAATATTGTTTCATTTATATACAAAATTTGAGCTCACTATCTTACGTTTTGCAAAAATTACAATAGAGCGATAATGTAAATTTTTTGAAAAATTCAAAACATCATAAAATTTGAACGGTTCAACCGATCTTAACCAAATTCAATAGCGATCACCGGCGTATGAAAACTCAAATTCATACCAATTTTAAGATCAATATCTCGAAAATTGAAAGAGTTATCGCGTAAACAGACATTTTTCAAAAAATTAAAAAACGCGTAATAATTTAACGATGAAGTGGATTTTAACAAAAATCTGTATGAACGATGAGGCTTGATCCCTCTATCTATGGTCCAAATTTCAGCTTGATATCTCAAGGCATTCCCGAGTTATAAAGGTTTACATTTTTCGATTGTGTAACATACACACACACACACACACACACATACAGACATTTTTTCTAAATCACTTTTCTCGACGTTTTGGCCCATTCTGAGTGTACTGACATGAAAATCTCGAAAACAAATTTTTTCATGAAAACAAAGCTTCCTCTATGAGGAAGCAAAACGGGACAATTTTTGTCTTGTTCGTCACCAAATTATAGATTTTGACTTCTATTTTTATACTTATATGTTATCATAAAACGAACCCCACAAAAGCTGAAACCAAACAAAAATATTTGGAGGTCCTTCATGGACCTGGGAATTTTAATTACTAGCTAAAAATCGATAGTTTGAAAAAAATGTCATCTCTCATCTCCTCACTCGTTTTTACACCGAAATTCTGCAAGTGCGCAAAATCGCAGTTGTAAATATTTGTTTCCATGTTTGCTGAACAGCTTCCAAAATGGCAACGCTCGCCAAAGGGCAACAAAAATATGTATCACAGCACTCACCATGTTTTCAAACCGAATTTCAGGAATAATGAAATGGATAACTTCATGAGAACCATAATAAATCTGTTTTTTTCCCGAAAAATCAAATATTAAATGCATCGAAGCGAACACTCAATACCAGTATTTTCTCCGAATATTTTTCAGGAATTTTCTACAAAAACCCAATTCAGAGTAGAAGGTACAAAAATACATTTTTAACCCATTAATTTTTCACCAATTGAAGCTTTTGCAAAATTGCTTAACAATAGAGTTTAATATTTGTAAATTCTGCACGCAGTGCTAAAAAAAATTCAAAATATTGTCACCCTAATTCATATACATCATATGAAATAGCGTATAAAGAAATCTACTTAACGTGTGACAAAATAGTTAAATACTGTTCTTTTTCCCTCTGGACTAAAAATCGAGAACAAATGCAGTAACAAAAGTTTTTGCTTTTGGATAGAAGAGATAGCATTTTTATTAGTAAATTTAGTATTCATGAAAACGGGAGTGGAGTACTTCTCTATTCCAGAATCGATTCGACCAGCGTATAAATATGTACGCACACCAGATCGGGGTGAGTCTGTAAGGAGCAAAAAGCCTATTATCAGACTCGTTGACCCGAATTACTCGAAGCACCTGCTAAACGAACACGTTCAATTAAAGACTTTTGCCAACATGGGGCCTCAGTACAGACCTTTTCATACCCCTGAGCCCCTTCCCTTCACGTTCCCTTCGATACGCGGCTAACGAGTTCTCCACCGGTAGCAGGTCGTTATAAAGTTCCGTAACCCGGACCTCCCTCTCGTTGTTTCATTTTTTTAATTCGTTATTTACTTATTACGTTGTAGAACTGTGCAAAACAACGATACCGAAAATTACTTCCTACGTGTACTTCGTGAGTGCACTGAGCACGAAATTTATTAATAATTACAATTACATTCAATTACGACGTCATGAATATTTAGTTGGTTCTACGAAATTGCGTTAAAAAGAAAAACAATTAATTATCAAACCAATTTAAACATTACGATATAAATTGTGGGAATTCATGATTACAAATTTGTTTGCAAACAAATTTGTAATCAGGAATTTACAAATTTGTTTGCAAACAAATTTGTAATCAGGAATTCCCACAATTTATATCGCAATGTTTAAATTTGTTTGCAAACAAATTTGTAATCAAGAATTCCCACGTAAAATAAATGAATATAAATTAATATAAATAAAATATTTTTGCTTCCTCATAGAGGAAGCTTTGTTTTCATGAAATTTTTTTTTTTTTCGAGATTTTCATGTCAGTACACTCAGAATGGGCCAAAACGTCGAGAAAAGTAATTTAGAAAAAATGTCTGTATGTATGTGTGTGTGTGTGTGTGTATGTGTGTATGTTACACGATCGAAAAATGTAAACCTTTATAACTCGGGAATGCCTTGAGATATCAAGCTGAAATTTGGACCATAGATAGAGGGATCAAGCCTTATCGTTCATACAGATTTTGGTTAAAATCCACTTCATCGTTAAATTATTACGCGTTTTTTAATTTTTTGAAAAATGTCTGTTTACGCGATAACTCTTTCAATTTTCGAGATATTGATCTTAAAATTGGTATGAATTTGAGCTTTCATACGCCGGTGATCGCTATTGAATTTGGTTAAGATCGGTTGAACCGAATTTTTCAAAAAATTGACATTATCGCTCTATTGTAACTTTTACAAAACTTAAGATAGCGAGCTCAAATTTTGTATATAAATGAAACAATATTCAGCCATTTTATATGTATAATTTAGTGACGAATGGTATGAAATTTTTGATTTTATGGAATGTCGAATTATTTTTAAAAATATACATTATCACATTCGCTTTCGGAAATGCTCTAATAATCACGGAATAACGTAATAACGAAATAGAAAAAGCGAATCCACAACATGTATATTTATCTAATTAAAACAAGGATGCAAAGTAGAACCTAGCACATTGCTTCCTCATTGTTTTTCGCGTTTTACGAAGCTTCCTCTATGAGGAAGCCAAAAATTTGTAGCTTTGTAAGAAGCAAAAAATAATGAGGAAGCAATGTGCAAGGTTCTACTTTGCATCCTTGTTTTTAGTTTGTGGCGATTGTCACGTAGTGACAGCAATTTTCTCCAAAATGTGTTGTGAAATTTTTGCAAAACTTCTATAGGCCTTCCCGACACTTTGTCTGAATAATAATAACTTCATTGTTTATCAATATGTCTCGTAAAAAAAAAACTCAAATTTGGCAAAACTATGTATTAATTGTATATATTTGTATTGTATTAATAACTATGTATAAAACTCATCAGTTTTTCACCCATAATTTTTGTCTCATCAGTTATTATAGGAACGTCTAAAAAAGTTTTTAAAAACCCATAAATTTCCTATATCCCATTTGCAACTGCTTTTACCATAGAGCAAAAAAAAAGTTCGTATTTCAAACGTATTTATTTTTTTAATGACATCAGCAGATCAACAAGTGAGATATTTGTCATTGAATATCCGCAATTTGCGTCTGCTACCTCCTATTAAACTATATGTATTCTTCATACGTATCTTCGGAAGACATAAATGCTCGTCGTTGCCATTGGTAACGTCACACATATGAAATTCTATTCTGTCCCTGTTGTATACCCACAAAGTGAATCAATAATCAAGCTTTACGTCGACAGCTTATATTCTAGGAACCCCTAGTATGGGTTCCCTTGAATCCTACGCTAGGCACTATTGCAGTAAAGAGAACCACCGAGGTCCACAATGTCCATGATAGCCTTCGAAGCCTCCTGCAACGTGGATTCCGTTCTGTGTTATATGCTGTTAAATTGGACGCTGGAATTGAGCTCCAGTGCTGGTCTTGCAGGCCAGCTAGGAGGCGTTAATGACTCTGCTGTCTTGCACGTTTATAGCTCATCGTTACGTTCCATTACTGAGTCGTACGATAGACTAGTCGCACTAGTCCAATACCACACCAAGAGTTACTCTCATACTTCATTGTATAACCAGCGAATGGATGATTTATACTCACGTGTTATTTTGTCATTTGTTGCAGTTCAATTTTGTGGGAAAACTGCTGGGTCCAAAGGGCAATTCTCTGAAGCGGCTGCAAGAGGAAACTGGCTGCAAAATGGCCGTTCTTGGACGAGGATCTATGAAGGATCGACAAAAGGTGAGAAAATAAACTCTGGAAGAAAAATAAAAACCAATTTAATTTTCACAAAGCTTCAGAAAGATTCGTTGATGGTATCTCAGTTGTTTGGATGAAAAATATGTGCTGTCAAAATATGTGAGACACTTGCTAGGTGACTGAAATCTAGGTCACGGAAAATATTATTTTTTTGTTTTCATACTCTGCACTTTGTTTATAAAAGAACCGGAAGATCTTTAAAAATTCACGAATAATCATCAATTGTTAATTTATCTTCTTGGCATGGGTTTAGCTTTTTTTTCTTAGAACTTATAATTTATTGAAGATTTTCATTTATTACAACTTAAATCCATAGTATTTTTTAAATTTTAACTCTATATTAAGTTGTTGAAATCGTGGAAAGATTCATATTTCACACTATCAATAATTATTTAAGAATATTTGAGCTACCATGTTTTATAAAATGTGCAGAGTATATTAAACAAACAAAAAATATCGTAAGTGAAGTAGGATAGATGGAAACGTTAGCCATCCAATGAAACATTCTTTGTTGAAAGAATCAACACCACTTATCTTTTCATATGCCACTAGAAGCCACTCGGAATAAAAATTATTGAAATCAATAAAATATTTTTTGGTTAGAAGATACAATTTATAAAAATTAAATTAAATTTATTGATTTAAAAAAATGTACGATTGATTTAAGAAATTCATCTTTATTTCGATAAGTTACACTTTCATACAAAACAAATATATTATTGGAGCTGATTGATTAAATACGGCTTGAATTGATTCGAGTAACTTTTTTTTGTGACGATTCGAACAATTCGAAGTATATTGACATGAAAATCTCGGGTGGGGGTCAAAATAGCGAATTTCAAAATAATGACCGTCTTAATCTAGAATGCCCATTATTGTGAAATCTGCTATTTTAGCCATTCGCTATTTTGATTACATTTTAATAAGATGAAGGATCAAAATAGCGTATGGCTGAAATAGCGAATTTAAGTATAATGAAAATCAGAATCTAGAATAGCCATTATTTTGAAATTCGTTATTTTAGCTATTCGCTATTTGTACCGCCTCCCAAAATCTCAACAAAAAAAAATTCTCACGAAAACAAAGCTTCTTCTGCGAGGAAGTAATATATTGAAAATCGACCTGTTTTTTAGCCCCATGCTTACACGGAGAGAAAAATTTGTGTGTCGCTATGCGGGTTTCTGTTGTTAATTACTATAACTTGCGTACCGCGGTGACACGAGGGCTTTATCAAAGTTGTTCCTATACACGTAGAAGCTTTCACAATGTGTATTGTAATCTTTCCGATTTTGCTTTATTACCATGCTCATTATTCCAATATTAATGTTTCCAACCGAAATTTTACTTATACATATACGCATGACAGTATTCCCTTTTTATATAGGAACAATTAGTAAATTTTTCGTACTATTTTCAATATGATACAGGAATTAATTATGGAAGGATTTTCCATGCGTTCCCTTAAATACATTTCAGGAAGGGGAAATGTATTTAATATGCTTTGCAAGTTAGTGTATAAAAATGTGAACATTTTTAAAGACGCCATCATATTTTGTAATTCAATTCAATTTTGTTTCTCAGACTGTTGTGTTGAAACTGCAACACGCTAGCCAAAGTAGGTCGATAAGTCAGAGTTGTAACTTATCATATGACAACTCGACCAAAAATACAAATATTGGGCAGCTTCACTGCCATGTCTTCGATGTCCCACGAAAGACACTTTTGGGAGAAAAGACTGCTCTTTATATGCACTGCCGTAAATCTTTTCGTTTACGAGAAAAATCGCGGTTATTCGCCATCTAGCGGCTGAAAACGCAACTAAATGTTCTCTGGGCTTGTTTACTATATAAATATGACAAGTTAATGTTTCTTATGGTGTATCATGGAGACTAGAGGTAAGGAGTACGAACAACTATGGGAAATGCGGTTCTCAACTGTTCGCCGAATCGTGGAAAATTATTTCGGCGCGGACCGAAGTGAAGTGAGCGCAAAGTTGGCTGGAACCAATGAAATGAGCTCGCGCTAACTTCATCTCGGTCCGCGTTGACATTCAGTGGTGCTCAAACCCCTAAAATTTTACACAGTTTTGCGAACGTTTTTTCAGCATTGCGTTCGTACTCCTTACCTCTAGTCTCCATGTGGTGTATAGTAATCACAACATTTCTTATACACTCTAGATTCACAGTTCTACTTATTTGTGATGTCGCTAGATGGCGAATTCGTATACCGATTCTCGTAAATGGAAGTGACTACGGAGGCGCATATAAGCGGAGAGGTTTCATGCCGATTCGTCCTGTGGCATTATATCGCAGGGCAATATATCGATTTTTTGTCGCTCTCTTCGGGTCGTTCTAAAATAGTAACGACCCAGCGCTTGTGAAGAAAAGAAAGACTTAAAAAAACCTCAAAGAACAAACGTATGCTGTTAGGAAAATTGTACATATGTAGAGGATGAATAAATTCGCGACGTCATCATTAACCATGTTCTTATTTGCGAATCTAAAAAATCCCTAAATTTTGATAATCCCAAAGCAGAATAGGAAATTAATACTAATCGACGGTAGTAAGTCCCATGTAAATGAAGATTACTCCAATGTTCCCAGCTTTCAAAAAGATACAGATACAACGGATTACTATAATGTTAAGGAATAAGTCATTGTTGTAATCAAGCAAATTTGGGACGATTACTATACGTATCGTAAGCTGTAAATTGTTTATATGAGATTTTACAATAGAGCCCATGTGTCACCACCGTACAATATTTTCTGCGAGTGGCAGCTATATTCCCGGATCCATTTCTCTCCGTGTATGCAGATTCCTCAAGTCCTTTATTAAGAATCACACGGAGAAAAAAAAGTAGTTGAACCAACCAATAAATGGGTTCCGACAACCACTCGAAAGAGTTGAAATAGCGTCACTACTCAGTGGGTTATGACAACTACTCAGTGGGTTAAGACAGCTACTCGTTGGTTATACGAACCGCTGTAGTTGGTTATAGGAACTCGCTGTTGGTTGCGCCACCTATTGTATTGGTGAAAACAGCACTGGGATTAGTTACAGGAGCGAGTTAGTTGCTGCAACTATTCAGCGGTACAGCATATGCTGGAGATGGTTCACCCAACTACTTTTTTCTTTCAGTGCATTATAAACATTTATTTTTTTCTGAGTGCAAATGTCCCAATTACCTACATTGATCACACTTTGTCCCTGATCTGTAAAATACTTTGTCATTTTAACCGGAGTTCCAACTTCGTATTACGTAGTAACAACGCGTAATAAATTACGAGTGGCCGAAACATCTGGGTCAATAACGGCATATTCGATACGGGAGGCTGTTTATTTGCGCGACTGGTTTGAACATTTATTTCCAACATGGCAGCCACAGCATCGATTTCGATGGATGAACAGATAAACGGGAAATCGTATATTCAAGCGGATCATAAGTTCGTTCATGCGTACCGTATCTATATGTGCCAAACAAGCATAGTATTATTATCTTCCTAATTCGGATGCACACGAGGTGCAACCACATTATTGGACAATGAAGCCGTATATTCGATGTCCAATTGAATTCACGCGTCAAGTGGAAAGGGAGTGCTTTGATCAGGACAACGAGGATCGCGCTCATTACGGCTATTAAAAAAAAATCGCTATTTTCAAGAGATGCTCAACGAGATTTTTGTACCTCGACACAGAAACACAGGTTTATTAAAAAAACGGAGAGCAACGAATAATTTTGTTTACTGCTGCCGCATGAATTATTATCGCTTCAATGATCAAGCTCCTTTGACGTTAAAAAATAATATAAAAAATAAAAAAATGTAGGCATTTTCATCATCAAAAGAGTGAAAAAATATTTTCAAAAAATACGCTTTTTCCATTTTTACATTAAAACGCCTTTTTTTCTTAAAAATACTTGTATTGTTTTTAGAAATTTCTCATAGTATTTGGATCAAAATTAACGGTAATGTTCTGAAAGGCAGCATTGGCAGTTAAAGGGTTGGAAATCAATAAACGTGTTACTGAAAACTTTTTATTTAAAGTCGAACAATCTAGAAAAATGTAAAAAACAGTATAACTTCATTGAGAATGCGTCTTACATTTTTATTTTTTGAATGAAAAACGAATATGAACATAAAAATGAAATTTTTTAAAACGCCATTTTTTCATAGTTATTCTACGATTTTGATTCTGCGAACTATCCAACTTTTTATTATATTCTTTTATAATGGGTTATAAATAATATAATAAAATATAATTATCACTGAATAGTTTCCAGGACCGTCTCAATTTCTGTCAGTGTATTAACACAAACAATATATGCATCAACAAATTTTTGCCTTAAATACATTTTCAATTATGTAAAACACTTTTTTTTATTAAAAAAAATCGTACCACGAACGTAAAATAATTATTTGAGGCTTTTTGTCCGAAAAAAATGTCCGTGAACAATTATACTAAAAACTAAATAAAAGATTTTTTTAATCACCCTAGCGTACATCACTCGAACAAAATAATTTCACCGGAGTCTCTCGACTAAATGCATGCATAGAAGAAGAACGAAGTTGTCGGTTCGCCAAGTTGTCGGGGAAAGTTTTGTAAGTGGCCCAGCACCTGGCCACGAAGTTACAGCGAGTAACAGCAGTCGAGACCTTGGGACTTTCAACCCCTTCCATCCACCCTATCTCTCGTTACTAATTGTAAGCTACCTTCACGCCAGGTGCTGGCGTGTACGTAGCGTGTCGGCACTGCTGGCTTTGTCAACCGCATGCTATGTATGCGATAAGAGATGTGTCTGAAGATCGTACGAGAAGCTCGGCTCCTGGGCGCTCAACGATGTGACTTTAATTGCTTCCTTAATTAAAAGCTGTACGTCTCACTCGAGGTGTGGACGACCAAGACGCTGGCATAACCTCTCGAGACGCTAAAATTTTCGTAAAGTCGTCCACCGAATCTTATACGTAGAATTGATCCATATGCTGCGCCATGTGTGAGCGTATGAGAACATATGGACCAGTAAAAATAGAAAAAAAAAAAAGTTCCTGGCTCGATTAGATTTGACGAACACTGGATGTCACACTGAACGAAACAATTACTGGATCCATCGAATATTTTTTTACCCTTTGAAGCGAACGGAGTATTTTATTTATTTTTTCTATCAAACGGTTGATTGGTTTTCTTTAAAAATGAATGTGATTTTTTTTTTTCAATAAAATGAATGAAATACAACGGTTAACTAAATATGAGATTTTTTCGATATAATGTTTGTATCAATTTGGTTTTTATTTTATTAATAATTGGTACAAAATGTAATAAATAATAATGCATACAAGATATTTAAAAGTGGTTGGTCGGAAAATCCAACCTAAAGAACCTAATTTTTTTTCCTTCAAAATATCAAATTTTGGCCTTCACTATCGTTCTCAAGTCGCATATTGTACCTCAGAAAGTACCGGTTACATGCCTTTTTACGATGATTTTTGAAAAAGTCGCTTTTGGTCGGTTCTGATTTCAGAATTCACAGAACCTAAATTTTTTTTTCTTCAAAATATCAAATTTTGGTCTTCACTATCGTTCTCAAGTCGCATATTGTACCTTAGAAAGTACTGGTTACATGCCTTTTTACGACGATTTTTTAAAAAGTCGCTTTTGGTCGGTTCTGATTTCAGAATTCACAGATTCGACTTTTGGTCGAAAAATCCAACCTAAAGAACCTAAATTTTTTTTTCTTCAAAATATCAAATTTTGGCCTTTACTATCGTTCTCAAGTCGCATATTGTACCTCAGAAAGTACCGGTTAGATGCCTTTTTACGATGATTTTTGAAAAAGTCGCTTTTGATCGGTTCTGATTTCAGAATTCACAGATCCGACTTTTGGTCGGAAAATCCAACCTAAAGAACCTAAATTTTTTTTTCATCAAGATATCAAATTTTGGTCTTCACTATCGTTCCCAAGTCGCATATTGTACCTCAGAAAGTACCGGTTACATGCCTTTTTACGATGATTTTTAAAAAAGTCCCTTTTGGTCGGTTCTGATTTCAGAATTCACAGATTCGACTTTTGGTCGGAAAATCCAACCTAAAGAACCTAAATTTTTTTTTCTTCAAAATATCAAATTTTGGCCTTTACTATCGTTCTCAAGTCGCATATTGTACCTCAGAAAATACCGGTTACATGCCTTTTTACGATGATTTTTGAAAAAGTCGCTTTTGGTCGATTCTGATTTCAAAATTCACAGATTCGACTTTTGGTCGGAAAATCCAACCTAAAGAACCTAATTTTTTTTTCTTCAAAATATCAAATTTTGGCCTTCACTATCGTTCTCAAGTCGCATATTGTACCTCAGAAAGTACCGGTTACATGCCTTTTTACGATGATTTTTTAAAAAGTCGCTTTTGGTCGGTTCTGATTTCAGAATTCACAGATTCGACTTTTGGTCGGAAAATCCAACCTAAAGAACCTAAATTTTTTTTTCTTCAAAATATCAAATTTTGGCCTTTACTATCGTTCTCAAGTCGCATATTGTACCTCAGAAAGTACCGGTTACATGCCTTTTTACGATGATTTTTGAAAAAGTCGCTTTTGGTCGATTCTGATTTCAAAATTCACAGATTCGACTTTTGGTCGGAAAATCCAACCTAAAGAACCTAATTTTTTTTTTCTTCAAAATATCAAATTTTGGCCTTCACTATCGTTCTTAAGTCGCATATTGTACCTCAGAAAGTACCCGTTACATGCCTTTTATGATGATTTTTGAAAAAGTCGCTTTTGGTCGGTTCTGATTTCAGAATTCACAGATTCGACTTTTGGTCGGAAAATCCAACCTAAAGAACCTAAATTTTTTTTTCTTCAAAATATCAAATTTTGGCCTTTACTATCGTTCTCAAGTCGCATATTGTACCTCAGAAAGTACCCGTTACATGCCTTTTTACGATGATTTTTGGAAAAGTCGTTTTTGGTCGGTTCTGATTTCAGAATTCACAGATTCGACTTTTGGTCGGAAAATCCAACGTAAAGAACCTAAATTTTTTTTTCTTCAAAATATCAAATTTTGGCCTTCACTATCGTTCTCAAGTCGCATATTGTACCTCAGAAAGTACCGGTTACATGCCTTTTTACGATGATTTTTGAAAAAGTCGCTTTTGGTCGGTTCTGATTTCAGAATTCACAGATCCGACTTTTGGTCGGAAAATTCAACCTTAAGAACCTAAATTTTTGTTTCTTCAAAATATCAAATTTTGGCCTTCACTATCATTCTCAAGTCGCATATTGTACCTCAGAAAGTACCGGTTACATGCCTTTTTACGATGATTTTTGAAAAAGTCGCTTTTGGTCGGTTCTGATTTCAATATTCACAGATCCGACTTTTGGTCGGAAAATCCAACCTAAAGAACCTAAATTTTTTTTTTCTTCAAAATATCAAATTTTGGCCTTTACTATCGTTCTCAAGTCGCATATTGTACCTCAGAAAGTACCCGTTACATGTCTTTTTACGATGATTTTTGGAAAAGTCGTTTTTGGTCGGTTCTGATTTCAGAATTCACAGATCCGACTTTTGGTCGGAAAATCCAACCTAAAGAACCTAAATTTTTTTTTCTTCAAAATATCAAATTTTGGCCTTCACTATCGTTCTCAAGTCGCATATTGTACCTTAGAAAGTACCGGTTACATGCCTTTTTGCGATGATTTTTGAAAAACTCGCTTTTGGTCGGTTCTGATTTCAGACTTCACAGATTCGACTTTTGGTCGGAAAATCCAACGTAAAGAACCTAAATTTTTTTTTCTTCAAAATATCAAATTTTGGCCTTCACTATCGTTCTCAAGTCGCATATTGTACCTCAGAAAGTACCGGTTACATGCCTTTTTACGATGATTTTTGAAAAAGTCGCTTTTGGTCGGTTCTGATTTCAGAATTCACAGATCCGACTTTTGGTCGGAAAATTCAACCTTAAGAACCTAAATTTTTGTTTCTTCAAAATATCAAATTTTGGCCTTCACTATCATTCTTAAGTCGCATATTGTACCTCAGAAAGTACCGGTTACATGCCTTTTTACGATGATTTTTGAAAAAGTCGCTTTTGGTCGGTTCTGATTTCAATATTCACAGATCCGACTTTTGGTCGGAAAATCCAACCTAAAGAACCTACATTTTTTTTTCTTCAAAATATCAAATTCTGGTCTTCACTATCGTTCTCAAGTCGCATATTGTACCTCAGAAAGTACCGGTTACATGCCTTTTTGCGATGATTTTTGAAAAACTCGCTTTTGGTCGGTTCTGATTTCAGACTTCACAGATTCGACTTTTGGTCGGAAAATCCAACGTAAAGAACCTAAATTTTTTTTTCTTCAAAATATCAAATTTTGGCCTTCACTATCGTTCTCAAGTCGCATATTGTACCTCAGAAAGTACCGGTTACATGACTTTTTACGATGATTTTTGAAAAAGTCACTTATGGTCGGGTCTGATTTCAGAATTCGCAGATCCGACTTTTGGTCGGAAAATCCAACCTAAAGAACCTAAATTTTTTCTTCTTCAAGATATCGAATTTTGGCCTTCACTATCGTTCTCAAGTCGCATATTGTACCTCAGAAAGTACCGGTTACATGCTTTTTTACGATGATTTTTGAAAAAGTCGCTTTTGGTCGGTTCTGATTTCAGAATTCACAGATTCGACTTTTGGTCGAAAAATCCAACCTAAAGAACCTACATTTTTTTTTCTTCAAAATATCAAATTTTGGTCTTCACTATCGTTCTCAAGTCGCATATTTTACCTCAGAAAGTACCCGTTACATACCTTTTTACGATGATTTTTTAAAAAGTCGCTTTTGGTCGGTTCTGATTTGAGAATTCACAGATTCGACTTTTGGTCGGAAAATCCAACCTAAAGAACCTAAATTTTTTTTTCTTCAAAATATCAAATTTTGGCCTTCACTATCGTTCTCAAGTCGCATATTGTACCTCAGAAAGTACCGGTTACATGCCTTTTTACGATGATTTTTGAAAAAGTCGCTTTTGGTCGGTTCTGATTTCAGAATTCACAGATTCGACTTTTGGTCGAAAAATCCAACCTAAAGAACCTAAATTTTTTTTTCTTCAAAATATCAAATTTTGGCCTTCACTATCGATCTCAAGTCGCATATTGTACCTCAGAAAGTACCGGTTACATGCCTTTTTACGACGATCTTTTAAAAAGTCGCTTTTGGTTGGCTCTGATTTCAGAATTCACGGATTCGGCTTTTGGTCGGAAAATCCAATCTAATTTTATTTTAAATGATATTGTACTGGTAGTATAATTTCTATCCATACACCACTTCTAATACCAATTCACGAGACTAATAAAATGGCACGAGTTCTTATATCGAAATTGCAAGTTATTTCATCCACGATAATCTGTAAAAGTCACAGTACGCTAATAAACATTTTAATACCGAGGCTGGATGGTTAGCGCGGGAAGTGCGCATCCCCTGCTAATACAGATTAAATTTGGCGTTTGAAAATGTGTGTTATGAAGACGTTCAGAAACTGTCGGAACTAGTTAACAAAATTCAACATGTGGATTATTAGAAGTCATTGCAAATAAAATCTAGAGTTTTAAAATTAGGTGTGTTTTTTCAAAATTGAGCGAAGAAATAATAGCTGACTTGACCTGGTTCGTGATTTGGACTTGACCTCGTGTAAAGCGTACGGAATTATTCGGTGCAATTTTCACGTAAACCTTATAGGGTTGAAGAGAAACTCGCTTTTCAGCAAATCGTGCTTCATAAGTGAAAGGATCGTTGTAAATCCAATTAGGACGACAAGCATCAGGTTCAGTAGCTCCGCTCTGACGACGCGAGCAACCCTCCTAACCACCTCCTCAGGCTATAATACTTGCGCGCTCCACTGGGATGTAAATGACCGAGCACAAAGAGTCCTCTGCAACAACCGACCTTCCACCATTTGCTCTCTATCTCTCTAATTCGGCTCGCAGCAAGCGAGTCAGCAAGCAATTAACTGACTACGAAATTGGTATCTATTATTAATAATCATTGATAGTTCTCGGTCCAAAATTCCGAGAAATATCCTTTCTGTATCCGGTTAAGAATATTAGCATAAATCGACAATGGAACTTTCTTTCTTTTACGGAATTCTGTTATTTAATGAACCTTTGAGAGAAGCAGACTCATGGAAATCGTGAAAAAGAGATAATTGATAAACTCCTCTGGAGGATCCATTAATTCGCTTTGCCTTTTGATATCTCGACGTGGATATAAAAAGCTAAGTATTTAAGGGTTTATTTATTAAGCTGTAAAAAAAACAAATAAATTTTCAATATTTTTTGCTGGTACGAGTATTAGGATAACGAGGTCGAAATTTTACATACAATTAATACATACCGTTGCCAATGTTGAGTTTTCTTTTAAATTAAAAAATATTGATTAACAATGAAGTTATTATTATTTCATGAAAGTTCCGGCATATTGTTTAAACAAAGTGTCGCCGAATAAACTATTCGTCCGATTCACTTCAAATTCGGACAGAGCATAATTTATAACATTATCCATCGTACGATTGGGTAATTTTTTAATATCTCTGTCGATTTATTAATAAAAAAATTATTAAAGTTTTTATTTCGCCTTTTTTGCCATTTTTCCTAATTTTTTTAATTTAAAAAAAAGTACTATAAACTGAATAAAAAATACTATAAACTATGCTCAGTCCGAATTTAAAGTGAATCGAACGAATTAATTATATACAAGTTAATGGAATGAAATTTACATTCTTTTATTAATATTAAAACAATATGGAAGGCTATTATTATTATTATTTCTTCCGTAGATTTACATATACGAATAATTGTACGTTTTATTTATTCGTTACAATATCTTGCATATCGCTCCACAAAGTCGAAATTATATCACGATTGGATTCTGTTTTACCTTGTGCAACAATTAATTCACAGTACCTAATGTAAATATGTACAAATTTGCGGTTTGCAGGAGGAAGAACTTCGAGTAAGCGGTGATCCGAAATTCTCCCACCTCATGGAAGATTTACACGTGGAGATATCTGCATACGCAACACCGGCGGAAGCGCATGCCCGGATCGCATGGGCTCTGGCCGAAGTGGGTCGGTTCCTTGTTCCGGTAAGCGAGCAGCTCGACATCAGCCAGCGCACCTACTCTTATACCGACACACTTGCACGTTTACCCTCGTGCTTTCGCAAGGGTTCTTATCTTTTAAAGTTGAACACCGGATGCAGCGACCTTCAGCCTAAAACATTATTTAGAACAGGTGTCGGTGATTCAATGACGAAGACCGCAAAAGTAGAATCAGTACTAACATAACAGACTCCGGCAATACGTCGTTTCTATTCTATTCTACACATCACCGACTCAACACCATCGACTCTACACAACGGCAATTCGACACATGCCTCGATTCAACACAACAGCAACTGTACACATCACCAACTCGACACATGCCTCAATTCGACACAACCTCAATTGTACACAGCCCCGATTCTACACAGTCACAACTGTCACGAGCCAAATGCACAACGGCAACACTCTACACAGTCCCGAGTCTACACAGTCACAACTGTCACGAGCCAAATGCACAACGGCAACACTCTACACAGTCCCGATTCTACACAGTCACAACTGTCACGAGCCAAATGCACAACGGCAACACTCTACACAGTCCCGATTCTACACAGTCACAACTGTCACGAGCCAAATGCACAACGGCAACTCTCTACACAGTCCCGATTCTACACAGGCACAAATGTCACGAGCTAAATTCACAACGGCAATACTCTACACAGCCCCGATTCTACACAGTCACAATTGTCACGAGCCAAATGCACAATGGCAACACTCTACCCAGTCCCGATTCTACACAGGCACAAATGTCACGAGCTAAATTCACAACGGCAATACTCTACACAGCCCCGATTCTACACAGTCACAACTGTCACGAGCCAAATGCACAACCGCAACACTGTACACAGTCCCGATTCTACACAGGCACAAATGTCACGAGCTAAATTCACAACGGCAATACTCTACACAGCCCCGATTCTACACAGTCACAACTGTCACGAGCCAAATGCACAACGGCAACACTCTACACAGTCCCGATTCTACACAGGCACAAATGTTCCGAGCTAAATTCACAACGGCAACACTCTACACAGTCCCGATTCTACACAGGCACAAATGTCCCGAGCTAAATTCACAACGGCAATACTCTACACAGCCCCGATTCTACATAGTCACAACTGTCACGAGCCAAATGCACAACGGCAACACTCTACACAGTCCCGATTCTACACAGGCACAAATGTCACGAGCTAAATTCACAACGGCAATACTCTACAGAGCCCCGATTCTACACAGTCACAACTGTCACGAGCCAAATGCACAACGGCAACACTCTACACAGTCCCGATTCTACACAGGCACAAATGTCACGAGCTAAATTCACAACGGCAATACTCTACACAGCCCCGATTCTACACAGGCACAACTGTCACGAGCTAAATTCACCAAAGTCCCGATTCAACACATCACCGATTCTACACTGTCACCAACTCACATCCAATCATAGTGCGCCGATGAGTTGGAATGCTTGAACGACATACGCCGATTGGATGTGAGTTGGTGACGGTGTAGAATCGGTGATGTGTTGAATCGGGACTTTGGTGAATTTAGCTCGTGACAGTTGTGCCTGTGTAGAATCGGGGCTGTGTAGAGTATTGCCGTTGTGAATTTAGCTCGTGACATTTGTGCCTGTGTAGAATCGGGGCTGTGTAGAGTATTGTCGTTGTGCATTTGGCTCGTGACAGTTGTGACTGTGTAGAATCGGGGCTGTGTAGAATTGGGGTTGTGTCGAATTGAGGCATGTGTCGAGTTGGTGATGTGTACAGTTGCTGTTGTGTTGAATCGAGGCATGTGTCGAATTGCCGTTGTGTAGAGTTGGTGGTGTTGAGTCGGTGATGTGTAGAATCGGGTTCTGTAGAAACGACGTATTGCCCAGACTCCAAGTAGTAAAATAAACCACTTGATCAGACGCCAGCAGCAGTGTATTTACAGTCTTTTCAGTATCATTAATCGAGTCGCGTTAAATTTTTCACAATTTAATGCTGATGCAATTGCACATATAATCGGGCATCATAATAAAATAATACCACACGTATTTATTGATTTTTATGGTAAAGGCTATGGGAAAGAAATTCTTGTTTGGTAAAAACATCAAGCGAAATGCGTAATATTTATGAGACCTAAATGCTGCTGCAATTGCACATATAAAATCGGGCCACATAATAAAATAATATCACATGTATTTAGTGATTTTTGGTGGCTATGGGAATGTAATTCCAATTTGGTAAAACCATCAAGCGAATTGCGTAAAATTGATGAAAATTAAATCCTACTAGAATAGCACTTATAAAAACAGGTATTATAATTCAATAATAATACATGCATTTACTTTCTTTTCGGTGTCTGTAGGGGAAAAATTCCAATTGGGTAAAATCATTAAGCTAGGCGTGTAAAATTCATAGAAATTAAATGTTGCTACAATTGTTCATATAAAATCGATTACCATTATCAAATAGTAGCACCGGGTACCCTAACAATCACGACAACTTTCAGAATAACCGGAAAATTACTGAAAAGTTGTTCAAATAACCGTGAAATGACTGAGTTGTTTTTGACCCTTTTAGTGACTCTCAGAATTTGTCAGAATAACCGTAAAAATGACTGTCGAAAAATTAGTGACTCTCAGAATTTGTCAGAATAACAGTAGAAACGACCATCGAAAAATTGGTAATGTCCGACGATCATTTTTACACCGAGAGAAAAAGTTTTATTGATTCACGGAAATCTTTGCCAATGAAATGAAATACTTGAATTTCAATACTATCTTTTCTTTGATTGATCTCCAACTCAATGAAAAGTAGTGACATTGTTTCGAAGAAACATTTCTTTAAATCAATGAACCTTTTTCATTGATTTCAAAGATATCGTCTCTGATTCAATGAAACCTTCTTCTTACCAGCTCAAAATTTCGAAACCTATTTTTTCCTGAAGTTCGCGGCAGATAAAGCTCAAATTTTGTGAGTATATAAGGAAGTACGGCAGAAATAGGCTAAGCTTCTGACTCCTCGAAACTCGGAGCCGTTCGTTCGGGAGAACCGGAAAACAAAAAAGTGAGGTTAGGTGCGAGAGAGAGATCAATGATAACGTTTCTTTGAACTAATGAAAACGTCTCTTTAAAACAATAAAACTGTTTCTTTATTATATGCTCACTAAGTAAATCTTTATTTACAGGCAATGAAATGCTCTCTTTGAAATTCAAATGTACTATGTCATTGAAATCAAAGAAATATTTCGTTGAAATCAATGAAAAAAAATCAATCCACCCATTTCTTTCGCGTCAATGAAATCTTTTTTCTCGGTGTACGGTTATTCTGACAAATTCCGAGGGTCAGTAAAGGGGTCAAAAACAACTCAGTCATTTCACGGTTATTTCGACATGTTTTTAAAGTTTCCGTGATTGTTAGGGTAAGCACAAGACGTTAAACTTTATTATTTTTATACCCAAGTTGGTACAGATTTTATCTTTTTTCTGTTCTGCACCTGTCACAGAATTCAGGTTACACCGCTGGATGAAATTGGTTAGGCAACGTCCAATTTTCTTTGTAAGTAGATTCTGCCTGGTCCGAGTATAGGAATTTCCATTTAAAGATCTTTTGCAGAAGATTTCACATTCACAGTAAATTTTCCTTGCGCGGTAACTTTTTTGCTAAACTTCCTTGTAACTTCTGCGAGAGACCTTCAAATAGAAATTCCAATACTCGGACTGGGTAGCAACTTCGTATGAATAGAATTGGACTTTGCAAAGCCAATTTGGTCCAAAAGGACAACCTGAAATAAACAGCAGAAATATTTACACTGATGAAATTAACTACAAAGAAGAAGTACAGTTATTAAAATTTTACACTTCTTGCACTTGCCCAATTTTTGTATCATGATAAAAAAATTTATATGTTTAATTACAGCAACATTCGATTTTCCTAATCTTTAGGTGATGTGATCCACTTAACAAGAGATAATTAAGTCAAAATTAGTGACATCAGCGACAAATATCTCCCATACTGTCATTTGTATACTGTGGAAAAAAAATTTCTTTCGTTCTACCGAACAGAGAATTTATTTTCAATTTGGCAAAGTTCTGTCACATTTTTTCAAATTCTTCCGTCTTTGCACACATTGAACACTATTCATGCAAGAACTTCATAAATAAATCATAACTTTACCATTTTTCAATTAAAGTAAGAAAAAGCTATGCTCATGTTGGAAAAGTACATATTACGTCAAGCTAAGAATTATTTGGAAAAATTCGGCCAGTCACTTTGAAAAATTACGTAGAGAGCAAAATTTGAAAAAATAAAAAGATTGTAAGTGATCCACAATAGCCAGATAATTTTTCATCACTTTAAAAATTATTGTTTAATGGATCAAGAGTACATATTTAAAATATAATATCAGCAGTCAGACAAGGGAGATTTTGATCAATAAATATCACTGATTTTATGTCTGACTCCCTTAACCACTTTGCCCACTAGTGTAATTTTCCATCTGCAGCCCCAAGTTTGACATTCCAGTCCTCGGCCATGAATTAGTGATCATTAGTTATGTGCTTCGACTGTAGATTTTGCCACAGTGAAAATACACGCTACACATTACTGGTACATGGCCGATGACTGTGATAGTTAACCTTAATATATTCGTGTTCAACAACCGACAAATTCGTCCATTACTCGAACATGAGAACTTTGAGGTACCATTGATGTTTGGTCGTTGAATTAAATGGTATTTATTATACATGCTCTCTTGCTATAGAGAGATAGATCTAAATTTGCATCTACGGGATGCAATATTAAAAACAACGCAAGGGTAGTTTGCGGTCCAACGATAGAGGTAATTCACTTCAGGGTTCAGAACTAATAATTACAGGCAACTACAAATGAGTGGACAAATAATGGTACTTCAAATTGAAATGTTAAGCTATATAGATGGGTATCGCCAGCAATTAGTACAGGTCAACGTATCGACCGACAAAACCCCGGGTTTATCCCCCTACGTTGAATCGATAAATAGAATAGCCGGGAATCGCTGCATTTAAACGGTATTTATTATTCAGCCCGTACACGAAGCAAGTGTATTGCAGTGCAGTTTTGTACAATGTCACTGTGAACTCTCGTGTAGTAGGTATAAGGGGAGATTATAAAATGTGAGGACAGGTTTTGTCGATTGTGATAGAATTTTAGATCTTGAATATACGGACTTGAGTGATTTTTTACTGTAATGAGGGATATTCAGCTTTGGTTCTACAACAATATTACTGGAAAATATCACCGAGAGAAAAAGTTTCATTGATTCACGGAAATCTTTGCCAATGAAATGAAATACTTGAATTTCAATACTATCTTTTCTTTGAATGATCTCAAACTCAATGAAAAGTAGTGACATTGATTCGAAGAAACATTTCTTCAAGACAATGAACCTTTTTCATTGATTTCAAAGATTTTATTTGATTTGATTTGATTTGATTTAATCATAGGTACGGGCAAAGCCCAATTACAACTTAGGGCAGGAAGTTAGCCTGCCCCTATATACACTTGGTAGTTGACAGGATTTATACATATAATTCAGCCTTATTTTAACAATAATATTTAACATTAGGTGATAACTTTTTACGCCAATCGAGGAAGAAGAATCCGTACGAAAGAATAATAGAGGCTAATAATAAAATAACAAAATAACAATAGTGAGGATAAATATATTAACATTATTAATAATATTAATATTGAGGAAGGATCAACAAACGAGTAGTTGAATCATGATCTATTCAATTAAGATCACCCGTTCAACCCGTAGGAAATATAATAGGAATAAAGATATGGTCTGATCAATTTATGAGTTTTGTGTGACTAAAATTTAACATACACGAAGAAGAGGATCCAACAAATATTATTACTATAACAGATACATCGAGGAAGTTATAAAATGAATCAGCTTGTTTCAATATGTGGTTAAACTGGTTTCATGAGCACGCACTGAGAGAAAAAGTTTCATTGATTCACAGAAATCTTTGCCAATGAAATGAAATACTTGAATTTCAATACTATCTTTTCTTTGAATGATCTCAAAGTCAATGAAAAGTAGTGACATTGATTCGAAGAAACATTTCTTCAAAACAATAAACCTTTTTCATTGATTTCAAAGATATGGTCTGTGATTCAATGAAACCTTCTTCTTACCAGCTCAAAATTTCAAAACCTATTTTTTCCTGAAGTACGCGGCAGATAAAGCCCAAATTTTGTGAGTATGTAAGAAAGTATGGCAGAAATAGGCTAAGCTTCTGGCTCCTCGAAACTCGAAGCCGTTCGTTCGGGAGAACCGGAAAACAAAAAAGTGAGGTTAGGTGCGAGAGAGAGAGATTAATGAAAACGTCTCTTTAAAACAATGAAACTGTTTCTTTATTATATTCTCACTAAGTAAATCTTTATTTACAGGCAATGAAATGTTCTCTTTGAAATTCAAATGCACTATTTCATTGAAATCAAAGAAATATTTCGTTGAAATCAATGAAAAAAAAAATCAATTCACCCATTTCTTTGGGGTCAATAAAATCTTTTTTCTCGGTGTAGTAGATATTGAAATGCTGCAGACTAGAAAAATATCAGGGAAGCTAATTATCCTTTCAGTCAGTTTCTGCATAAGGGATTGTGATTGTATGTCACGGTTTTTATTATTCATGCTCGTGCATGGTGCTAGTGTATTTTGTGTAGTATCACTGTTAAATCTCGTATAGCACGAGGGGAGATTATAAAATGTGAGCATAGCGGTTAAATTTTTAGTCAAAGTACAATTACAACTTGTTCAGTGAAGAGTCTGCATTTTTCAACGTTTTTAATGTCATATTGAAACAACCAGATTTAAGATATAATTTCCTTCATACACCGATTATAGTAACACAATGTGGTAATATTTCCCAAATTTTTTTCATCTAATAATCGTAACTTGGTCCGACTAAACCAAGAAAAAATAAGGATTTTTTAAAAACATTTTTATGGCCACCGTCTTCAAGAAAGCACATTTGATCACATATTGAAACAAGCTGCTTTATTTTATAATTTCTTCCATGTACCGGTTATAAAAACAATATTTATTGGATCCTTTTCTTCGTGTAGGTTAAATTTTAGTCCAAAAACAATCATAACTTCGTCAGGCTAAGCCAGCAAAAAATAAGGGTTACAAAAAAGATTTTGGTGGCCATCGTGTTCAAGAAAACAATTGATCACATATTGAAACAAGCTGCTTCAATAATTTCTTCCATGTACCGGTTATAGAAACAATATTTCTTGGGTCTTTTTATTCGTGTAGGTTAAATTTTAGTCCGAAAACAATCATAACTTGGTCAGGCTAAGCCAAGAAAAAATAAGAATTTTTCAAAAACATTTTTGTGGCCACCGCACCGAGACAAAAGATTTCATCGTCGCCAAAGAAATGGATGGATTAATTTTGTTTTCATTGATTTCAACAAAATATTTCTTTGATTTCAATGAAATAGTGCATTTGAATTTCAAAGAGAACATTTCATTGCCTGTAAATAAAGATTTACTTAGTGAGCATATAATAAAGAAACAGTTTCATTGTTTTAAAGAGACGTTTTCATTGGTTCAAAGAAACTCTCTCACACCTAACCTTACTTTTTTGTTTTCCGGTTCTCCCGAACGAACGGCTTCGAGTTTCGAGGAGCCAGAAGCTTAGCCTATTTCTGCCGTACTTCCTTACATACTCACAAAATTTGAGCTTTATCTGCCGCGTACTTCAGGAAAAAATAGGTTTCGAAATTTCGAGCTGGTAAGAAGAAGGTTTCATTGAATCTGAGACGATATCTTTATAATCAATGAAAAAGGTTCATTGGTTTAAAGAAATGTTCCTTCGAATCAATGTCACTACTTTTTATTGAGTTTGAGATCATTCAAAGAAAAGATAGTATTGAAATTCAAGTATTTCATTTCATTGGCAAAGATTTCCGTGAATCAATAAAACTTTTTCTCTCGGTGCGGGTTCATGAAACCAGTTTAACCACATATTGAAACAAGCTGATTCATTTTATAATTTCCTCGATGTATCTGTTATAGAAACAATATTTGTCAGATCCTCTTCTTCATGTATGTTAAATTTCAGTCACACAACAATCATAAATTGATCCGGCTAACAATAAGCCGGGACAAAACAAGGGTTTAAAAAAAAAGATTTTTGCGACCACTGCGTTCAAGAAAATACTTTGTTCGCGTGCTGAAACAAGCTGATTTAATTTTTCATTTATCCCGTGTTACCGGTATCTACGGCTTTGACTTTGCTGTATATCTCAGGTCGTGTTCAACAGTTGTAATACAAGGATGGTTTATAAAACAGCATCCGAGAAGCTTTCCTCCATGACTAGCTTTGAATGCGAGCCAAGCTGTACACTGAGTCGGCTGGCAAATGTTCAGGATCCAGGCTATCCTCCCCTAGATGATGCTGCATGGAACAAAGAACGGTTTGCATTCATTGAGGCGAGCGCTCGGTGCTCGTGCAGTATAAACATTACCGCAGAGAGGTAGGGGCGCTCCCGGTGCTCACATAATTATAATTTCCACACGCATATACACACAAGCCGGGCAGCAATGAATTCACAAGGATGGTAGAGACCACCAGAGTTCTCCATCCATCCGGGACTTCTCATTGTTATCCTCGCGAATTCATTTATACTTGCTCGTTAATTAGGTGTATGTATCTTTTGTCCAATTCGTGGGGCAAGGGTTTTCAATGCTTCGAAGTTTTTATCAAAGCAAGGAATGTGGTACGAATTCTCGGAAAAAGTGAAGAACTCCAGTCGCTTCCAGTGACTCTTGACAATGGATGCAATCTAGAAACAGTCGAATTCAGGACATCTTCTCTAATCCCTCGCTAACAGTTGACTTCAAGAGAAAGAGAAACGAAGTTGTCCCTCATTGTCCAATGTTCTCCAACTCTTGCAACACTCTTGCAGCGGTAAACACTGCATTTTTTTGGGTGGAGGTCAAAATAGCGAATGGCTAAAATAGCAAATTTGAAAATAAGGAACGTCTAAATATAAAATGGCCATCATTATGAAATTCGCTATTTTAGCCATTCGCTATATTTGATTGCATTTTAATAAGATGGGGGTCAAAATAGCGAATAGCTGCAATAGCGAATTTCCTAATGATGGCCATTCTAGATTCAGGCGTTACTTATTATGAAATTCAAAATAAGAAACGTCTAAATATAGAATGGACATCATTATGAAATTCGCTACTTTAGCCATTCGCTATATTTGATTGCATTTTAATAAGATGGGGGTCAAAATAGCGAATAGCTGCAATAGCGAACTTCATAATGATGGCCGTTCTAGATTCAGATGTTCCTTATTATGAAATTCGCTATTTCGACCCACACCCCATTTTTCCATCAGCGACACTCGAAGTAATTGCCTAATATCAATTAACTTTCCTCAATTATGAAGCTTTATAAAACAGAAAAAAAGGAGAAGGCGAAAGGATCCCAGATAGAAAAAGATATATGGGGCATTTCATACCAACTCGACGAACGGCCGTACCTCAACTTCCCAAATATGGATCGCGGATTTTTACGTCATTTTTCCTGATTAAAAAATTCCTGAGTATTTTGTTCAGATTTTTTTAACGTCGTTTTTTAATCATAAATATTTAAAGCTAAACTTTAATCTTAAATAAAGTTAACAATTTTTATAAAACTTTGAATATTTATAATTAAAAACGACGTTAAAAAAAGCTGAAAAAAATTCTACATGCATTTTTTATATGGAAGAACAACATAAAAAATCGCGAGCCATATTTGGGATGTTGAGGGTCGGCCGTTGGTCGAATTGCTATGGAATGCCCCATATATGGAACATATGTCAAATATTTTGTGCATACATTTCTATTTCTATGTGAGATGGGTCGATTAAACAATCAAATCTGAAAACTAAATCGGTTAAGGGGATGCTGGGGAGATCGGTAAAAACAGGCTTTTGTAGTTACAGGTTTCGTAGTTTTGATTATTCTTCGTTAATACGCTACGCACATGCTGCAAATTGTACACGATTGTAAAATCAACATAAACGAGTGGACGTATATTCGAATATTTGGTGAAAACGTACAATAAATGAAAAAAATCGTATATTACTTAACCTCCCGAAATCAAAATGGCCGCCAGGGTTTGACAGCATTGCCTGTTTGATAAGATATTAAAGATTCTGGAACTCACATACGTTAAATCGAAATGTACGTCCATTCTTTAGCGTTCTCTGAATATTCTACGAGCGTCGTAAAGTCAATTACACAAAAGGAATCCACGCAAAACCCAGACTACGTTCACGTAGTCTGTTCGCGATCAGAGTGGGTCAAGAAGAGCGCGAATGAAGTTTCCCGATTAGAACACAAGTGGCGCCGATGTAGTCTGTTTTCTTTTGGCAAAAGCTCCGAGCCTTCGCAACGCGACCGTAGTATACACTATACATGGATTTGGCTTGTGTATTTGACATTCTGATGGTTTTCGAATATTCAGAAATCATCACAGAATTGACGTCCGGTCTGATTTTACACATCTAATTTCCAGAAACAATTAAATCTTACGGCAAAGGTCAGCTGACATATCGTGTGCGGCCATATTGCTTTTCGGGAGATTCAGTATCTTTTGCCAAAAATAAACGGACTACGTCGGAACCACCTGTGTCCTGATCGAAAAACTTACCGACCAAAAGTCGGCAAAAAAATCGACTCCAGCATCCCCTTAAACCTACCGAATTTGCGTTTGCGGGTGGCGAATAATATTTATGGTGAATGAAGGAAAATTCTATTCAATTATGCATCTGTCGGTTTTACCAAGTATTCATTCCAATCAACCAAATATTTATTTCATCACTCGCAAATGCCAATTCGGTAAGTTTAACCGATTTTGTTCCTCAATATGGAGTTAAAATACAGGATATGCCGTGTATTTGAATAGAAGAAAATGAATCTTGAATAAATTATTAGTTTACCAGTTTTAAAAAGAGGAATGAAAATCTTATATAAAACTGAGAATTATTTGGAAATTTTATGCCTATCACTTTCGATTTACAAAATCCCAAGTCTTGTATAAAATATAAACTGAGTGCAAAAAATAATTCCCTAGCTACGAGTAGATTCCGAGCGAAAGAGAAATGTAGTTGTCTGTTCACTCATCGTCCACTGTTCTTCAACGTCTATACACTTGCAGCGGCAGACTGCATTTTTCTACCAGCGACGCTGAAGTAATTGCCTAATATCAATTAACTTTCCTCAATTTCAAAGCTTTATAAGAGAGAAAACAAAAGAAAGCAGAAGGAGATGTGAGGCAGAGGAAGAGCGAGATTTCTTCTTCTCTCACTGGTAGCAACGATAGCCGCCTCTGGATATATCCTCTCGGGTGTGCTGCGGTGATTTCGTTCCTGCTCAGTTGGCTGCTCTGCTGTTGGATGCAATTATCGTGCAATCAGTGGAATCTCGGTGTAGGCGAATAGGAGCAATCGAAAGCTTGGGAAATTCAGTAATTATCCAGGCTTATCTTCCATCTTCGATGTAGACATATATAAATAAACATACATACACACACCAGTCATCGAACAATTACACAAGTATTTTTTTCTTACCAATTATACCACACGGTATAAAAATCATTTGGTGACATAGTAACAGCAAACTTTATTTGTTGGCCTAGAAAATGTATTTGCTGGCCTAACAAATAATTTTGCTGACCTAGCAAATATTTTTGCTGGTCTAGTAAATTTTCCGACAAGTCTAGTAAATAATTTTTGTTGGGCTAAGAAATAAGGCTTTGCTGTCACTATATTAGCAACTGATTTGTTGATGCAATAAAAGTTTTCTCTCCGTGCAAATATTCGAGAGAGTTTTTTTCAGTAAATTTCGACATAAAAAGAATGTTCGCAGAAAAAAATTATTCGGATTGTTAAAAAGGGAATGTGTTGCACTTTCATTTTGTGGGTCGTAATTGAAAAGTTATTGCTTTTATACTGGAACGATCGACGTTAAAATGAGTTTTTTTTTTAAATTTCGTACCACGTGTAAGCGTTTATTTTCAAAAACGAATAAACTCGAAATTTTTATGGATTAAAACAAAAAGTGTATGCACGTTTGTTCCACGACCATTTAGGGGTAAATAGTTCATGTAAGCATTTGTTTGAATCTTCTATTTTACATCTCCTGAACGTCCTTAACAGTAGAAAAAATGGACCTCAGAATTTATTCAAATGAAGAAAAAATATATTATAACTTTCTTACGACAATGCCGTTACTCCTATTTTCACAGCAGAATAACCCAAAAGGAAAACTCACATTCACATTTTTCCCTCTAATCCCAATATCGATTTTTAGATGACTTCGATACAATATTTAATATCATTATTACAGTTATTACAAGATATTTAATGCAGCTACAACATCTAGTATTGGTTAAAACAAAGTATTAAAAAAGTTGCATTTTTATTTTGAAGTATGTTCTTGGCTGTTTTTACAAAAAATAATAAAAATCGCCAGATACACAAAAAAAATGGATACTCTTCGAATTGAACCAAAAAAATCGTCCAATAAACGCAACAAGGTTCTTTGTAACGAAAACCGAGACTACGATTGTATAGAATTGTATTTAACTGTGTAATATATATCCGTAGAGATGACCTGAATTTTCTCGCTAACAAGAATCGCTGTAAGTTTTATAACTATTGTTTGAGTACTTTCGAGCAGAGTTGTAAATCCCCATTACTTTAAGAAAAAAGTTTAAAGCAAAGTTCGTTTTTTTAATTATGATCCAATAATAATGAACAGCAGGAATCATAAATTCATGCGCAAACTTTGTACAGCTGGAAAAAAATGTCCAATATAATATTGGGAATAACTGTGAAAAAAAATGGAATCTAACGGTCCACCATTACTTTTGCAATGCATTAACGATATTTTTCCATCTTTTTAAAAATTATTAACCTGAAATTTGATGGAGATTTTTTTTTGTGCAGCTGTTTAAAAGCTTACGCATCATTTTATAAAAGTTACACGATATTGTTATAAAATCGTACTATTGCCCTTATTTCTAAAAGTATTAGAAATTTGCAACGCTGCGGACCAAACATATTTAAAGTGGTCTTTACTATGTCCATTAAACTAATTTAAAAATATACCATACTTTTGTATCTTTAACTAAAAAAAGAAGCATTCTGTATTAAAAAATGTACTCGTTCTTCGAGGTTGACATTTTTTATACTGTAAAAAATGGATCTTTTCGATGTTGAAAAAATGTAAATATGGTAAATCTGTTCGATATGTATGTTGTCCATGGGTAATTAAAATTTTTGTTCAATCTTAAAACGTTGAGATTTTTTTACCCTATTTTATGGACATCGAATTATGGCCAATTTAACCTTCAATATTCCGAAATATGCGAATACTCGAAAGCTTATTTACAATTTTCGTTGTACTTATACCTACAAAGTAGTGTTCCAATATAATTAAATAGATTCTCGATTAGATAGGAATATCCTTATACTAAATCTGCAATATTCCGATGTCCATAAAATAGGGCTAAAAAAATTTCAACGCTTTAAGACTGGATGAAGACATTAATTCGCTTATAAAAAAGATGCATACTGAATGATTGATTCATATCTGCATTTTTTCAACATCCAAAGCCCATATTTTTACATTTATAAAATTTTCAACATCCGAAAAATAGTTGTAAAATCCATTCGCGTGGATTTTTCTTTTAAGTGGAATTAATTGAATCACGATGAGCACCCGCGCAAAAATGGAAGTATGAAAACAGTATTTCCCAAATATTAAAAGTGTCTTGAATAATAGTATGCCAACGCTGGCGTAGTGGAATAAGACATACGGAATAATATTTCGCCCAAATAAAGAAGGTATTAAAACAGTATTCAAAATCTTTCCAAAAGTAAAAAGTCTTAAGTGTGATCTATTGGACTGAATAATAGTAAAGAATATTGCACCATTTTATTAGTTTTTATGGTCCACCTGGGCACTGAAAGCCATGGAGATATCGACCTGGACCATAAAAACTAATAAAACGGTGCAATATTCTTTACTATTATTCAGTCCAATAGATCACACTTAAGGGGATGCTGGAGTAGATTTTTTTGCCGACTTTTGGTCGGTAAGTTTTTCCATCAGGACACAGGTGGCTCCGACGTAGTCTGTTTACTTTTGGCAAAAGATACTGAATCTCCCGAAAAGCAATATGGCCGCACACGATATGTCAGCTGACCTTTGCCGCAAGATTTAATTGTTTCTGGAAATTAGATGTGTAAAATCAGACCGGACGTCAATTCTGTGATGATTTCTGAATATTCGAAAACCATCAGAATGTCAAATACACAAGCCAAATCCATGTATAGTGTATACTACGGTCGCGTTACAAAGGTTCGGAGCTTTTGCCAAAAGAAAACAGACTACATTGGCGCCACTTGTGTTCTAATCGGGAAACTTCATTCGCGCTCTTCTTGACCCACTCTGATCGCGAACAGACTACGTGAACGTAGTCTGGGTTTTGCGTGGATTCCTTTTGTGTAATTGACTTTTCGACGATCGTAGAATATTCAGAGAACGCTAAAGAATGGACGTACATTTCGATTTAACGTATGTGAGTTCCAGAATCTTTTATATCTTATCAAACAGGCGATGCTGTCAAACCCTGGCGGCCATTTTGATTTTGGGAGGTTAAGTAATATATGATTTTTTTCATGTATTGTACGTTTTCACCAAATATTCGAATGTACGTCCACTCGTTTATGTTGATATTACAATCGTGTACAATTTGAAGAATGTGCGTGTAGCGTATTAACGAAGAATAATCAAAACGACGAAAAAGCCTGTTTTTACCGACCAAAGTCGATAATAAAATCTACTCCAGCACCACCTTAAGACTTTTTACTTTTGGAAAGATTTTCAATACTGTTTTAATACCTTCTTTATTTGGGCGAAATATTATTCCGCATGTCTTATTCCGCTACGCCAGCCTTGGAATACTATTATTCAAGACACTTTTAATATTTGGGAAATACTATTTTCATACTGCCATTTTTGCGCGGGTAAACTCATTTTTAAAAATGAGACTTTTTTAAAGCGGTCTAATGTATATTTCAGTAATTTTGGCTGTTGGTTTTATTTTCAAAGGGCGAGTTTGTCCTGTTGGATAGGATATTCCTCAACAAAAGTTAGCCGTAGCTCGAATTGTGTGGAACAAAGCAGTCAACAACACAAAACTGACTATAAATTTCAGGATTACAACGATGACATTAGACAGGAACAAATGTGGGAGATGCAAATACTGAGCACACAACAGGGACGAGAAGGTTCGTACCAAACAACAGACGCACCGTCGAGTCCCGAAACAGGTTCGGAGTCTGCGAGTTCGCCCACTTCGAGTATCACGGTGAACTCTCTCGAGGGCCAAGAATCCTCAGCTCCGAGGCCGAGCCCTTCGCCTCCTCACCCCACAGCCATGAAGACTCAAGGCACGCCACTTCAACCGGTGACGTCGACGCTAGGTGAGCATCTGCAGAGATTTGAACTCGAGGGGTGCGCATCCCGGGTTTCGGTATATACCGACACGTCTGTACATAGTAGTTTATGTATACCTAGTAATTCTTTGAACCCTGGAACACTAGCTTGGAAAACAGGTGTTCTACTTTCCTCAAAACAAATTTTTCTCCACTATCATGAAATTTATGACATTTTCTGAAATTGAGATTGTGAAAAATTATTTTGTATATTCATCTATTAATCTTTAACTTTATTGATTATTTCGAGTCAAAAAATATACATAGCAATTAATGTATATTTATTATTCTTTAAACTCTGGAACGCTCGTTTTAAAAACGGGAGTTCTGCTTTCCTGAAATCAAATTTAGAAATTTGTGGGTTTTTCTGAAATTGAGATTGCGAAAATTTCTATTGAGCATTTATCTATTAATCTTTATTTTATTCATTATCTCGACTCAAGAACTATTTATAAAAGTTTATGTATACTTATTAATTCTTTAAACTCTGAAACTTTGGTTTTAAAAACAGGAGTTCTTGTTTTCTGAAATCAAATTTTTCTCCACTATCATAAAATTTATGAGAGTTTTTTTAATTGAGTTAGCGAAAATTTCTATGGAGTGTTTATCTATTAATCTTTAACTTATTGATTATTTCGACTAGAAGAACCTAAAGAACCTCAAAAACTACTCATGGAAATTTAAGTATATTTATTATTTCTTTGAACTCTGAAACAAAACTGAAATAAATTTTGAATGGCCAAGTACGTGATTTCAAGTCCAGCAAGTAGCATCATGAAATAAGAAAGATTTCACTTTAGTTTCTTACTTCTTTTATATCTCATCGCCAAAAAAAAATTATTTAAGCATTTAACAGCATATATTTTCAAATTTATAAGATATCAAACAATTAATCTTACTTATTTTTATCTGACCGACCCTTAAAGTACAACGAAATTTGTTTCTCTACTCGTCTTTCTAAGCTCATTAAGGGGATGCTGAATTATCGACTTTGGTCGGCAAAAATAGGCGATTTCGTAGTATACACTATTCATCGAAAATATGCTACAAATATACGTCAAATTATGCAGGGATGTAATAAAAACATTCATGCTTGGGTGCCCGGTCGAATTACTGTTCAAAACATACAAGAAATGTAATAAATCGTATATTACTGAACCTCTCAAAAATCAATATGGCCGCTCGAAATGTCAACAGGTCGTATGAGGTAAGATATAAACGTTTCTGGAACTCAGATGTGTTAAATCAGACCGGACACCCATTCTTTGATTATTCATGAACCTTTCAACACCGTCGGAATGTCGATTACACAAACCAAATCCACGAATAATGTATACTACGATTGCAAAGACTGTTTGATTTTCGCACAGGCTCAGAGCTAGTAAAGAGCATGATTATAGTTCCGTCATTAGGAGACAGGTGGCGCTGTTTACTTTTGGCAAAAGCTACGAGCCTCTGCAATGCAACCGTAGTATACACTATATATGGATTTGGTTTGTGTAGTTAGAATTCTGATGGTTTTGGAATATTTAGAAATCATCACAGAATTGACGTTCGGTCTGATTTTACATATCTAATTTCCAGAAACAATTATATTTTACAGCAAAGGTCTGTTTACATATGGTGTGCGGCCATTTTGCTTTCGGTATCTTTTGCCAAAAGTAAGCAGACTACTCAGCGCCACCTGTGTCCTAATCGGGAAACTTACCGACCAAAGTCGGTATCAAAATCTATTCCAGCATCCCCTTACGGGGATGCTGGATTACCGACTTTGGTCGGCAAAAATAGGCGATTTTGTAGTATACACTATTCATCGAAAATATGCTACAAATATACGTCAAATTTTGCCGGGATGTAATAAAAACATTCATGCTTAAGTGTCCGGTCGAATAACTGTTCAAAACATACAAGAAATGTAAGAAATCATATATTACTGAACCTCTCAAAAATCAATATGGCCGCTCGAAATGTCAACAGGTCGTTTGAGGTAAGATATAAACGTTTCTGGAACTCAGATGTGTTAAATCAGACCGGACACCCATTCTTTGATTATTCATGAACCTTTCAAAACCGTCGGAATGTCGATTACACAAACCAAATCCACGAATAGTGTATACTACGATTGCAGACTGTTTGATTTTCGCACAGGCTCAGAGCTAGTAAAGAGCATGAATATAGTTCCGTCATTAGGAGACAGGTGGCGCTGTTCACTTTTGGCAAAAGCTCCGAGCCTCTGCAGTGCGACCATAGTATACACTATACATGGATTTGGCTTGTGTAGTTAACATTCTGATGGTTTTGGAATATTTAGAAATCATCACAGAATTGACGTCCGGTCTGATTTTACATATCTAATTTCCAGAAACAATTATATCTTACCGGAAAGGTCTGTTGAAATATGGTGTGCGGCCATTTTGCTTTCGGTATCTTTAGCCAAAAGTAAGCAGACTACTCGGCGCCACCTGTGTCCTAATCGGGAAACTTACCGACCAAAGTCGGTATCAAAATCTACTCCAGCATCCCCTTAAATCCATACTTGAAAATTTCTTGAACATAATTACAAAAGTGTGTTTATTTGTTTGTTTTTTAATTCATTAAAGTTTGCCGGCAGCTTTGATAATAAAAAAAAAGGTTGAATGACCCACGGAGATGCGGTCTCAAGTCCAGCAAGTAGCGTCATAAAAATCCGATGAAAAAGCAGCTTGTCGGCAGCCTTGTTTTCTTCTTCCTTTATATCTCTTGGCCATTCTCATTAGGGCGTTGGAAAGGCTCGATTTTATTAGAGTGCCGCTCCGTGTGTTGGCAGGGGGGCGAAAGCGACCGCTGCTGCCCGGAGCGAGGCCTGCGATGTCACCGACGAAACGTACCGTCATGTCGCTTCTAGCCCGTGCCCGTGCAGCCCAAAACAAAGAGCCACTTCAGCCACCGCCTTCAATTGTAGGAGCCACTCATCCACAGTCGCCCTCGCCACTCATTCAGGCCACTCTGCAGATGCCGGCTGGTGCTGGTGGCTTACAACCGGGGAATCAGCAAGTCCCTCAGCAAGTCGGAGCCGGGGCGCCCCAGCAGGTGCCACCGCAACTTCAACTTGTCGGACAGTCGGTACCACAGCCACCGGCACCACATACCACGGCTTCCCAACAGCGTCAGTCCATCATACCGCAGCATTCGCAGCACCAAGTAATACCACCGGCGTTACATGGCCTGATACATGCACAGTGAGTATCAGCTATGTATGTCAATACTAATACGCAAAAGCTATCATTGTGTATATGTGTAGGGGCGATGGGATCAAAACGGCATCACAACTGAAAATAACAATTGGGAACAAAACGGGCATCGTTTCAACTTTTTCAAACGCGGCTTTTTTCAATTTTCTGACATTTCTTACTTGAAAGTTTCGGAAAATATTTGGTGACATCGATAAAATGGGCAGGAAGGCTAATATAAATACAGGCATCCCGGCTAAATATAAATATTAGGGGCAAAATTGGCACCAAATTAAAAAATGTTAGTTTCGTTCTAATTGATTTCGACGGCTCCTAATAAAACTGAAGTAACTAAAGAAGAAATTATTCAAACTGGAGTATCTCAGAGTTCAATTCCAAACTGACTCATCTCGCGATTCAGAAACAAACTAACTTATCTCAAATATGATTATCGAAGTAACGTAATTCGGAAGGCATTCTGAAAAGCCCTAACTCTATGAAGGTGATTAACTACTGTCTAATTCCAATTAATTATAATCGGTTCAATCACGGTTTTGTGATCGATATGTTTTTGTCTCTCAATTAAGTTACTGAGTAAATCTGAGTTACTTCAGTTTCATAAGGAGCCGTCGAATTTTCTTTATGATATTCCGACGTTTTTTTTTTTTTTGAAGAATTAATTTGATTATAATTTTTTTGAAAAAATTTATTTGACTACATTTTTTTCGGAAAAATAATGTGATTACAAATTTTTCGAAGAAGTAATTTCCACAACAAAGTTTCGACAATTTTACGTATTTTCCGCATTTTCTTTATCTAAGGAACGTAAAAAAGTGAGACGAATCGTTTTTACAAAAATTGAGACGGTGCCCATTTGCCCCCTGCCCGTTTTGCCCCCATCTCCTCTATGTATAAACTGGAGAGATTTGCCACTGGACAACGGAATTCCTCAAATTACTTATTGTTGCCGAATTCCTGGTGTTCTATCGTTGAAGACCGCGGAATTTCATTTAGAGGTTGGTCAATTAGAATGATCATCTTCAATCCCACAGTACTGCTGTTTGTTACAATCTCCGCAAAAACGAAAGTATGAAAACATGTTTCTTTGAATATTAAAAGGGAAAAGAACAAACACACTCAAGAAACAATATTAGGGACACTCCTAACATCCAAAAACAACGCAAACGCAATTATGAACAATCCATAATTAAACAAACACACACAAATAGACACATCAAGATTTTAACTGAGTGTGAAACTTGTTATGAGTACTATTACTACCTATTTTTTATTTTTTTAAATTATATAGCTACATACAAATATAATTAAAAAAAGAATAAAATCTGACACACTATACTGACAAGGCAAAACGGGCTGAAGGATCGATGGCCAATCGCTCACGCATACACATACGTATGAATAAAAACACATTACAATGAAAAAAACGAATGTAACGAGTGTGTATATGACGTAATAATAAAGATATTACTACTACTTAAGGGACCTTTCCAGTGTGACGGCCCAAAAAATAGCCTATTTTCACGATTTTTTTTCGGACGGTTACTATACGCCGATCAATCTGAAATTTTTATGACATTTTAAGGTAATCATGAATGACAGAAAATTATTTTTTTAAGACGACTTTTATTGTTGAAATACATTCTTTTAATTGTTGAAAATAATGTTGATAAAATAGATAGCCTCATGGTGGACATCCTAGGGGTCGCAAATTTGATCTAAAAAAACCCAATGGAGGCTTGTTTAAAATCAAAATTGACAAAATGGCGGCGGTTTGAACAAAAAGTACCGATTTTAGCCGTTTTTTTCGACAGTTTTTCTTTTAAAAAAATGGGAAGATTAAAAAAAAGCTTCCATAGCACGATAGACAGTAGCGTGAAAAATGTTCTCCTAAAATTTGAAAACGATCGCTTGAAAACTGTTCCCTGGAGAATATCCACTGTTTTGAAAAATGTCGTTTCGAGAAAAACGCGCTTAAAGTTTCGAGTGTAGAAATTTCATATACCTAAATTGTGTACTTACATAAAGTATGCCAGCGAAGTATTTCGAATTTTGCTTTAAAAATTTGAGAGGATGTTTTCGACCGTATATACTAATGGATAAGACGGAAAAAAAATCGATTTTTTTTCACACTGGAAAGATCCCTTAAAAGAGAATATCTCATTCAAAAAAAGAAAGTATTAAAGCAGTATTGAAAAGAATGTAAAAAGTTATTAAAAGCGTTAAGTATGATATATTGGAGTTATTAATACTAAAGGGTATAAGACCGATTTGTTAGTTTTCAAGGTCCAAATCGATATCTCCATGGTTTTCGGTTTTGAAATCAATCGCTCCATAGTTGGAGTTGGCTATGTCGATCGCTCCACAGTTTTAGGTGTTCAGCTCAAAATTTTCACCGTCGTCGGTAACCAGATATGTTCATAGGTTTTGACGTTTAGGTATATTTCTTCTCTTTCCACCATTATTTTTTTTATATCGAGAAATATCGACCCAGATGCCAAAAGCCATGGAGATATCAATCTGAACACCAAAATACTTAAGGGGAGGGAGTCAGGTCAAAAAAATTGATTTTGGAAATTCAATATCATCCAAATCCTATTGCATATAAAAATGCCCAACGCACTATATTGTTGGTACTCGATGAAAGGATTTTTTACTGTCGTCTGACTTGCATATGCTTTTCAATAATATCTTAAGCAAAGTTCTTAGGTTTTCCATTCTGCGCATGATTCAGATCAAACTACTAGGCAGATTGGAATGGTTTACGTCTCATTTTCTCCTTCATGAAAAGATACACCGGCTAAATGGAGCAAATTATTTTTGTTCATTCTGAAAGCAAAGTTAATCACTGATTTAGAAAATAGCATAAAATTCATTTATTAATAATTATGTCACTTCAAAAATATTACCTTTTATTAACATTTGCTCCATTTAGCCGGTGTATCTTTTCATGAAGAAGAAAATGAGACGTCAACTATTTCAATCTGCCTAGTAGTTTGATCTGAATCATGCGCAGAATGGAAAACCTAAGAACTTTGCTTAAGATAATATTAAAAAGCATATGCAAGTCGGACGACAGTAAAAAATCCTTTCATCGAGTACCAACAATATAGTGCATTGCCCATTTTTATATGCAATAGGATTTGGATGATATTGAATTTCCAAAATCAATTTTTTCTACCTGACTCCCTCCCCTTAATTTTCTCTATCACTGAACATTGCCGCAAAACAAATATACAATTCTAAAAATCGATCACGATAATATCAGCTTGTATTTTAGGAATATCCGTAAAATACTTTCTTTATTAAGGCGAGATATTATTCGGTATATCTTATTCTAATACATCAGTCTTCGCATAAACAATTCGACACTCTTTTAATATTTGAAAAATACTGTTTTCATACTTGCGTTTTTGGGCGCGAAGTTAAGTATGAGGGATGCAAAAATATTTTCAAAAATATTCAGACTCTACTTGGGATTAAAATAAAAAATATTTCTACCTTGTTACAAAAAAAATTAATAATCTTCTTAAGTGATGTAGCTTGTTCTGAATAAAAATAATGAAAACGTGCACGCTTTACAGTTTTACGTGTAAATATATTTTTCTTTCATAAAATTAAACTGCATGATGCTAGAGAAACTTCGTTGTTTGCCAAATTTTTGCTCAATTTTTGGCATGAAATTAAAAAAGTTATTTTGGAAAACAGCCATTTCTTAAATGTAGCAAATGCTACGTTGTCAGTTAAAGAGTTAAATATAAAAACATTCCTGGAATAGAGTGTTTAGATGTCCCACTTGATGACAGTATTCCTCATATCAATTATTGCTACCGAAAGCACGTCGTTCTATCGTCGAAGACCGCAGAATTCCATTTAGTTTAGCTAAATATAAATTAGAATCACCTTCAATCTCACAATACAGTGACTATCGGATATCAAATTAAATTAGATTAAATTATAAAATATACCTTTCTTGTTAAAAAAAGCATTAATAATTATTTTCATAAATAATGGGCTCTTTTCAGAATAAAAATAGTGGAAAATGGCACGTTTTGAAAATTTCCTTTTTACATTTTTACTTATAAATGTATTTTTCTTTCATTAAATTAAAATGCATGATACATAGCTCATAAAATTCCGCCGTTCGCCAAATGTTTACTCAATTTTTGGCATAAAATTCAAAAGCTATTTTGAAAAACAGCCATTTCATTAATACAGCAAATGCTACGTTGTCAATTATAGAGTTAAATATAAAAATGTTACTGGAATAGAGTGTCGAAAATGTCTCATTTGACGACGGTATTTCTAAAATTACTTATTGCCACCGAAATCCCGTCTGGTATCGTTGAACGTGATGATTCCGTTTTAGCAGTGGCCAAATAGGATATACAAAAGTGTTTTCAGAGCGGTTTTAACTGTTCAGTTGTAATTAAAATAGACATCATTAATAAAATGTATTTTGAAAGATTTGTTAGAGGCTTCCCATAATAACCGCATTGGCATAGAAAACTTTGCAGGAACTCAGATTGAGCAGTTTCCGAATTAAAGATCTTGAAAAATGAATGGCGGATATTACAGATGTGACTGGCACGTAATAATATCTGACACTAACTTTTGGAATTTTTAAAAACTCTTTAACGAATAAAATCTTTTTTATTGAAAAACAAAAATCTCCAATGATGGACACTTTTGGACCCGATGGACATTTTTTACATTTTTAGCTGTAAATGTATTTTTCTTTTATGAAATTAAGCTGCAGTCAAATGTTCCCTAAATTTTCTGCATAAAATAAAAAAAGTTATTAAAAAAATAGCCAACCCTGGGGTTACAAATTTGTATACATTGATGTAATAAATGAAGTGTACAAAACAATTTCGAAGTTTCGTACCACTTTATAAATTTAGATTGCCATTTTTTTCCTTCTTTGCTGTTGCAAAATTGATATTTAACTGTTACTGGAATAGAGTGTCAAAAATGTCGCACTTGACGACGGTATTTCTAAAATTACTTATTGCTACCGAAATCCCCTTCTGGTATCGTTGAACGTGATGATTCCATTTTAGAAGTGGCCAAATGGGAAATGCAAAAGTGTTTTCAGAACGATTTTAACTGTTCAGTTGTAATTTAAATAGATAGAATTGATAAAATGTATTTTGAAAGATTTGTTAGAGGCTTCCCATAATAACCGCATTGACATAGAAAACTTTGCAGGAACTCAGATTGAGCAGTTTCCGAATTAAAGATCTTAAAAAATGAATGGTGGATATTACACAGATGTGACTGACACCTAATAATATCTAACACTAACTTTTGGAATTTTTTAAAACCCTTTAACGAATAAAACCTTTTTTATTGAAAAACAAAAATCTCAAATGATGGACATTTTTTACATTTTTAGCTGTAAATGTATTTTTCTCTTATGAAATTAAGCTGCAGTCAAATTTCCCTAGATTTTCTGCATAAAATAAAAAAAGTTATTAAAAAAATAGCCAATCCTGGGGTAACAAATTTGTATACATTGATGTAATAAATGAAGTGTACAAAACAATTTTGAAGTTTCGTACCACTTCATAAATTTAGATTGCCATTTATTTTCCTTCTTTGCTGTTACAAAATTGATATTTAAGAAATTTTTTGATTTTCATATCAAAGTTAATAATAATTACGTGAAATTGCTAATTGCATCTCAACGTCTCTATTAATTTTTGAATGTTACGGAATTTATCGGGGCCTGATTATATATTCTATATTCCTGCATGCACACTCGAGGCAAGTCTGAAAGCTCTTTGCATCGTAGTTGGCACAAAGTGACGTCTCTATATGCTCAGGGATGCCTCCTTTTGGAAGCTGCTTCGCTCGCTTACGGAGAGGAGGCTTGTTAGCACATGGATGACATGATCGAATTAACTTTGATGCGTGAGCAGCCTCCTTCTCCTTCAACTACTCATAGCTAATTGCAGATGCTTTATTCTTGATAATGTAAAAGTGTCGGACAGAATATAAAGTGCGCTGAAGTTCCAAAGCAATGTAGATAAAGTTCCTGTCCACCAGACCGAGAACAAGAGATGTATAGTTTTCACTTTGATGAACACGGATGAACATTACTCAACTTTTCAATCAATTAGGTTAATGTTAATTATTTTATGGAGATGAGCCATAACGGCTAATTATTGGAATTTTTTAATGGATTATTTATTCAGTCATCTTTGTTTCCAAATAGAGGAAGATTCACTTTAATTACATTTTTTTTCGTCGTTTACATATGAATATGAAAAATTTGTCTGAAATGTCAAGAAAAGTTGTTTGGAAAAATGTCCAGATATGGATGCATATGTGGATATAGGTTCGTGATGAAGAAGTTAAAATTCATACCCCATAACTCTTTAACTACCCAACCGAATCAGCTCAAAGTTTAATGGCATATGTCGTTCAATGTTACTTTTCTATCCATTTTATAAAACTGCATTACGACATTCACGTTTTTTGGAATTTATATTACTAAATAATGTCTGTTATTACTCTTTGCATGAAACTTGAATGGAGTGACACGACCTTTCGTATTAAATTAGATTGGAATTAATAAAGTAGTTTCGACTTTAAGATATTTTGCAATTGTATAATTTTTTTTTAATTTGTGTAACTCGAGATCAATTTGAGGAAATGATCTAAAATTTTGTATTAAATTTGAATCCAACTCCACTACTTCGTTCTTCAAATTCTGATTTTAAAAAAGTTGCGAAGAAGAATCTTGCACTTTGCTTCCTCATTGCTTTGGCCCATCGTCCACAAAGCAAACTCTATGAGGGAGCCAAAATTAAGCAACTTACTTTCTCATAGAGGAGGCTTTGTGAATAACGAGCCAAAAGAATAAGGAAGCAATGTGCAAGGTTGCATTTTATTTTACTGAGCCCTTTATAAAAATGATTAAACAAGAAGTACATAATGCAAAGGCATCACTTACAAGGACATATTTTATCTTTTCTTATAAAATTCATGAAAACATTTTTTTCATGATTTTTATGTCAGTATACGTAAAATGGTTGAAAAATTGCATGAAAGTGGCTTAACAATAGCGTCTTGGAGCGGCTAAAATTTATAGCGCCATAACTCGTGAACTACTCGACCATCTTTACTCAATATGAATTTAATAACAATTTCTTGAGGAAATTCGTTTTTAATGAGATTTTTAAGATTTTGAGAATAATCCGTAAACGCATCAAAAAGAAATGTTTTTGCTATCGAATGTAAATTACGCATGCAAGTTGAATGAAATTGTGCGACCATTGGTCCATTTTGCATTTAGGCGAAATGGATAATGTATTTCTGATTTTATAGAAATTCGGATTTTTATTATTTTTTTGATAATCCTATAATTCGATAATGGATTGAGCAACTGATCTAAAATCCAATCCAATCAGTAAGAATCCATAAAATAGTTCATGTTTTACAGAATGTTACATTATGGGTTTTTTTTCAATTATTCCCCACGGACACCAGTAAATAACCTGACATTTTACATGTTGATTAAACGGAATCATTGATGATTTCATACTGATTATGGACATTGTATATAATAAGATATTGCTAACAAAATATTGCTCCCAATTTTTTGTCGCCTAACGTTTATAAAGCTGCCTTTATGAGGAAGCCAAAGTAAGTAACGTACTTTCTCGTAGAGGAGCCTATGTGGACGATGAGCCAAAAAATGAGGAAACAATTTTTAAATAGTTTAAAAACTTTAAAAAGTTTTAAAAATCTTAATTAAAAGTGTTTTTTAATTATGTGATAAGTTTTTTGTTAAGGTATACTCTGCAACTTTTTAAGTAGAATATCTAAAAAGCTGCAGCGTAACTTTGGTAGTTGAATATTTAGAAAGATGCAATTTTAACATTTGGAGAGTTCAAACTTTAAATAGAACATTTAAAATGTTGCCTTTTTCTATTAGACTATTTAAGGAGATGCTGGAGTAGATTTTTTTGCCGACTTTGGTCGGTAAGTTTTCCGATCAGGACACAGGTGGCTCCGACGTAGTCTCTTTATTTTTGACAAAAGATACTGAATCTCCCGAAAAGCAATATGGCCGCACACGATATGGCAGATGACCTTTGCCGTAAGATTTAATTGTTCCTGGAAATTAGATGTCTAAAATCAGACCGGACGGCAATTCTGTGATAATTTCTGAATAATCGAAAACCATCAGAATGTCAAATACACAAGCCAAATCCATGTATAGTGTATATTACGGTCGCGTTGCAAAGGCTCGGAGCTTTTGCTAAAAGAAAACAGACTACATCGGCGCCACCTGTGTTCTAATCGGGAAACTTCATTCGCGCTCTTCTCGACCCACTCTGATCGCGAACAGACTACGTGAACGTAGTCTGGGTTTTGCGTGGATTCCTTTTGTGTAATTGACTTTTCGACGCTCGTAGAATATTCAGAGAACGCTAAAGAATGGACGTACATTTTGATTTAACATATATGAGTTCCAGAATCTTTTATATCTTATCAAACAGGCGATGCTGTCAAACCCTGGCGGCCATTTTGATTTCGGGAGGTTAAGTAATATACGATTTTTTTTCATTTATTGTACGTTTTCACCAAATATTCGAATGTACGTCCACTCGTTTATGTTGATATTACAATCGTGTACAATTTGAAGCATGTGCGTAGTGTATTAACGAAGAATAATCAAAACTACGAAAAAGGCTGTTTTTACCGACCAAAGTCGATAATAAAATCTACTCCAGCATCCCCTTAAGGGGATGCTCGAGTAGATTTTTTTGCCGACTTTGGTCGGTAAGTTTTTCGATCAGGACACAGATGGCTCCGATGTAGTCTGTTTATTTTTGGCAAAAGATACTGAATCTCCCGAAAAGCAATATGGCCGCACACGATATGTCAGCTGACCTTTGCCGTAAGATTTAATTGTTTCTGGAAATTACATGTCTAAAATCAGACCGGACGGCAATTCTGTGATGATTTCTGAATAATCGAAAACCATCAGAATGTCAAATACACAAGCCAAATCCATGTATAGTGTATATTACGGTCGCGTTGCAAAGGCTCGGAGCTTTTCCCAAAAGAAAACAGACTACATCGGCGCCACTTGTGTTCTAATCGGGAAACTTCATTCGCACTCTTCTTGACCCACTCTGATCGCGAACAGACTACGTGAACGTAGTCTGGGTTTTGCATGGATTCCTTTTGTGTAATTGACTTTTCGACGCTCGTAGAATATTCAGAGAACGCTAAAGAATGGACGTACATTTTGATTTAACGTATGTGAGTTCCAGAATCTTTTATATCTTATCAAACAGGCGATGCTGTCAAATCCTGGCGGCCATTTTGATTTCGGAAGGTTAAGTAATATACGATTTTTTTCATTTAATGTACGTTTTCACCAAATATTCGAATGTACGTCCACTCGTTTATGTTGATATTACAATCGTGTACAATTTGAAGCAAGTGCGTAGTGTATTAACGAAGAATAATCAAAACTACGAAAAAGCCTGTTTTTACCGACCAAAGTCGATAATAAAATCTACTGCATCTATCCAGCATCCCCTTAAGGGGATGCTCGAGTAGATTTTTTTGCCGACTTTGGTCGGTAAGTTTTTCGATCAGGACACAGGTGGCTCCGACGTAGTCTGTTTATTTTTGGCAAAAGATACTGAATCTCCCGAAAAGCAATATGGCCGCACACGATGTCAGCTGACCTTTGCCGTAAGATTTAATTGTTTCTGGAAATTAGATGTGTAAAATCAGACTGGACGTCAATTCTGCGATAATTTCTGAATATTCGAAAACCATCAGAATGTCAAATACACAAGCCAAATCCATGTATAGTGTATACTACGGTCGCGTTGCAAAGGCTCGGAGCTTTTGCCAAAAGAAAACAGAATACATCGGCGCCACTTGTATTCTAATCGGGAAACTTCATTCGCGCTCTTCTTGACCCACTCTGATCGCGAACAGACTACGTGAACGTAGTCTGGGTTTTGCGTGGATTCCTTTTGTGTAATTGACTTTTCGACGCTCGGAGAATATTCAGAGAACGCTAAAGAATGGACGTACATTTTGATTTAACGTATGTGAGTTCCAGAATCTTTTATATCTTATCAAACAGGCGATTTCGGGAGGTTAAGTAATATACGATTTTTTTCATTTATTATACGTTTTCACCAAATATTCGAATGTACGTCCACTCGTTTATGTTGATATTACAAACGTGTACAATTTGAAGCATGTGCGTAGTGTATTAACGAAGTATAATCAAAACTACGAAAAAGCCTGTTTTTACCGACTAAACTCGATAATAAAATCTACTCCAGCATCCTCTTAAAGAGTGGGATTTTTAAATTTCATGTTTAAAAAATTGCATTTTTAAATAGAAGAAAAAACTCAACGCCTATAGAAAGAGTGTACCGGACTTGGTCTAATTAAAGCATCGGCCTTCGAACTACTGTTTCAGGAGGGCTGCCGGTGGGCCGACGGTGGTACCGATGCTTCGAGAGGATTTCATGGCAGGAGTGAACCTCGTTTAAATTTCTACGTGCACCAGGTCCAGAATTTCCACATAGCGTGAATTTCGTATAATATTATTATAAACAACAACAAAAACAAAAATACTATCATAATAGAGGCGAGGATCATCCGCGGCGTTATCAGCCATTGTTTACGATCCACGAGCGGTTAATGAGAATTAGAAGAGGAGGAAAAACGAGAATCAAGGCGGGATAATTACATCCCATATGGTGGGTTAAAACTCGCAGAGATTTAAAAAAAAAACCTAAAAATACTATTGGTGTGATAAGCGCGTTAATATTACGTAGTTCATTATATATCATTATAGTATATATATGCGTCGTTTCATTTCGTGGGTTCGACGCTTAAAAATTTATATTAAAACGTTACGAAATAATAAAAAAAAAAACTTCACACACAAATACACGTAAACACATACACAAATAACAGATTAGTAGGAGAGCGCAATTCTCGTAAGTATTCAGTCCAATCTAAAAAGAAAACGAAACTGTACAAAGCTCACGCTTTTGTCGTAATTGTTTGCCCAAACTCAAAGGCGTGTTTGCTTTTTTTACTCGATGGAGAAAAAGCATGATACTGATGAGATGGATGACGCTGAAGAGCCAGATATTTCGACAAATGTACAACACCCGCTAAACCTGCGAAAGTATTATGAATATATTGTGTTTATTGCATGTGACATGCACACGAATATTTCGATATTCGAATGACTGTGTCTCGACCGAATATTATGGATTGTGACGATCAATCTTTTCATCGAAATATCTAATTATAAAAAAAAGGAAATAATTGGAGCGGAGTAAAAAAAAACACGCGACAAAAGTTATAATACATGTATTATTTGTACAATAGATTATTCTATTAGCATGTAGAATCGCTGCCACGTCCGGAAATTTCGGGCCTAATCGTACTAGCGACCTAAGCTAGGCGTCTAAACAATAGGACTTTTCAACAATTTTTCAAAATTTAATTTAAAAAAATTACAAATGATTAAAAAGATTTTTTGCATCCCACCCTTAAGTATAATTTGGAAAAAACACTGCTGCTTATCACAAAAAAATGGCTTTAACGAACAATTTTAAGGAGTCTTGAAATAATTTATAAAATTGCAGAATTATTATATGTTTGGTTAATAATTGTGATATATGTTTCATAAAGCGACTAATTATTTTCAATTTTACTCAAAGATGAGAAACAAAATATTCTTTTTGATTTTTGTGAAACAAATTTTTTAAATTAAACTTTAAAAAAATTGTCGAAATACCCTAATAAGTAATAATCAATCGAGGTGTGTGTATCTCATTCGAATTTCCCGGAATTTACGGCAAGGAATAAGAAGAGGGAAAGAAAAAAAAGATAAAAGAAAAAATAATAATTTGACATATCATTGCCTGTATTTTCTCCCTCGGTCCTCGCGAGGATCGTCCATCGAGCTTCGTATTTCAAAGCTCGAAACTTTTTTCACGATCTAATGTACGGTGTATCTAATCGTCGGCTCCTAGCGATATATCGAGGCACTCTCGATAGCGGCTAATTAAAAAAAAAAAATTATACATAGATAATATATGTGTACATCTATTAAAAAAAAAAAAAAAAGCGAATGAACAAAACCAGTCATAACGAAACCGCGCATCGAATCGTTTAATCGGGCTACTTAAAAAGTTACGACCGCGTTCATCGAGCCGAAGCTTGTTCTTCTCTTAATCCTGTATACTGCGTTCGCCAAGTCGCCACCGCGCATTGTACACTAAGATCTTATCGCTCTACAAAGAAAAAAAGGAAAGCGATGTGTAAAGGAATGAAAAAAAATGAGAGTAACATAAAAGCCAATTATTGTAAATACGTAAAAGAATATTGCGATGCAAGAGTCGTACGAGATCACAGCGTATTTGCACGGACCAATCAGCACCCACCATTTTTGCTAGCGTTTTATTAATGTATCCCAGGCGAGAGTCATACGAAAAGGCACGTAGAAAGCGATCGACTAATCGTATTATCGGCGCTACTTTTGCCTTTTAAATTTAACGAAATAAGAAAAATTTGTTAATCAATTTGCTTTTTTATATTTATCGCATCTACTAAAAGTTATTCTCGAGATATAAATTATGTAAATAAATGAAACGTCTTAAAAAGTCGAGTATGCGGAACTTCGTATCTGAAAAACACTTTTTGTAGATGCAATTAGAATAATAAATCCTTTTTTTTTAAATTGTATTGAGTAGAGAACCAAGTGTAAAATAACAGAAAGAAAATGTTATTGCACACTTTAATATTAGAAGTCCTGACTACTATTAATTGTTTCTCCATGCGACTATTTTTGTAGTTATATTAACTATTCCGTTGTTATAGTAAGTAAATTTAATTAATTATAATTATTAATGAGATGATGTAACTATGAAGGGCATGGACAATCAATGAATAGTTATCAAACCTACCATTATTTGTCTGGAGTACATTATTGTAATACATGTACAAAATGTTTCCCTTTTTGTGCCTGTAGCACGTAACGAAAGTGGCATTTTTTGGTTAGGCATGCGAAGATAAACATTTTCTGCACTAGTGCGAAAAAGTGACCTTTTCGCCACAGTAAAAGCCTAAAAAGGGAACGTTTTTGTGCACTTTTTATTTCACTCGGTGCGAGAACCGCAGTTTTGTGCATGCGTAAAACGTCCATTATTGCACCGAGTGAAGTAATAGTACTTTGCGATACAAGGGCAAGAAAGCGATCGTTATACGCAGGTTGGGAAGTTGATCGCACGAGCCCCACGAGTATCACAGCAGCACGAGCTGAAGGCGAGTGCTGTCTGTGGTACGAGTGCGGCGAGTGCGATCAACTTCACAACCGTCGTTGATGATCGCTCTCTCGCTCTGTATCGCATAATACTTTTTTTAACAAATGCATGAGAAGTGCTACCGAGTGCAATGTCGCGTGCGTGCGAGAAGTGATTCCCGTGTGAGAAGTGCGTGCGAGAAGTAAAATAACGTCGATGGCCGTAAAGCGCCACTTACGCCACGCGCGGCAGGCACGAGAAGTACCACTTCTCATGCATGCGTTACAAAAAGTACTATTATTACCTTTTTTTGGCGTTCAGAGTTCAATAAAGTGTTCTGAGAAATACACGGTTAATTATAACACTGTATATTCCCAATAGGTCCATTGTTTTTCTGTAAATTTTACACAGAAAAAATGTCCGATAGCATAGAAAAGGGTTATGAATTAAACTTTTTTGTGTTAATTCACTGATAGCACATGAAAGTGTTGCTATCAACACTTTACTATGTTATCGGACATTTTTTCTGTGTAAAGTTTACATCAAAGTAATGGACTCATTAGGACTAAAAAGAAGTATTAAAATTAATGAGATTTCTAAAAATGTTATTCGTTTTCAAATTATTTACAATTTGATCCTAGATCTTAAGGCACAAATAGCGCTTGATACACGATTGGTCATTTCGCCAATTTCTAGACCCCTTTTCGGAGCTACAACGTCGGCCTTTGACTATATTTATGACCCAATCACGACACTCGATCGCTTAATCGTAATAATTACTACGTGTGTAATTTATTGTAATGGATATTAAAGACTATAAAAAGAGAGAGAGCCACAAGTAGACGAGCTGCAAGAATGGACGAGAATACTCAGGTTTATAGTGTTGGAGCTTTTGACCTAAGGTGACCTCTCCATTTCTGGATGTACTATATTCGTGCTGACCAAGGCTAGGAATCCTTTAATGTGTACTTAGGCAAGTTAAGTCTAAATGTACCCGGCTCTACGTCCGGGGCAGCGCTCGGTATTGACCGAAGGATTGAGAAGTTCCTCTCCTCGCGCGTATAAACTAAACTATTCTCCGACGTTCATTGAATAATGTAGCAAGGCGCACAGCTGGCTCTTCAGAGTCGGAGTTTGCAGCGGTGACTAAAGGGCTTGACCGCTCTCAGACCGTCGCTCATTTGCCCGGCCAACAAACCAAATCCCTGCATGTTTTGCCATTCATCCTTCGACGTCATGTCTCTCAATAATTCCAGCAATGTGACAAGTTATCGTCCCACCGCTTTTCACCAGCATCTTTCCTTCAAACTTTTTTCATGACATTCAATAGAATTGATTTAATTAAGGAGGTTGAAGCGCTCCACACTAGTCAAATCAGTGTTAAAAGTTTAAAAGCGTTTCTACAATTTCAGATGGTTTAATAATCTGTTCCAAGGTGTTAATCACATAGCAGCATTAGTTCTTGATATTCAAATACATTCACAGCTGTGATATCAACAGTATATCGATCAATATCTGCAAATTTCCGATGTTATGTTTTTTCATCCAGTTTTTTAAAAGGGTAAACCGTAATATCAGTCCGATTATGACGACCAATAGCTAATTTTGTTCACTAAAAGATATTCTATCGATTGGCCATCTATTTTGTTAAATCGTATTAGTAGTTCAAAAGATACAACCGTTTGTTTATCCTATCATAACCTAACATCAAGTATACAAATGGCTGTAACTTTTGAGCGCCTGATACTATAGAAAATCCGGACGGTCAATCGATTAAGGATCTTCCACTGATCAAAATGAGCTATGTTTCGTCATAATCGGACTGATATTACGGTTTACACTTTTACAAAACTGGATGAAAAAACATGACATACTGTTGATATCACAGCTGTGAATGTATTTGAATATCAAGAACTAATGCTGCTATGTGAATTAACCAAGGTGTTAATCACATAGCAGCATTAGTTCTTGATATTCAAATACATTCACAGCTGTGATATCAACAGGATATCGATCAATATCTGCAAATTTCCGATGTTATGTTTTTTCATCCAGTTTTTTAAAAGGGTAAACCATAATATCAGTCCGATTATGACGACCAATAGCCCATTTTGTTCACTAAAAGATATTCTATCGATTGGCCAGCTGTTTTATTAAATCGTATTAGTAGTTCAAAAGATACAACCGTTTGTTTATCCTATCATAACCTAACATCAAGTATACAAATGGCTGTAACTTTTGAACGCCTGATACTATAGAAAATCCGGACGGTCAATCGATTAAGGATCTTCCACTGATCAAAGTGAGCTATGTTTCGTCATAATCGGACTGATATTACGGTTTACACTTTTACAAAACTGGATGAAAAAACATGACATACTGTTGATATCACAGCTGTGAATGTATTTGAATATCAAGAACTAATGCTGCTATGTGATTAACACCTTGGTTAATCACATAGCAGCATTAGTTCTTGATATTCAAATACATTCACAGCTGTGATATCAACAGTATATCGATCAATATCTGCAAATTTCCGATGTTATGTTTTTTCATCCAGTTTTTTAAAAGGGTAAACCGTAATATCAGTCCGATTATGACGACCAATAGCTCATTTTGTTCACTAAAAGATATTCTATCGATTGGCCGTCTATTTTGTTAAATCGTATTAGTAGTTCAAAAGATACAACCGTTTGTTTATCCTATCATAACCTAACATCAAGTATACAAATGGCTATAACTTTTGAACGCCTGATACTATAGAAAATCCGGACGGTCAATCGATTAAGGATCTTCCACTGATCAAAGTGAGCTATGTTTCGTCATAATCGGACTGATATTACGATTTACCCTTTTACAAAACTGGATGAAAAAAGATGACATACTGTTGATATCACAGCTGTGAATGTATTTGAATATCAAGAACTAATGCTGCTATGTGATTAACCAAGGTGTTATATCAACAGTATATCGATCAATATCTGCAAATTTCCGATGTTATGTTTTTTCAACCAGTTTTTTAAAAGGGTAAACCGTAATATCAGTCCGATTATGACAACCAATAGCTCATTTTGTTCACTAAAAGATATTCTATCGATTGGCCGTCTATTTTGTTAAATCGTATTAGTAGTTCAAAAGATACAACCGTTTGTTTATCCTATCATAACCTAACATCAAGTATACAAATGGCTGTAACTTTTGAACGCCTGATACTATAGAAAATCCGGACGGTCAATCGATTAAGGATCTTCCACTGATCAAAATGAGCTATGTTTCGTCATAATCGGACTGATATTACGGTTAACCCTTTTACAAAACTGGATGAAAAAACATGACATCGGAAATATGGAGATATTGATCGATTTAATGTTCATATGACAGCTGTGAATGTATTTGAATATCAAGAACTAATGCTGCTATGTGATTAACACCTTGGAACAGATTATTAAACCATCTGAAATTGTAGAAACGCTTTTAAAAATTTACCACTGATTTGACTAGTGTGGAGCGCTCCAACCTCCTTAATGGAAGAAAACCACACGTGCGATTTTTATTTTCTTTGCAACACAAAAGTTCTATTGAATTTTGTTGTGAATAAGGTTTCATCGAAAGAAAATAGAAAAATCCTTTAGGGGATCTATCGACGTTAGATTCTTAACTATAGTTAAGTATTTATAGCCGGAAGAACCGGAGGTGCTTGGATGAGATAAAAATACAAAGTAAGAAACGTAGTGCTCTCGTAATCTTAGACGAATTTCCCGATACCCGCAAGTTACGCTGTCATGAAACTCAAATTCTAAAGATAATTTAGGCGAACGCGCAGGTACGACACGAAAAAAAAGAAAACACGAGAGAAAAAGTGAAAGAAGGAGAGAGAGTCTTGGTGTGATATTTTTTGATCTATGATTACGCGTACTCGAAACAAAAAAAAAGAACATTTTCTTTAACGAAATATAACTACTATTGATATATAAATATATATAATGTTAATAAATCTATATGGATTCTTCGCGTATGCGTCTGATTTTAATGAAAAGGAGAGCGTCAGAGGGATTTCTCGTGGATTTTTCCACCGAGATAACAGTGCGATTCAATGAACATTGATTCGAATTCGTCCTTGCACAATCCCTCTTTCGCATCAATGCCCAACTTCTCTGCAACAGCTAACATATTAGTGTTAACAAACAAACAACAACAAAAATTAACTAATACGCCAGTAAAATGTACTCGTCGTCCGTTCACGCAACACGCGAAACGTGACTATCGATAAGATTGTAATAACGATGTTAAAATAATTCAGATATTATCTAGTCGATGTAATAAAAGAAAAAAAAACACATGACCTTGATCTCCATTAAACATAGTACTTCAATGGTATTAATATTGTCCGTATAAAATGAAAATTTCTAATAAATCCACCCTTAATCCGTCGAAACGAAAGTATATTTACTCCTACACACATCTATATACATCTATATTCTGAAGTATCGAAGGTTTGTATATTTTGGTTTTTTATAATTCACCGTAGTTTAGGTAATGATTTTTTTTTCAATTAATATGCAAACAATATAAATTCGCTTACAATAATTGCCCGCATCTGTATTCTATACATATATATATATATATATGGGTCATTCCACGGGATTTCGCACAAAAAAAACCCGACCGACTCCAATTTTCGCCTAATTTTTTTATATTGTTGACTATGTCAAACGAAGCATCTGTGAATTTTTTGAAAATTTTATTCTTATATTTCGACGAGCCATAAAATAAAAAGTGAAAAAAATGAAAAAAATTCTGACGTCAAGTGGAATAATGATATCGACAAAAATAACTAGGTCAAAATTTACGTAATATAACACAGTTTACGGTAAAAATAATCAAAATAAAAAAGAAACATAACTTCTATTTTATTTATGTCTTCTACCAAGAAAAGGTACCATTTCGCTAATTTGGCCCCCTCCGATTTCAATACAAAAAATCACGAATATACTACATGGAGTCCCAAACATTTTAAGCACAAGCCCAAGATGGAGAACGCATTTTACCCATTTTTAAAAAAATATTTCGGGTAATTGATTTTTTTAATTTTCTTCCAATCTTCTGCGTATTTTTTTATGATTTTTTTCATAATTTTATATGTAGATGTATTCGATTCATTAAATGTAATCGAATTACAAATTTTTAAAATTTAAAAAAAGAAAGCGATCAGCTGATCGCTTTCTTACTCACTCAGTGGCCGCTGGAGCGCTGGCGTCGCGAGATTCGCCTGGGGTACGCCTGGAGCGTGCGATCAGCTGATCGTCTCGTTACGCACGCAGTGGCCGCTCGAGCGCTCGTCGCGAGATACGCCTGAGGCGTATAGTAATTTTGTTATTTTTTTAACTTAATCGAAGAGGTCCATATAAGTAAAATAGGACCTTTTTTTGTAAAAGACGCAACGAAAATACATTTTTTTAGATTTGTAATTCGATTACATTTAATGAATCGAATACATCTACATATAAAATTATGAAAAAAATCACATAAGCTCCTTTTAATATTACCAATTACATAAAAAAATACGCAGAAGATTGGAAGAAAATTTAAAAAATCAATTACCCGAAATATTTTTTAAAAAATGGGTTAAATGCGTTCTCCATCTTGGGCTTGTGCTTAAAATGTTTGGGACTCCATGTAGTATATTCGTGATTTTTTGTATTGAAATCGGAGGGGGCCAAATTAGTGAAATGGTACCTTTTCTTGGTAAAAGACATAAATAAAATAGAAGTTATGTTTATTTTTTATTTTGATTATTTTTACCGTAAACTGTGTTGAATTACGAAAATTTTGACCTAGTTATTTTTGTCGATATCATTATTCCACTTGACGTCAGATTTTTTTCATTTTTTTCACCTTTTATTTTATGGCTCGTCGAAATATAAGAATAAAATTCTCAAAAAATTCACAGATGCACCGTTTGACATAGTCAACAATATAAAAAAATTAGGCGAAAATTGGAGTCGGTCGGGTTTTTTCTTGTGCGAAATCCCGTGGAATGACCCATATATATATTTCAGAAAGTAGTTTGTGTGTTTGTACGCCTCCCCTTCCCCCTCCTCCTCATCTAGTTGAATTATTGTAAGTTCCAGACTTCCAAAGTTTTTGTCCATTAACGTCCACAAAACTTTTTGTTTATTTCGGGTAGAATCTTTTTTTCAATTTTTAGTTTAAAAAATTCATTTTGCTTTTTTTTTTTTTTTGTGATACCAAAAATTCGACAAAATTCGTTTGTAATATTAACAAAACGGTTTTATGGACTACATGATTTATGGACAAAAACTTTGTGTCATAAGAACGAAAATTTTAGTTTAGTTTTTATTAGGTAGAAACTGGAAATTTGTCTGATGAATTTCCTACAAATAATTTTCATGATAAGTTAGTGATTACAAGTGAATTACTAATAAGAATTAGCGAAACGACCCCGACCGGAAAGAACGTCGAATTACAAGCTAAGTTGCTGAAACTTCAATTGTACAGAAATGGACATTGCACCATGATTAGTATAAAATTGGGAATAGAGGACTTTCAATTTTATTACAATTTTAATTTTTTTTAACGTCTGTAAATACTTCATCTCGTGTAAATTCTCAGGCATGTGGCTGCAATTTACCACGTAAATTCACGATTAGTAATTATCAATGATAAATTTAGTCCAAGCAACATAAAAAACAAAACATTCTTGTCATTAAAAAAAAATGAAGTTAGTTTAGCGTAAATTCGGTTCACATGTGGACTACCATAGAACAGTATTTGAGCACAAATTCGAAAAAAAAAATCAGTCAAACAGTTACAATTTTACGACACTTTAAATTTTGAGAAAAATATCATTCAAGTATAAACAAGCCTGCAAAGTAGAACCTTGCAAATTGCTTCCTAATTATTATACACACGGAAAAAAATAATTGATTGATTAGGCTCCAAGCGACAAAATTGTTTGGGACAATAAACTAGTTGATTACCCAAACAAATCAGTTAGTTTGGGCGACAAACTGGTTAATATATAATAAGGAATTAGATGCCACAAGCAACTAGTTTTTCGGACCAACTAAAAAATTACTTAATCTAGTCAACTTAGGTGCTTGGAGCGTATTTAGCTATGGCGATGGTTAGGGCAATCAATTATTTCACTGCGCGCACATTTGACGAAGCTTCCTCTATGATAAAGTTGAAATTGATAAACATACTTCCCCATAGAGTTGGCTTCGTTCGTTAAATTTATAAAATAATTAGAAAACAATTTTCAAGGTTCTGGTTTGCAGGATTATTTTTTAGGTAACTCAGGCCCCTTAATAAATAGGTGAACACGTATTTTTTATTTATTGCCCTGGTGAAAATATTTCTCTGTCGATGTATGAAAATTCCTCTGAAAATTTCGGAATATTTTTCTGAAAAAATTCCGAATATCTAACAGTTTTTGTACTTTTCTGAAAAAGTCAACCTTTCGCTGAATTTCTCGTACAAAGTATATATTATTATGTCTTTCTTCTAGAAAAATTCAGTTTCCAACAGCATTCTCCGCGTATTTGTCTGACAATAATTTTCAGAATTACTTAGAAACGATATGATTTTTTTTGTCGACTTCTGTTAATAACTATGAACTTTGCTGTTTTTCTCTGGCTATTCATTTTCTATATTCCCGAAAATTTCTCTAAAAACTCCAATTTTTGCTAATTTTATCATATAAATTCTCTGCATGCTTCGATAAAGAAGAAATTCAGAATTACTACTATTTACGAATTTTCTCTAACACACGGAGAAAGCGGGTAAGTTGAAAAAACTAACCTTTTGATGCTTGGAACGTCTGATGTAGTTTGGTTGGCATTACCAATCGGTTGGTTGGCGCCACCAATCGGTTGGTTAGCAATACCAATCGGTTGGTTAGCACTGCCAATCGGTTGGTTGGCGCCACCAATCGGTTGGTTGGCGCCACCAATCGGTTGGTTAGCACTACCAATCGGTTGGTTGGCGCCACCAATCCGTTGGTTAGCACTACCAATCGGTTGGTTGGCGCCACCAATCGGTTGATTAGCACTACCAATCGGTTAGTTGGCGCCACCAATCGGTTGGTTAGCACTACCAATCGGTTGGTTGGCGCCACCAATCCGTTGGTTAGCACTACCAATCGGTTGGTTGGCGCCACCAATCGGTTGATTAGCACTACCAATCGGTTGGTTGGCGCCACCAATCGGTAGGTTAGCACTACCAATCGGTTGGTTGGCGCCACCAATCGGTTGGTTGGCGCCACCAATCGGTTGGTTGGCGCCACCAATTGGTTGGTTAGCGCCACCAATCGGTTAGCTGACATCAAACGGTTAGTTGGCATTACCAATCGGTTGGTTCTGATACGCAATAACTTGCTAATGCCATATTTTACCATGCCTGTTGGTTGGCACGTATCAATTCCATAGTTCCTACAACTACACCCTTTTCTCCATGCACCTATGTTGTTACAGAGAATTTGTACATTTTCTGAAATTCTCAAAACCGAGATTATCGCAAAAAATCGGAGTTTTTCAGAAAATAAATCGTATTTTTTTCTGTAAAAGGCTACTGTTCGTTCGAGTAATAGAATGAATAAATAGTAGGAAGTACTCATAAGTTTTCTTAAGGTACTTTATCCGAAAGAAATCAGTTTTCCAAAATTTTTCGGAAAAACTCTGAATTTATCTGATAAATTGTAACTTATGGAGTTTGCGCGTAGAAAATGTCAGAGATATTTAGCAAATGGCAGGGAAACTCAGAGAAAAATCTCGGAAAATCACTGAAACGCTGCGGTTAGAGTTTTCCTGAAAATTTCTCTAAAAACTCCAATTTTCGCTAATTTTCCGATATAACTCCTAGAGAATTTCCAGTAGAGTCAGACTTTCCCTGAAATTCTCTGGATGCTTCGATAAAAAAAAATTCAAAATTACTACTTTTTACGAATTTTCTCTAACATCTTTATTGTTACAGAGAATTCGTAAATTTTCTGAAATTCTCAAAACCGGCATTCTCGCAGAAAATCGGAGTTTTTCAGAAAGTAAATCGTATTTTTTTTCTGAAAAACGCTACTGCTCGTTCGAGTAATAGACTGAATAAATATTAGGAAGTACTCATAAGTTTTCTTAAGGTACTTTATCCGAAAAAAAATTAGTTTTCCAAAATTTTTCGGAAAAACTTTGAATTTATCTGATAAATTGTAACTTATGGAGTTTGCGCGTAGAAAGTGGCAAAGATATTTAGCAAATGGCAGGGAAACTCAGAGAAAAATCTCGGAAAATCACTGAAACGGTGCGGTTAGAGTTTTTCAGAAAAATTGTCAGAGAAATATTTTTACCTGACTTTGCTGATATATAATGACAGCACCAAAAAGCAACTTTCTTGCTTAGAAAGTAATTAGTGATTTGCTTTTTCCCAATTTCTATAACACCCTTAATCTCTATGGAATAGAGAAGCACGTTTTCTGCTTTCGCAGCAGAAAACTTTGCTGCAGACAGAGATTGTTTTAATCTTGTGAGTCTATAAGTAGTGACGGTAAAATGCCCGAGTGTCCAGCCGAGTGGGAAAGCGTCTGGCTAACTTCCGCGGAAAATGACATTATTAAAGTTTGGAACACGAAGCGAGAGTCGCGGTTCGATTAACTTGACAGTCCTGAAAAGCTGTCCAGGCCAGCTGCCCAACTCCCAAAACCCTACGCTCAATACAGCACGCGAGAAGCTTTGTTCGTTGGGCAATGGAACGGGTGCTTGAAGTTTCCAAATTACCGCATTAACGCCCTACAGCGAGAGGCTGAAAGGCCGAATACAAGCCTCGTTTGCAGAAATGTTCTGGCCATTCTATTAAAGTTTCATCAATCAAAGTCTGTGTAACGATAAAAAAAAAAGTACCTCTACTGTAGTCGTTCCCGTCCATACCGATATATAATAAGGATAATATTGATCCCTAGCTGATTGAGGCAAGAAAAACTTGATTGAAAATTGCTTTATGAACTTCGTAAAAAATGTTTTTAAATAAAGGGAGAAATGCAAGTGAGAAATTAAAAAATATTGAATTTACTTTCACACCAACATGAAAGTAATTTTCCCTTTACATTCATGATGCAATGGAAAAAAAAACATCATTTAAATTCTAATTTAATCATAATGTTATTTAATTTCAATGGTGCAAAAAATAATTAACAATGCAATAATTAACAATTAAAGGTCAATTAATATCTCAATATTCTTGCACGAATCAAAACTATAAAAAAATCGTTTAACTTCGATTTATTTTAATTTAAGTTTTCCGCTGGGACGGAAAATTTCTTCTTTTCGTTTTTTAAACAAGATTTTATTTACAGGGAACACACAATCAATATTGAAATAAATATGTCACGAGGAATTGTAAATAAAAAACAGATTTGTATTCTTCCACCAATTCACAAGATATGGAAGAAAATTTATGTTTTTTTGCTACAACATTTTTAGCTATTTTTTAAGCGACAGAAGAAATGAGCAAATGCTTCAGTAGCAGAGTTGTAAATCCTCATTAATTCATGAGATATAGTTTACAGTACAATTTTTTTTGTAATTATGATTTCATAATAATAATATGTAGTGATTATAAAATAGAGTGTAAACATTTGAATAGCTGAAAAAAATACTAATTTTCTCTTTAATATTGCAAGAAATAGTGGGAAAAAATGGAAGAAATAAGTAATGCATTACTTTCTTAATCCATTACTTATTTTTAATACGATTTATTTTCTGAAAAACTCCGATTTTCTGCGATAATGTCGGTTTTGAGAATTTCTGAAAATTTACGAATTCTCTGTAACATCATTTAAATTCTATTTTAATCATAATATAAGTCGCTTTGTATGCAATGATTTTTTTGTTTAATTTCAATGGTGCAAAAAATAATTAACAATGCTAAAGATCAATTAATAACTCAATATTCTTGCACGAGGCAAAACTATAAAAAATTGTTTAACTTTGATTCATTTTAATTTAAGTTTTCCGCTGGGACGGAAAATTTCTTCTTTTCGTTTTTCAAACAAGATTTTATTTACAGGGAAGACACAATCGATATTGGAATAAATATGTCACGAGGAATTGTAAATAAAAAACAGATTTGTATTCTTCCAACAATTCACAAGATATGGAAGAAAATTTATGTTTTTTTGCTACAACATTTTTAGCTATTTTTTAAACGACAGAAGAAATGAGCAAGTGCTTGAGCAGCAGAGTTGTAAATCCCCATTAATTCATGAGATATAGTTTACAGTACAATTTTTTTTGTAATTATGATTTCATAATAATAATATGTAGTGATTATAAAATAGAGTGTAAACATTTGAATAGCAGAAAAAAATACTAATTTTCTCTTTAATATTGCAAGAAATAGTGGAAAAAATGGAAGAAATAAGTAATGCATTACTTTCTTAATCCATTACTTATTTTTAATACGATTTATTTTCTGAAAAACTCCGATTTCCTGCGATAATGTCGGTTTTGAGAATTTCAGAAAATTTACGAATTCTCTGTAACATCATTTAAATTCTATTTTAATCATAATATAAGTCGCTTTGTACGCAATAATTTTTTGTTCAATTTCAATGGTGCAAAAAATAATTAACAATGCTAAAGGTCAATTAATATCTCAATATTCTTGCACGAGGCAAAACTATTAAAAAAATCGTTTAACTTCGATTCATTTTAATTTAAGTTTTCCGCTGGAACGGAAATTTTCTTCTTTTCGTTTTTTAAACAAGATTTTATTTACAGGGAAGACACAATCAATATTGGAATAAATATGTCACGAGGAATTGTAAATATAAAACTGATTTGTTTTCTTCCACCAGTTCACAAGATATGGAAGAAAATTTATGTTTTTTTCTACAACATTTTTAGCTATTTTTTAAGCGACAGAAGAAATGAGCAAGTGCTTGAGTAGCAGAGTTGTAAATCCCCATTAATTCATGAGATATAGTTTACAGTACAATTTTTTTTGTAATTATGATTTCATAATAATAATATGTAGTGATTATAAAATAGAGTGTAAACATTTGAATAGCTGAAAAAAATACTAATTTTCTCTTTAATATTGCAAGAAATAGTGGAAAAATGGAAGAAACAAGTAATGCATTACTTTCTTAATCCATTACTTATTTTTAATACGATTTATTTTCTGAAAAACTCCGATTTTCTGCGATAATGTCGGTTTTGAGAATTTCAGAAAATTTACGAATTCTCTGTAACATCATTTAAATTCTATTTTAATCATAATATAAGTCGCTTTGTACGTAATCATTTTTTGTTCAATTTCAATGGTGCAAAAAATAATTAACAATGCTAAAGGTCAATTAATATCTCAATATTCTTGCAGGAGGCAAAACTATAAAAAATCGTTTAACTTTGATTCATTTTAATTTAAGTTTTCCGCTGGGACTGAAAATTTCTTCTTTTCGTTTTTTAAACAAGATTTTATTTACAGGGAAGACACAATCAATATTGAAATAAATATGTCACGAGGAATTGTAAATAAAAAACAGATTTGTATTCTTCCACCAGTTCACAAGATATGTAAGAAAATTTATGTTTTTTTCTACAACTTTTTTAGCTATTTTTTAAGCGACAGAAGAAATGAGCAAGTGCTTGAGTAGCAGAGTTGTAAATCCCCATTAATTCATGAGATATAATTTACAGTACAATTTTTTTTGTAATTATGATTCCATAATAATAATATGTAGCGATTATAAAATAAGAGTGTAAACATTTGAATAGCTGAAAAAAATACTAATTTTCTTTTTAATATTGCAAGAAATAGAGGAAAAAATGGAAGAAATAAGTAATGCATTACTTTCTTAATGCATTACTTATTTTTTTTCCATTTTTTCAAAAGGATGACCGTGAATTTTTATTGAAAAATAATAATTTTTGCAGCCATTCCAAAGTTTAAACATCGTATTACAATCGCTACATGTCATTATTATAAAATAACATCATCATTATTTGTATTAGGCATTTACAACACTGTTGAGTAGGTATTAGGGGGACTTGACTATTTCGGTCTTTTCTAATTGGATTAGTTTCTGAGACCTTAACTTTTTTTAGTCTTTCACTGTATATTTGGCAATCGTCTCACGACATCATCCAATCACCGGTGAGAATACCAATTACGTTTCCACACAAGTTTATACGATAAAAGTGATCTTATAGGCATTTTCCCCCCGGATTATCGTTGTGATCATTGTGGCTGATAGGGTCGAAAATATTCTTCTCGAGTTCCACAGAGGCTTATCCTCTTATCCAATTAGGAAGACCGAGGAAATATCTGCGGGTCATGATTGAAGCCTCGTCTATAGCCGTTCATCAGGGCTGATGGGCGCTTTATTACGTGATTGCAATTTTGGAGCTCTTTAAGCCACGAAAAAGCCGCATAATAAGATTGCGTCAACACGACGTGTTAAGAATATTAAGCACTTGTTCTGCAAATTCATTTTCCCTGCCTTCCTTTTCCCGATATATTTTTTTAAATGTCAAGATTTTTCAACAGCAAAGCATTTTTAAGGTGATATGGAACATCTTTTCTTCTGCCCATCCACTTAACAATCAGTATCAAAACTGCAAAAAAAAAAATACTATTTGAACTTCGTACACATTTAAAGAAAAAGTAAATTCTTAAGGCCTGCGGAATTAAAATACGGCCTACACTGAGAGAAAAATCTGGTAATTTAAAAAAAAATATAGTTAGATCGACGATAATCTAACTATAAACTATAATTCCCAGGAGGAACGTCTATATTTTATGATTATAGCAAATATAAGAAGATAGTTGGATGAACCATTAATATAATTCCCAGAAGGAACGTCTATATTTTATGATTATAGCAAATATAATTATAGTAGCAATCATCAAAATGATATTAGTTTCAAAAACTATTCTAATAGTTTCAAATATGCCGTTTCGTTGCATATACGATTTCAACGTTTGTTTCCAATAACTTTGCAAATATCGTTTAACGAACCATAAAACATCGCTTAAACCATAAAACATTGCAAGCCTTCCTATATTCGTTTTACAAGTGAAATCGTTAAATGGACGATATGCTTTTCTCTCAGTGTATGATTTTTATTTTTCGTGAAATGATACCGATCGAGTTGTGGCACAACTAAAAACGATATCAAACCGGTACAGATGCGAGGAAGACAAAACTTATGGGGTTTATAGTGGAGTAAGAGAGCAAAATTTCAAATATTTTGAAGATCTTTTTAAAGCGTTGAAGTTTTGTTCGTTTGTAGAATAAATAAACGAAGTGATACTGATTTAACTTTAGCTTAAATTATTCATCGGATGTAATAAAATTAGATTACGCAGTTTTTAAAAATCAATTACAGTTCCCGAAGGTGAGTCAGAATCTTGGATGTACTTGCAATTAATTGCAATAACAACGCAGTATGATTAATGTTGATGTCAAGTTTATAACAAATAAACTTTTTAAATAAACTTTTTAAATGTCAAGATTTTTCAACAGCAAAGCATTTTTAAGGTGATATGGAACATCTTCTCTTCTGCCCATCCACTTAACAATCAGTATCAAAACTGCAAAAAAAAAATACTATTTGAACTTCGTACACATTTAAAGAAAAAGTAAATTCTTAGGGCCTGCGGAATTAAAATACGGCCTACACTGAGAGAAAAATCTGGTAATTTACAAAATAAAATATAGTTAGATCGACGATAATCTAACTATAAACTATAATTCCCAGGAGGAACGTCTATATTTTATGATTATAGCAAATATAAGAAGATAGTTGGATGAACCATTAATATAATTCCCAGAAGGAACGTCTATATTTTATGATTATAGCAAATATAATTATAGTAGCAATCATCAAAATGATATTAGTTTCAAAAACTATTCTAACAGTTTCGAATTTGCCGTTTCGTTGCATATACGATTTCAACGTTTGTTTCCAATAACTTTGCAAATATCGTTTAACGAACCATAAAACATCGCTTAAACCATAAAACATTGCAAGCCTTCCTATATTCGTTTTATCATGTGAAATCGTTAAATGAACGATATGCTTTTCTCTCAGTGTATGATTTTTATTTTTCGTTAAAGGATACCGATCGAGTTGTGGCACAACTAAAAACGATATCAAACCGGTACAGATGCGAGGAAGACAAAACTTATGGGGTTTACAGTGGAGTAAGAGAGTAAAATTGCAAATATTTTGAAGAGCTTTTTAAAGCGTTGAAGTTTTGTTCGTTTGTAGAATAAATAAACGAAGTGATACTGATTTAGCTTTAGCTTAAATTATTCATCGGATCTAATAAAATTAGATTACGCAGTTTTTTAAAATCAATTACAGTTCCCGAATGTGAGTCAGAATCTTGGATGTACTTGCAATTAATTGCAATAACAACACAGTATGATTAATGTTGATGTCAAGTTTATAACAAATAAACTTTTTAAATGTCAAGATTTTTCAACAGCAAAGCATTTTTAAGATGATATGGAACATCTTCTCTTCTGCCCATCCACTTAACAATCAGTATCAAAACTGAAAAAAAAAAAAAATACTATTTGAACTTCGTACACTTTTAAAGAAAAAGTAAATTCTTAGGGCCTGCGAAATTAAGATACGGCCTACACTGAGAGAAAAATCTGGTAATTAAAAAAAAAATATAGTTAGATCAACGATAATCTAACTGTAAACTATAATTCCCAGCAGGAACGTCTATATTTTCTGATTATAGCAAATATAATTATAGTAGCAATCATCAAAATGATAATAATTTCAAAAACTATTCTAATAATTTCAAATATGCATTTCAACGTTTGTTTCCAATAACGTTGCAAGTATCGTTTATCGAATCATATTATCATCGCTTCAACCATAAAACATTGCAAGCCTTCCTATATTCGTTTTATCATGTGAAATCGTTAAATGAACGATATGCTTTTCTCTCAGTATATGATTTTTGTTTTTCGCGAAATGATACCGATCGAGTTGTGGCACAACTAAAAACGATATCAAACCGGTACAGATGCGAGGAGGACAAAACTTATGGGGTTTACAGTGAAGTAAGAGAGCAAAATTTCAAATATTTTGAAGAGCTTTTTAAAGCGTTGAAGTTTTGTTCGTTTGTAGAATAAATAAACGAAGTGATACTGATTTAGCTTTAGCTTAAATTATTCATCGGATCTAATAAAATTAGATTACGCAGTTTTTTTAAATCAATTACAGTTCCCGAAGGTGAGTCAGAATCTTGGATGTACTTGCAATTAATTGCAATAACAACGCAGTATGATTAATGTTGATGTCAAGTTTATAACAAATAAACTTTTAAAATAAACTTTTTAAATGTCAAGATTTTTCAACAGCAAACCATTTTTAAGGTGATATGAATCATCTTCTCTTCTGCCCATCCACTTAACAATCAGGATCAAAACTGCAAAAAAAATACTATTTGAACTTCGTACACATTTAAAGAAAAAGTAAATTCTTAAGGCCTGCGGAATTAAAATACAGCCTACACTGAGAGAAAAATCTGGTAATTAAAAAAAAAATATAGTTAGATCGACGATAATCTAACTATAAACTATAATTCCCAGGATTAACGTCTATATTTTATGATTATAGCAAATATAAGAAGATAGTTGGATGAACCATTAATATAATTCCCAGGAGGAACGTCTATATTTTATGATTATAGCAAATATAATTATAGTAGCAATCATCAAAATGATAATAGTTTCAAAAACTATTCTAACAGTTTCAAATATGCCGTTTCGTTGCATATACGATTTCAACGTTTGTTTCCAATAACGTTGCAAGTATCGTTTAACGAACCATATTATCATCGCTTCAACCATAAAACATTGCAAGCCTTCCTATATTCGTTTTATCATGTGAAATCGTTAAATGAACGATATGCTTTTCTCTCAGTGTATGATTTTTATTTTTCGTGAAATGATACCGATCGAGTTGTGGCACAACTAAAAACGATATCAAACCGGTACAGATGCGAGGAAGACAAAACTTATGGGGTTTATAGTGGAGTAAGAGAGCAAAATTTCAAATATTTTGAAGATCTTTTTAAAGCGTTGAAGTTTTGTTCGTTTGTAGAATAAATAAACGAAGTGATACTGATTTAACTTTAGCTTAAATTATTCATCGGATCTAATAAAATTAGATTACGCAGTTTTTTAAAATCAATTACAGTTCCCGAAGGTGAGTCAGAATCTTGGATGTACTTGCAATTAATTGCAATAACAACGCAGTATGATTAATGTTGATGTCAAGTTTATTTGTTGCTGGGATAATAGTTGAATGAACCGATACGAGTTTCCATCGATTGCAGAAGATTAAAAAGCAAAACTTAGGAGATGAGCATTAAAAATAAAGTTTATTCGATTTTAATAAAGAGTAGCATTATAATGTGTTTGCATGGCAATTTAATCGAAGAATGTATTAATGATTTTTTCCTGAGCGTGGACATTTGGCTGTCTTTATTACGCGAGCCTAACATCTTTCGATTACAGTAGAATCTTGATCGTGCGAATCATGAATCGAATACTCAATTATCGGAACTTTGGGATAAAACAGACATTATTGGCATAAGTTATTCGTTAAGGCCAAATTTTGAGTATAGAATGAAATTCAAGTGCCAAAATGAAAATACAAAATCATTGAGAATGACAAGCAGCATTCGAACTCATTTAATCAAGACTTTACGAAATTTTAGAAACAATTGTGTTTGCAGCAACAAAATTTTGTATGTCATAATAATGTTATGATCCTATTGATTCGAATAACCGAGGTTCTACTGTATTAGCATCGATGAAACACGATAGATTACGAAAAATTGTTGAAAATAAATGTTGACATGTAAATTAATTGTATACAAATTAATTAAAAAAGAAACGAGTAGATATACTTGAGAGGTGGCGCTGTCAATGTAAAATAGCAATGATAATTAATATGTAACAGGTCGGGATACGATGCTTCGAACACGATTCTTCAAACAGACTTATTATCAGCCGAAACGACGAGGAAAACAGTCGTTGGGCAATTTATTGACACTAGATGACATAACATTCACGATCTACGACTTTTCTCTTACAAAATTAACAATCGGTATATATCGCGAAGACAAAGTTTGCTTCGAAGTTCTACCGATCGCTGCAGGTTTTAGCTATTCTTATTTCTTTTATTATTGTGAATGTAATAACAAAATCACTGCAACGATCGTTGATGGTTTTTTATAAGCCAGCTATATTTGAGATTTGGTTTATTTTACGTATGAGAGTTCGGTATTGCGTAGCGTGTGGGATTCTTTATTACGAAATATAATGGGGTGGCAAGTGGTGTGGTTGTTGAGCAGAAACGAACATCAAGGATAAAGGATGTCGTAGTGACCAGGTCTATAAAGTAAATGCACCGCTGGCGTCGAACCTTCTGGGAAATCGTGTGCAGTCACTTCAGTTCCCGCACCTCGATCCATGTAACGAACTCGAACTCCCGTTCCCAATGCCGTGCTCATTGCTATGATATGGATGTGATCAGACTCTTTGTACATCGGCTCCACTTCCTGCAACATACAAAAAGAAAATAATAAAAAGTGAACAAATAATGAGGAAGCAATGTTGAACCAGAGTTGTAAATCCCCATTAATTCATGAGATATAGTTTGCAGTACAATTTGTTTTGTAATTATGATTTCATAATAATAATATGTAGTGATTATAAAATAGAGTGTAAACATTTGAATAGCTGAAAAAAATACTAATTTTCGCTTTAATATTACAAGAAATGGTGGAAAAAATGGAAGAAATAAGTAATGCATTACTTATTTTTTCCATTTTTTCAAAAGGATTACCGTAAAATTTTATTGAAAAATAATAATCTTTGCAGCCATTCCAAAGTTTAATTATCGTATTACAATCGCTACATGTTATTATTGTAAAAACATAATTATAGAGCTGATCGTATTATCATCATTATTTCTATAAGTATTAGGCATTTACAACTCTGCAATGTGCAAGGTTCTATTTTCCATTCTTGTTTTCATTAGATAAATAAACATGTTGTGAATTCGCTTTTTCTATTTCGTTATTCCGTTATTTCGTTATTATTAGAGCGTTTCCGAAAGTAAATGTGATAATGTATATTTCAAAAAATAATTCAACATTCCATAAAATCAAAAATTTCATACCGTTCGGCACTAAATTATACATATATTATGGCTGAATATTGTTTCATTTATATACTAAATTTGAGCTCGCTATCTCAAGTTTTGTAAAAGTTACAATAAACCGATAATGTCAATTTAAAAACAAAATCAAAATTCATAACATCACTTTACCGATTCGAGCCAAATTTAATACTAAATAACATTGAATGCACCTGATCTTATAACCAACTATTTAGCAAAATAGACTAAATTTTACGAAAGTTTACATTTTGTCGAAAATTGCTACAGTTGAAGAGGATCTGCTGCTACAATTGTGTTCCAAATTTGAGCTCGATATACAAAACGGTTCTTGATTTATCGGCGTTCGAATTTTCGGAATTGTATACATACACACACACACATACGTACGGACATTTTTTCTAAATCACTTTTCTGGGCGTTTTGGATAATTCTAAATGTCGTAACATAAAAATCTCGAACATTTTTTTTTTCATGAAAACAAAACTTCCTCTATGAGGAAGCAAAAAAAATACAGTACACCTAAGGTTTACTTGGTAAAAAAATTTAATTTTTTCTGGTTTGTTAATTGACTGTAATTGAGTTGGTTCAGTCAATTAGGATTCACATTTATTAATAGATTAATAAATTCGGATAAATAACATCATACCTTACAGTCAGTGTTGTAAAGCCCCATTATTTTAAGAAATAAAGTTTAAATTACAATTCATTTTGCAGTAATGATTTCGCAATAATAACCTGCAGTTTTATGAAATGACATGTAAACTTTTATATACCTGAAAAAAAATCTCATTTCGAATTAAGCCTTGGAAAAAAATGCGAGAAAAATGGAAGATTATAACCCTCCATTATTTTCACAATGCATTAACTGTTTTTTCCATTTTTCAAGAAGATTATCATGAAATTGAACTGAAAATTAAGATTTTTTGCAGCTATTCAAAAGTTTAAACATCATATTATAATCGCCACATGTTAATTTTATGGAAACGTAATCATAAAGCCAATCATACATTCGACTATGTTTCTAGAAGAATTAGAGATTTACAACTCTGCTTACAGTATATAGTTGCTAAAAGTTGAAAATTAGCGTAAATAATTGACGATCGCTTCCCAATATAGTAAGATTGCTTGTTAAATTTCTTTGCTAACAAAAAAAAACTTTTCTTAATAGGCAACTATTGCTGAATTCTATAAAGTTACATGGAGTGTCTTAAACTCTGGACTTTTTGTACAAAAAAACCTATTTCTGAAAAGGGCCTTCAGAGTACACGATTTGTTTATAACAAAAATAAGAAAAAAATCGACTTCTGCTAGCACAATTGTATACCTAATTTTTCAAAGAAGAATATTGTTATCCAGTTATTATAAAATCGGAATTGTAGTAGAAATGGTAGCTTCTTCGAACCGTACAGGTGGCATAGCGTGAATCGACCATTAAATCGACGGTTAAGCAGACGACAAAATCCAATGAATGGATGTTTTTTATGCACGTACTCTTATCGACAGCGTTCAGTCAATGGTCGGCTTATCCTACATCTAATGTACTCTTTTATAGTGATAGGTTTTCGAAGTATAGCTTTCTAGGTTTAAATGTAGTTTACTGCTTATTGGAAAACTAAGTTTCGATGCCGGTACTCTGCAGAATTGAAATACACACTATAAAAAAAAATGTACTTAAAATTTAAGATAAAAGTACTGGAAGTTTTTATACATAAACAGCTATATTAAATTTAACATACAAGTGTGATGTAAAATTAATATATGGCACAATAATTTCAATAATTTACTTTAATTTTACAGTAAAAGTATATGAATTTTAATAATTTGCTTTAATTTTACTGCAAAAGTACATTAAATTTTTATCACAATTGTATATTAATTTTAGATTAAGAGTTTATGCATAAAAACTTCCAATCTTTTCTAACAGTGAAGTGTTTCAGGCTTTTATTTAAGAGATCTTCTGAAGCAGACAAATTCGAATTGCTATTTTTCTTAGCGATCAAACAGTATCACTTTAGGACAGAGTTGTAAATGTCTAATACTTATAGAAATAATGATGATGATACAATCAGCTCTATAATTATGATTTTATAATAATAACATGTAGCGATTATAATACGATGATTAAACTTTGGAATGGCTGCAAAAATTATTATTTTTCAATCAAAATTCACGGTAATCCTTTTGAAAAAATGGAAAAAAATAAGTAATGCATTACTTATTTCTTCCATTTTTTCCACTATTTCTTGCAATATTAAAGAGAAAATTAGTATTTTTTTCAGCTATTCAAATGTTTATACTCTATTTTATAATCACTACGTATTATTATTATGAAATCATAATTACAAAACAAATTGTACTGTAAACTGTATCACATGAATTTTCCACTATTTCTTGCAATATTAAAGCGAAAATTAGTATTTTTTTCACCTATTCAAATGTTTATACTCTATTTTATAATCACTACGTATTATTATTATGAAGTCATAATTACAAAACAAATTGTACTGTAAACTATATTACATGAATTAATGGGGATTTATAACTCTGCTTTAGGATCATGTGATAGTACTTTGTCGGTAACAAAAACTGTACGCCGTGTCTTTGTTTTGCTCCATCGATCAGATTAGAGCCGACAAAGTTGCCGTTCTTTAATATTATTATAATGTTATTATATTTCACATTTGTCAATTATGAATTGTAACTTTTTCTTTCGCAGCACTTATTGCTGATCTCTTTAAGAAAAATTTTTCTATACCTGAACTATATATTTTGTAAAAGATTTTAATCCATCAACAAACAAATTATATCCTTAAAGTAAAAGTTGGTAAGAATTGAAAGACGTTTTACAAAATTACGGGATTTTTGAAGGATTGCAAGTTAAAAAGACAAAATAATTGCTATTACCTGGTGACAAAATTCTGTGACTGTTCGGCCACCTTCGATGAAATGCTGATAGAAATCGGCTTCGCGTTGCAACTGACCAGAAGTTATTAATCTAAGATAGACAACAACATAATCCGAGTAGCCTTGTTCATTGAAAAATTTGTGCAGCTCCGCATGACTGGCCTCAGTACCACCACCAACCTTATCAATGACTTCCATGAACTAGAAACATTAGAAAAACGAATTGTTAGACATCTAATATTTACAAACTCCAAAAAAGTTCCAGACATATTTAATTAATAATTTTTTTTATTCATTATTCTATATTCTTGTGAAATTAACTTGTCATCCATGATCAGGATTCTCCTCAGATTTTGATTTGAATTCTACAAAAATAATATAAAACAGAAAGTCTCTTATTGCAAATAATTGGAAGAAAAAAAAAATGCTCCAAGCAGATGAAAAATTATAATTCATGTATTCATAATTGATTGCAGATTTAATGTATCTCCCATGATTGGAAATCTCCTCAAAGTTTTATTTTAATTCCACAAAATAATATAAATCAGAAATTATCAAAGTACAACAAATGTTTCTAGCAGAGTTGTAAATCCCCTTTAATTCATGAGATATAGTTTACAGTTCAATTTGTTTTGTAATTATGATTTCATAATAATAATATGTAGTGATTATAAAATAGAGTGTAAACATTTGCATAGCTAAAAAAAATACTAATTTTTGCAATTAATATTGCAAGAAATAGTGGTGAAAATGGAAGAAATAAGTAATGCATTACTTTCTTAATGCATTACTTTTTTTTTCCATTTTTTCAAAAGGATTACCGTGAATTTTTATTGAAAAATAATAATTTTTGCAGCCATTCTAAAGTTTAATCATCATATTACAATCGCGACATGTTATTATTATAAAAGCGTAATTATAGAGCTGATCGTATCATCATCATTATTTCTATAAGTATTAGGCATTTACAACTCTGGTTTCTAGAAAAAAAAAACAAAATGGCGCTGATCACAGGGAAAATGGTAATACCAAAATTATGGCCATTCATTACAGAAGCATTTGTCTATATTATTGTGTTGAGATATTCACCGTATCATGAAAATCTTCAACAGTGAATTGAGGAAAGCCTAGAGCGACTAGATTGTCTTTGCTCTTGAGCGCTAAATCCCGGAACTTGTCGTATTCCTCCTTGTTGCTGATCAGTCTTTCGAGATAAGCATAGCTGAAAGCTCGAAAAAAGCAATTGCCATCGGGTCTGGTTCTTCTGTAATACGAGTACTTTTGTCCAAGGGCTTTGGCCTTTGACAGATAAACCTCGTCCTCCTCATATTCACGCTCCAAGCTCTTCAGAGACTCTTTTTCGCCCACCAAGGCTATCGATTCGGATATCTTGAAAGAGTGAAAAAAAGAAAAACCACACATAATTAACAGTATTAAAGATGTGAATACGACAAATTCTGTTTTTGAAGAATGGATATTAACCTCCTTTTCGATACGCCTCTGTTGCTGAAGAATCAGCTCATCTTGATTGACTTCTGCAACAAGAAATATATATGTTATCTCGACCGCCGCATCGTAATTCATGAGTTTATTGAAATATCGTAAAAACCTGTATTTTCTTGTCGTTTCGTATTACTAGCGTCTCCCATATTTCAGTTAATATTTATAAATTTCGAGGCCACTGTCAAATTCACCAGCCGAAAAAACAAAAGTAGGCCGGCTTCGTAGTCATCGAAAAACAGGTATTTCGGACACTGGTGTTGGCTAAGGTTAGAGATGTGAGTGGTAAATATGATCGGTCATTTTACCGTATTTTTACCCATGGAGACTAGAGTAAAGGAGACCGAACGCTTATGGCGCGAGGTCTAGAATTTTGGTCTACAAAACGGGCCTACGTTTTAGTTCCAGTTGTCACTACAAGCGTCGCTCCGATCGTTGAGTTCCACGGTGAAGTTAGCGCTTGGTCGATAAACGATATTCAGTTTCTGATTAGAGATTCCAAAGTAACTCGATAGCGAAGCGCGTTAAGTAAGGGCGGTAAGGGCGTTCGTGTCCGTGAAGTTCACGGATCAAATCTTTAGGCAAGATTTTTTTTTTTTAATTAGAGCAAATACCATTTTAAAGTATCGAAATATCTTTTTATTTTTCTTTCGTTTCATAGCTAGCGGCAAGTAATTTATATACTTACAATTGTTAAACAACATTTTGGTACAGATAAACGATATTGAATTACTGATTAACGATACCAAAGTGACTCGATAGCGAAACGCGTTGAGTAAGGGGGTTCGTGACCGTAAGGTTGACGGATCAAATCCTTTATGTAAGCATTTCTTTTTTTTTTTAATTAGAGGAAATACCGTTTTAAAGTGTCGGAATGTCCACCTTTTATTTTTCAGTTTTCAGTTCATGTTTTAATCGACCCATAATTTAGTTAATTAGTTACAATAATTATACATTCTTGATTTTTAAAAAATGCATGAGGAAAGAATCGATCCACGAACCTTCCGAATACGAAGCTTGTATCTACGCGCTTCGCCGCCGCGTCGCTTTACGTTAGATGTTCAGTTACTCGATATCGTTTATCTGATATAATTTCTGTTATGGAATTTGGACAATTAGCATCACCTACCGACTTAAAAACTGGCAATAATCGCCTTGCAATCTGAACAAACTAAAATAACTTGTTTATACTTTTCGCGTACAGATGCTATACCTCCCGCCCCCTATGATACGACGGTTTTCGACGAAACGCACAATTAAACGATCCTTAAAGCGCCTCCAGGTGATAGTAGGACAGAATCCAATAATTAGTCAATCCGTAATTACGTGTAAACTTAATGTATTCGAGTATGATCGCGTAAGTACGAACGTAGAAGAATGCTCTGTTCAAAATTCCCGCTCTGTGGGATCTAATCGTACGCTGCGCCTCTATCGGCGAAAGCTGAAATAATTTTGGCCCATTTCATCGACCATCTGCTCAGCACTACATTCGGCCTCCTTTACTCTATCCTCCATGTTTTTACCGTTCAAAAACGGTACATGTCCGTTTTCAAAATTAGCTATATAAAGTTAACCATGCAACATTTAATAAAAAAAACTTAGTCTTTTTCTAATCGATTAGTGGTCGAATGTTGGTGATTGTTGTCCTAATATCAACGTTTGGTGGTCAATGGTTTATTGATAATCGTTAAATTAAAATAAATACCGTCAAGTTAGCCATACATTTTTTTCTTTTTGTCCAAACCGCTTCAAACAAAAGCTTACTCGATGGGAAATCGTTTGGAGGTCACAAATAACATATTAGAAAAAGACTAGAAAAAGACTAAGTTTTTTTATTAAATGTTGCATGTCTAACTTTATATAGCTAACTCTTTTTCAGTAAAATTACCGGATCATTTTACGGGAATTTTACATTTCTGACGCACGTTCTCACCGACATGTGACACATGCGTCACTTTACCATTATCTTAACGCGGTTTATTCAAAGATTCGTATTGCAGAATAAAGCTATTGGTATAAATCGGCTAAATTAAATAGAATAATTATACCCTGAGAGATTCGAAATTAATAAATGGTGACTTATAATAATATGTTGCAATAATATTAGATATTTCTTAAAGGCAAAGAATGAATACAAAGACATGATTGTGTCTGCGTATGTATATTTAGTTATTATCTTTGTTATTGAAACGACGTCGGGCGCATGTATGTTTATTTCAGAGTTTCGAGTTTATATAAATGTTTATCCCTAAGTCTAGCCTTCGATAAGTGGAATGGTGACTGCTGGCCCTTCTCTTATCGCGTCCGTGAGAAAATGCACGGAATAGAAAATGCTCCCTTGTTCTTATTGAACTCGTGCGTGATTGGCTGCGAGAGCGTTGGGTAGGAGATCCGTTGTGTGGTTCTTCTAGACTAGACTCAAAAAATCTTCAAAGAATAAAGCAGAACAATTTTAATACCGAAAGCGAACGGATCTCACTTTATTCTCTGACAATCCTTCCTGATTCACAAGGGCTGCGTTCCGAATGACGAGGTGTTTTGTTGTTCGATGCGCATGCGCAATGGTTTTTTCCGAGATTTACGGTGAACTTTAAGAAGTATAATAAAAGTGGAAACATAAAAAAACAATTGTTTTATTTGTACTGGTACTGAAGTATGAATAATTAGATTTCTCATGGATTTGCCCATTTGTAAAGAATTCAAATATTATCCTCGTCTCCTGATCGGACGACAACTATTCACCCTACTCGCGAGGTACGGCAAAAAGTTGTTGTCCGATCGTGAGGTGGGGATAAAAAATGTTAATACTTTATAAATGGCTAATCCGTGAGAAATCGAAATTCCGATACTTTGGAATTAATAGAAACGAACAAACTGTTTCCCCTATCTTCAACTTTTACTATAATTCTTAAACTTCACCGTAAATCTTGACGGAGATTATTGCGCATGCGCATCGATCAACGAAACACCTCGTCATTCGGAACGCACCCCAGTTGATAAAGGGTAAAAACCCACCATGGGAGCGTTCCGAATGACGAGGTGTTTCGTTGATCGATGCGCATGCGCAATAATCTCCGTCAAGATTTACGGTGAAGTTTAAGAATTATAGTAAAATTGAAGATAGGGGAAAGAGTTTGTTCGTTTCTATTAATTCCAAAGTATCGGAATTTCGATTTCTCACGGATTAGCCATTTATAAAGTATTAACATTTTTTATCCCCACCTCACGATCGGACAATAACTTTTTGCCGTACCTCACGAGTAGGGTGAATAGTTGTCGTCCGATCAGGAGACGAGGATAATATTTGAATTCTTTACAAATAGGCAAATCCACCAGAAATCTAATTATTCATACTTCAGTACCAGTATAAATAAAACAATTGTTTTTTTATGTTTCCACTTTTATTATACTTCTTAAAGTTCACCGTAAATCTCGGAAAAAACCATTGCGCATGCGCATCGAACAACAAAACACCTCGTCATTCGGAACGCAGCCCTGGACCTAATAAAGGACATCGTTGGATATAATTCAAATTCCCGCGAATCAAAACGCTCAGGCGTTACAGACAGATTCAACTAGCGACGGCTGGTGGATTCCTCCAGTAGCTCTGATGCGTGGAAAATTATTGGACCAATCACAACCCACTTTGACTTCTAAAACGCTGTGATTGGTTCTAACTGGATAGCGCTGGTTAACAACAGCCAATAGAAACGCTCGTACCGCATCATCGTCCAATACGACGCCTCTTATGTCCCAGAAATAAGCGGAACATATGGCGTGGTGGTATTTCGCGTCGGAAGTATCGACCGGTAGTCCACACTACGCGTCGGTTCTGGGCCTCTGCGACATTTTTCAATACGCGCACCTCCGCACTCTTTCTCTGCTTTAGTGCGCTTAGCAAGGCTCGTTAAGTTACGCTGTGTGCTAACACTGCTCCGTTATTTTCGGATAATCACCAAGTATTATTGCATTAGTCTGTTCGCGAGCTACTTTGGAGCGCGCTTCATACTGAGAAGAAAAATAAACGGATCGAGGATCTCCAACAAGGTACGTAAAGTTTCTCGACGATTTTCATTTCGGCTTCCCTTGAATCGAACCTAAACAAGCAGCACGCGACGCCGATAATTATAAATTTCGTTTATACGTATTATTGCGATCGATTCTCTCTTCAACATTTTTCTGTTCCTTTCACAAATACCGTAACATAACGCCACCAAATCCAACGATTGATATAATGGTGATTATTGTAATTGGTGACTAATTTTGATGTGTTCGACATTTAATGCGATGTTCATGCCGGCCCCATGTCGGGTAAACGAGCGTCACGCCATTTCGGGACAATCGAAGGCGTCCCCAATTTTTTTTTTGTTTCATTTTCCCTCATGTTCACCGTTTTGAGCACGAGGACGTTTCGTATGTGATATTCGTGTAAACCTAAATACACTTATTATTTTTGTTTGTAAAATTGAGGTATTTTACATACTAAAAGAACAGAAGAGTTTTGCTATACTCTTTTAAGCATCATTTAGGTTGAGTAAATTTCACAGCATTTTGTTACCATTCTATGAATCATTTTACTATGTCCATCCATATTTGTAAAGTCAAACATAAATTAATTAATTAATTAATTAACATAAAAAATAATTGTTTATGTACTAAATGAATTCCAAAATATAAATTCTTTTTGGAGTTTATACTTAGTTTCAAGTATGAGGATGTTTCGTACGTGATATTCATGTAAACTTAATTACAGTTATTATTTTTGTTTGTAAAATTGAGGTATTTTACATACATTAACTATAACTATATGAATTCCAAAATATAAATTCTTTTTGGAGTTTATACTTAGTTTCAAGTATGAGGATGTTTCGTATGTGATATTCATGTAAACTTAATTACAGTTATTATTTTTGTTTGTAAAATTGAGGTATTTTATATACTAAAAAACAGAAGTTTTGCTATACTCTTTTAAGCATCATTCAGGTTGAGTAAACTTTACAGCATTTTATTACCATTCTATGAATCATTTTACTATAGCCATCCATGTTGTTTATGTACTATATGAATCCCAAAATATAAATTCTTTTTGGAGTTTATACTTAGTTTCAAGTATGAGGATGTTTCGTACATGATATTCATGTAAACTAAATTACAGTTATTATTTTTGTTTGTAAAATTGCGGTATTATAGATACTAAAAGACAGAAGAGTTTTGCTATACTCTTTTAAACATCATTCAGGTTGAGTGAATTTCATAGCATTTTATTACCATTCTATGAATAATTTTACTAGATATGCCCATTAGGGTATGTTGAATTTTTTTTTTTTTTTTTTTTTTTTTTTTTTTTTTTTTTTTTTTTCTTTCTTTCTTCATATTGTATGGTCTCAAACCATTGCTTGTGCCTTTAAACAACTCGTCTAAAAATTTGAGCACGATAAAAAATTTTTTAGAGGTGGCTCAAACGATGTATCGATTTCTCATTTAATTAACACGTAAATGAATACGGCTCTCAATAAATTCATGTCCCCAAATTACGGATACGATATATTGGAGTTTGTATATTTTTTTTTGTCATCTTCATATCATTCGGAAGTGAAAAAGTGCTTACAAATTTTTCGTTTCGATCAATAGTTTTCAAGTCATGATTTTTGTAAGGCGCGAGATATTCATTTCGCCTAAATTCGAGAAATTCGGGCAAGAATTGCAAACACTTCCCGATGTTAAAAAAATTTGAAAAAATTCATACTTATTATAGGCACTCAAAAGACTAATTTCGCATAATAATAATTTCAAAATGTTATTAACAAATTGTTAAAAAGAAAATTGTTCATCAAAATATGCAGTGACTCAACTTTTTTTTGTATGAAAAAGATTCGTTCATTTTTCGGAATACATATGAATTTTTTCAGATTTTTATCTTTATTTTGATTTTTCTTGTTATTTACATGGAAAAATGTGCAAAAATAAAAATAAAGACAAAAATCTGAAAAAATTCATATGTATTTCGAAAAATGAACGAATCTTTTTCATACAAAAAAAAGTTGAGTCACCGCATATTTTGATGAACAATTTTCTTTTTAACAATTTGTTAATAACATTTTGAAATTATTATTATGCGAAATTAGTCTTTTGAGTCCCTATAATGAGTATGAATTTTTTCAAATTTTTTTAAGATCGGGAAGTGTTTGCAATTCTTGCCCGAATTTCTCGAATTTAGGCGAAATGAATATCTCGCGCCTTAAAAAAATCATGACTTGAAAGCTATTGATCTAAACGAAAAATTTGTAAGCACTTTTTCACTTCCGTATGATATGAAGATGACGAAAAAAAAAATACAAACTCCAATATATCGTATCCGTAATTATGGGACATGAATTTATTAAGAGCCGTATTCTTTTACGTGTTAATTAAATGAGAAATCGATACATCGTTTGAGCCACCTCTAAAAAAATTTTTATCGCGCTCAAATTTTCAGACGAGTTGTTTAAAGGCACAAGCAATGGTTTGAGACCATGCAATATGAAAAAAAAAAAAAAAAAATTCGACACACCCTAATGCCCATATATTTAAAGTCAAGAATTATAAGTTAATTAATTAACATAAAAAATAATAATTCATGTACTATATGAATTCTAAAATACGAATTCTTTCTGGAAATTTAACTTCAGTACAAAGGAAATCCCAATATCATTTGGAATTATGCCAGATCAAGTAACAATTCTTTGTGCCATTACGAAAGTTATCTGAACAGGATAAATATTTGCCAACATGATATCTATGAATTATCCTTTGTGATATAGTTAACTTTCGAACATACGGATAACATTTTGGCCTCTAGTACAATACAAACTCCAATTTCACAAAAACAATTATTCAAATATGGATCAGTTAGGAATTTTGCCATAATTAGTATTGAAATTGAGATCAATAAAAAATTTTGGTTTTGCTAAAATTAATATAAAAATATACACCAATAAAAAAAATTGGATTATCTATTGAAATTATTATAGAAATTTAAGTAAATTACCAACAGCAGGTCATATTGTAATTAAAATTTCAACACTTTGCCGCAAGAAAAAAATCTGACAAAAATCAGTGGCATTGAAAATACCAAGAACATTGATTCTGAATAATAAAGGCCAAAAGTTATTAATAAATTGGTTTGAAAAGAAAAATGTTTAACATTTCAATAGAAAACTGTGATTAATTTTTCCATTTTTTCCCTTCATCTTATGGAAAGTATCCTCTGCCTTTTTTTTAAACAACATTTCTTTTGCATAATTGCTGAATTTTTTAAGGCTGTTTTATAACAATAAATATATTTTTAAAAAGATGTAGAACAGATGTAAAAACCCAAAAGGGCATACAGGAGAAAAATACAAAATTAAAAAAAAAATGAATAATTTATGAATATCAAAACATTTCTCAAATAAAAAAAATTACCTGAATGAAATAAAACAATTATTATTATCATTATTATTGTTGTTGATTTAAAAAGTTGAATCTTACAATTATTGAGATAGAAGAGAAAAATATTATTTATGAGAAAAAAATAAAACAAAAAACAAACGAAGTATGAATTTCAATATTGAGAAAAATAGTTTTCTTTTGAACTCGCCCATTTTTTAAAAAACTATTCTTTTAAAACTCGTATAGCAAAAAGTGAGGTAATTAATATGCTAAGCATCTTTAATTGCCAGGAATCATGTCGTTTAATCGAGGAGCCAAAAGGAATTCCTTCGGGAACAGAAACTTCAATCGTAGCAGCATCGGAGGCGGTGGAGGCGGCAATTTATCGGGACGCAATAGCATCGGCGGTAGCATAATGGGCAGTATGGGAGGATCATCCGGCGGCGGGGGTGGCGTAAATCCTTGGGAGAGTGGAATGATGCCCGGACGTGGCCTTCTCCCAACACCGAACAACAACCTCTCCCTAAGTTCGCCGCAAGCTCAGTTGGTCATCGCTAGCAATTTGCTCAGCAATCTTTTGCGCACGCAGCAGGACGTGCAACCGCAGGTAGCGATTTTAACTTTATCTTAAGGGGATGCTGGAACAGATTTTTTAACCGATTTTGGTCGGTAAAAATAGGCGATTTCGTAGCATACACTATTCATTGAAAATATGCTACAAATATACGTCAAATTTTGCAGGGATGTAATAAAAACATTCATGCTTGGGTGTCCGGTTGAATTACTGTTCAAAACATACAAGAAATGTAAGAAATTGTATATTACTGAACCTCTCAAAAACCAATATGGCCGCTCGAAATGTCAACAGGTCCTTTGAGGTAAGATATAAACGTTTCTGGAACTAAGATGTGTTAAATCAGACCGGACACCCATTCTTTGATTATTCCTGAGCCTTTAAAAACCGTCGGAATGTCGATTACCCAAACCAAATCCACGAATAGTGTATACTACGATTGCAAAGACTGATAGATTTTCGCACAGGCTCAGAGCTGGTAAAGAGCATGAATATAGTTCCGTCATTAGGAGACAGGTGGCGCTGTTTACTTTTGGCAAAAGCTCCGAGCCTCTGCAATGCGACCGTAGTATACACTATACATGGGTTTTGCTTGTGTAGTTAACATTCTGATGGTTTTGGAATATTTAGAAATCATCACAGAATTGACGTCCAGTCTGATTTTACATATCTAATTTCCAGTAACAATTATATCTTACAGCAAAGGTCTGTTGACATATGGTGTGCGGCCATTTTGCTTTCGCTATCTTTTGCCAAAAGTAAGCAGACTACTCTGTGCCACCTGTGTCCTAATCGGGAAACTTACCGACCAAAGTTGGTATCAAAATCTATTTTTTTTTCTGGAGCAGATTTTTTTACCGACTTTGGTCGGTAAAAATAGGCGATTTCGTAGTATACACTATTCATCGAAAATATGCTACAAATATACGTCAAATTTTGCAGTGATGTAATAAAAACATTCATGCTTGGGTGTCCGGTTGAATTACTGTTCAAAACATACAAGAAATGTAAGAAATTGTATATTACTGAACCTCTCAAAAACCAATATGGCCGCTCGAAATGTCAACAGGTCCTTTGAGGTAAGATATAAACGTTTCTGGAACTCAGATGTGTTAAATCAGACCGGACACCCATTCTTTGATTATTCCTGAACCTTTCAAAACCGTCGGAATGTCGATTACCCAAACCAAATCCACGAATAGTGTATACTACGATTGCAAAGACTGTTTGATTTTCGCACAGGCTCAGAGCTGGTAAAGAGCATGAATATAGTTCCGTCATTAGGAGACAGGTGGCGCTGTTTGCTTTTGGCAAAAGCTCCGAGCCTCTGCAATGCGACCGTAGTATACACTATACATGGGTTTTGCTTGTGTTGTTAACATTCTGATGGTTTTGGAATATTTAGAAATCATCGCAGAATTGACGTCCGGTCTGATTTTGCATATCTAATTTCCAGTAACAATTATATCTTACAGCAAAGGTCTGTTGACATATGGTGTGCGGCCATTTTGCTTTCGGTATCTTTTGCCAAAAGTAAGCAGACGACTCGGCGCCACCTGTGTCCTAATCGGGAAACTTACCGACCAAAGTCGGTATCAAAATCTATTCCAGCATCCCCTTAAGCGGATGCTGGAGCAGATTTTTTTTGCCGACTTTGGTCGGTAAAAATAGGCGATTTCGTAGTATACACTATTCATCGAAAATATGCTACAAATATACGTCAAATTTTGCAGGGATGTAATAAAAACATTCATGCTTGGGTGTCCGGTTGAATTACTGTTCAAAACATACAAGAAATGTAAGAAATTGTATATTACTGAACCTCTCAAAAACCAATATGGCCGCTCGAAATGCCAACAGGTCCTTTGAGGTAAGATATGAACGTTTCTGGAACTCAGATGTGTTAAATCAGACCGGACACCCATTCTTTGATTATTCTCGAACCTTTCAAAACCGTCGGAATATCGATTACCCAAACCAAATCCACGAATAGTGTATACTACGATTGCAAAGACTGATAGATTTTCGCACAGGCTCAGAGCTGGTAAAGAGCATGAATATAGTTCCGTCATTAGGAGACAGGTGGCGCTGTTTGCTTTTGGCAAAAGCTCCGAGCCTCTGCAATGCGACCGTAGTATACACTATACATGGGTTTTGCTTGTGTAGTTAACATTCTGATGGTTTTGGAATATTTAGAAATCATGACAGAATTGACGTCCGGTCTGATTTTACATATCTAATTTCCAGTAACAATTATATCTTACAGCAAAGGTCTGTTGACATATGGTGTGCGGCCATTTTGCTTTCGCTATCTTTTGCCAAAAGTAAGCAGACTGCTCGGCGCCACCTGTGTCCTAATCGGGAAACTTACCGACCAAAGTTGGTATCAAAATCTATTTTTTTTTTTGGAGCAGATTTTTTTACCGACTTTGGTCGGTAAAAATCGCCTATTTTTACCGAGTCGGTATCAAAATCTATTCCAGCATCCCCTTAAAGAAGAATAGTACTTTGGCGTATACGTACAAAAAAGCAAACTTTCAGCGGATTTTTTAATTTCCGGTTTTTTCTACGTTTGTCACATACTACTTTCTGTAACAAATGCACAAAAACTCACCCTTTTCGAGATGACGCTGAAATTCAAGGTGGCAGATCGTGTTAGCAGACGCCGTAAGTTGTTAAACCGGGAAAAAGAATTAGTAACATTTACCTCGCAGCTGCGAGGACAATTTGTTTGAATCAAACGAGCCATATTTGAATCAACTATACCGACGTTGTTTTAATAAAATTGGTATGTTTGTGTCTAAAGTGCTGTTAAAAAAACATAATTTCTTTATAATCGGTTGCTCCTGAAATGCTGTATTGATTATCACAAAAAAAAATGTTTTCGCGAAAGCTGAGCGTTGTGTGATGACATTAAGTACTGCCGCATCAAGGCCAAAATTCATTATAAAAACGGCGATTTTTTGGAATTTTTTTGTTGTCGTCTTAAAGCTCTCATGGAGATTATGGTTGCTTTCGATAGACTATCAAATTGTGTAAAGCTAGAAACATGTTCGATAATATTTAGTACCGCCGCATCGACATTGAAGTTAACAAAATAAAAAATGAAATCCTATAAAATATTGAAATATTCATCTGCTCATCGACTATTTCGCGCGTTTTCAAATGACAAAATGGCTCCTGAAACGGGAGTCCTGTATGATCAAATTTAGTACTGCCGCATCGATATCGCAGTTTCCCAAAATTCGAAAATCGCTTATCACCATCATGATTATGACCATACATGACTCCCGTTTCAAGAGCCATTTTTTCATTCGAAATCGCACGAAATAGTCGACGAGCATACGAATATTTCAATGTTTTAAAGGATTTAATTTTTTGTTTTTGTTAACTTCAATGTCGATGCAGCAGTACTAAACATTATCGAACATGTTTCTGCCTTTACACAATTTCATAGTCTATCGAAAGTAACCACAATCTCCATGAGCGCTTCACCACGGCAAAAAAAAAAATTCTAAAAATCGCCGCTTTTCATGGATTTTGGCCTTGATGCGGCAGTACTTAATATCATTGCACAACTCCCAGCTTTCGCAAAAACATTTTTCTTGTGATAATCAATACAGCATTTCAGGAGCAACCGATTGTAAGAAAATTATGTTTTTTTAAACAGCCCTAGTGTACAGCAATCACCAGCAACAAAACATTGGTTCAAAATGGATCCAAAAAAATATTTCTTCCATTTAATCGTATGAATTCGCAAAAGAACAGAAAATACACACGTCATTGTTAGGCGTATGTAAAACATCAGCAATAGTAATAAAACATATTTATCCATTTGTTCGACGTAAAAATAAAAAAATAATAGTCATATGCCAGCCGTTGATTAAATATTTTCCGGTTAAATATTATCGATAGCCGCGGATTTTACCCAGCTAAATATCCAAGTATTGAACTGGTTATTTACCAGGCTCGCATCGCTAAACTCAAGTGAGTGAAAGGGTTAAAAACGCAAGCGAAACGAAAGCAACGCTCGCTGATGGCGCTGTAGTAACTTTCCAGACATTTTAAACCTACACAGCAAAATTCGGAATATTGGGATAAAATTAATTACGGTGCTATAAGTATAGTAGTGTAAAAATAATTCAAATAATATCAATAACTCGATAAAGGCATATCTCTCAATAACTACAGCAATCAAAAAACCAAGAAATAATATTGTTACGACCGAGGGAATGAATTAAGCGGATATTTGTTTGTGGGGCGGATATTATTAATTACAAATAGTTCTATTTATCTTTAACGCTTTTGTTCGCACGTTTGCTCGCAGTCCAAGTCCTGTCAAGACTTTCTTCTGTCACGTTTACTGTGAAGTATATCAAGTATTCGTTTGTCGATTGTCATACCGTGTGTTCCTATAAGACCTAATCTCTATATTCATAACAATATATTAGTCAATGTGACTTTTCGTCGTTAGTAAAGGGCTTGAAGCCTAATTCACCGTTGTTTCTCACTTAACTCACCCGATTCACCGAATCAGTTCCAAGTAGTGTAGTAAAAGCGTGTAACAAAGAAACCAGAATGTTAAAAAAAATGTACTCGAAAGTAATTGCGGCAATTTACGCATGTATTTTTTCGCACACCTAAAAAAAAAGCACCAGCTTTGCTATATTTCACAAACACGGAAAAGGGCACCTTTTATGCATCTATTACAAAAAGAAAATATCCTAGATAACCAAGCGCCACGAAATGGACGCAGGAACGCCATAAAAGCGATACAAAACGCACAATACCATCATAAACAGATGCTTAGTAATTTGTATTGTTGAAATACACGAAATACACCCTTAAGGGTGCCGTAATGCAGAGCAAATTTTTCTTTCTTTCAATTAATCGTTATTATCACTATTTTTAGCTTTTACAATCATTTGGCGTATTCAGAAGTTGAAAAAATTATAATTTGGATACATGAAAATGATACAAAATAAAATATCGTATGAACAGTGATTTATTTGTCCGTTTCATGGCGCTTGCCTATCTGGATTAATATGATTGATAGAAAGCAAATGTTAGTCATTTCACCATTTTAATATAATGGCGAAAGATATTGTCATCCAAAAAGGTTCCGTCGTTGCTGAGTCTCAGCAACACCCTTAATGGCCCTGGACCCAATTTCGGCGGGCAACAAAACTTCGGACCTGGACGCTTCAACGATCGACCGATGCGACATCCCATGAAGAACCAACGTCCCCAACCGTACAACAAGGTATGAAAATTTGTGTAAAGCTCTTAACCCGTTAGCGGAAAACACCTTGTTGTTCATTGATTTTTCAATTTTTTTTTCCGAAAACTTAAACTTTTCATGACAATAAACACCGTCAAACACTTAATAATACTACAAAATCAAAATTAGTATGGGTAAATTCGAGTTCGAAGGAAGACATTTTTGTCCAAGCTTTGCTTTGATCAGTAGCAGGTTAAAATAATCCATTTTTTTTTTCAATGTTAAATAAAGCATGGAGGCGGATCAGTTTTTTAAGAATAAAATTTTATTGCCAGAGATTTTACAGCCAAAGTCCTCTTTTTGTGAGAAGTAGCGGTCTATTATTTCCATTTTTTACTCGAGGACTGGAGACAACGTTTTTAATTTGACTTTACAACATTTTTCACTGAAATTTCGATAATTTGTTAAACAATTTTTGAAGATATTTCGCGGAATCGAAATTCCTTTATATACAAGCTGAAATACTGACTTCGGTTTATTAATATTTACGAATGAAATTAATCTCTTAAAAGCTTTTTTTTTTCGTAAAATGGAACGCATTCTCAAATTTCGCTTAGTCAGGAAATCTGTTCAGATTAGATGGAATATCCCATAATATTTCTGAATGTACTCAAGTAAATATCTATAAAATCCTGAGGTGAAAAGCAACAATTAGATATGTCGGATTTACTTCACAGAAGAATAAGTTTTTAAAACTTTGGCACATGCTGAAATTTAAAAAGAAATTTGGCAAAAAAGAAATTGAATCCTCGAGTAAAAACCCCAAGGCCTCGTGTATTATTTGTCGTAAATGTTTTAATTTTAGTTGTTAAAAAAACTCATTTTCCGTTAGTCATTCGGTACCTGAAAGAAATGTAGAGCGATTGGAATTTCCGCTTAAGTCGAAATAAAAAGCCGCCTCATCGTCTCAAAAACTAATTCATCGATTTGTTCGAGATATTCCAAGTAAATGAGGCCGTACAACGGATAAATAGAGAGTCGAATGCGCGTCCGAACATCGCTTTCAAGCAAACAGGGCGCATGAAAGTAAAAAAAACGTCGTCCACAGTGATCGTGACGAGAAAATAAATAACCATACGTGGCACACTCGCATCCTTATCGTAGAGCACGAGTGTTTGCCACGGAATCGATACTCCAATTTTCATTGATGGGTCGATATATCCCTAAGGGGATCCCAATTCTAAAGCCCGTGAGACAAAAATATTGAATCTCATTTCTCGTTTATTAAATCAAAGTACCACTAATTTCACAAAATACCCGCCTCCAATCATGGTAAAGCATGGTCAAATATCACAAACGATTTATCGTATTTACTGTTCAGAAAGATCGACGTTTATCCACGACGTCACTTTCCCTCCCGAAAGGTTCGCCGAAGCACGTCTTTTTTCCTTCTTCCCAATAAAATGATAAGATTGAGTCTAAGCTAACGCGAACCTGCGAATTTCAAATTTGTAAATAGTTTTAAAAAATTTTTTAATTGAAAAACAAAAGGTAACTCGTCGTTAAATCCTTACTCTTATCAAAACAGCAATTAATACCTCAAGAAATACCGAAAGAATATGCTTTATTCACTATCCCTATTGTATAAACTGTGATTGACGGGATCCAATTGGATCCGGCAATTAGATCACAGTAAAATATCATAATTTTCATGACGCAATTGGTCGGATTTTGACCTACGTGATAATAGATGGGCAATCGAGCCCGTGACGCCGTCGCCGGGCGACGTGGCCCATCCGCACAACAATCTCGTGCGCCCCAGTCCGCCAACCAGCGTAACAATGGAAACCAAAATCAGCATCGCAACGATAAAACTTCTAAACCAAATCCTGCCTCTAAACAAAATCAGACCGTCAAAAAGGAACAGCAGGAAGTTAAGACCTCTGATAAAGAGAAGGCTGAAACACACGTCGCGAAAAGGTAAGCTCTCGCCTGGTGAATTCCGAATATACACGCGCAAAAAACAAACAAACAATCAACAATCAACAACAACAACAACAAAATACGTCTTCGAAGCTTCATGTAAGACTCGTTCTGCTATCTGTGATTTTTTTAAATTGTACAGCAAAATTCTGTTGGCTGTCTTGTTCTCTAATTTCGTTATCGAATCGACAAACTCTAACTACTCGACAGACGTTATTTTTAAGATAAGTCTTTTAATCGTTTCTCCATTTTGTAAGTTTATTGTGTGTGTTTTTTAATGAACTTAAATACGCTTCTTCGCGTAATTATCCTCATCTATGGTCTGTCGTTTCGCAATACTCGTCGCAAAAAATAACTCTCGAATTGGTGCGATTTTTTCGGATAACGAGATATTCCCGAATTCGCTATCGAGATGTTGGTTGCACTTGGCTACAATGGCCGGAGAGTTTTTCACTTCTAGAATTGCCAGACCAATTAGTACGAACAGTCGGTCGTTATCGATCTTTTATCAGCCCCTTCCCTCGGGTAGACGATCGGCAGGCAACGAAAAATGTCTCCTCCTCAACGTCGGAAGGTTCATTTGGCTTAGTTTAGATTCGAGACAGGGAATACCGAGATCATCGAACGATTCTTCGTCGTCGTTTGAACGGATCGCGCTCAACGATACGTTCAAAATTTACGATGAAAAATTAAATAAACATTATTTCGTGATTTTAAAGTCGAAGCCTATTATCCATTTTTAAGTATTATTACGAAAACAATATTAAAGTACTAATTTACTGTGTTGTCACATTCGTTCAAATGGGCTTTAATTATTTGTCAACTTAACGACGCTTCGCAAATACATTCTCACCCTAACACAAAACGAAAAATGTATTCCCCAAAGTAATTCTGTATTTTGCGACAAAAATAAAATCTTCATACTAAAACAAAGCTATTATATTATAAAAATCGCAGAGAACTTTCTTGCAATTCATTTTTAATAAACGTATAATTTGTAAATAAATTTTGCAACAATTTTTAAATGCCGATTTTCAATCATTTTTGCTTGGGAGAAATATTTTAAAATACCATGCTTGAAACGCTTGAAACAAAGCAATAAATGTTATTAATATAATAAATTAATGCTAAAAATAAAGCAAATTAGTGATTATGACCGAGTGTGACAACCCAGCGATAAATAAAAGTAATAGATGTATTCATTAAGAAGATTTTTCAAGTAATCGTGGTGCTCGTACGTAATCGATACGGTAAAAAAAACGAAATCGGAATGCTGATTGTCGAGTAGTGGTGCTAATGTTGTGATAAATACCTGTTCAATTAGCGACGAGAGCGAGGGAGGAGAAGAGAAGAAGCGTGACTGGAAGGATGAAAAAAAAGAGGGTGAAGTTAGTCAAATGGAAGTGACCGACGCTGAAGAGAAGGCGAAGGAGTCTGGGAACGAGGATGCTGACAAGTCAAGTTCAGGGGACAAGAAAGCTGAGGAGGGCCAAGGTGGCGGAAAAAAATCGGCTTCGCGACATGCGGAGAGCCGTTATTCCGCTGTGCCCATGAGTCATATGTTTTGTCACGTTTGTAACAAACATATGTGGGATGGATTTGTAAGTTCGATATATTTTTATTTATATATTTCCCATCGAATATTTTGCCGTTTTAGTAAATGTGTCTTATACGATTTTTCTAACTTTTAGTCTTTCGAAAATCATTTACGCGGACGTGCTCATCAACTGATGATGGACAAACTGGACGAGTCGTACAAGCTTAAAGTTGACTTGATGAGACATGAGCTTAGAGTTGCGGAAGAACAACGCGAACTCAGTCTGACGAATTCTAAACGCCGGGGCAAGAAGGTAAACATCCTTTATTTCTAAATTTTAAATAAGCATTGCATTATTTCTGTATTATTATCATATTAATACGATTTAAAATATGGCTTAAATTTTTGCCAAGTCATTCGCTTTTGTTCCTATTTATCGGTGGGAATATTTACCTTTATGGAATTTATAATCGAAATATAATCGACAATTTTTTATTTCAATGGCGGTATTCATGCGCTGTAGCAAATCAACAAAAATGCTAGGAATAAAGTACACATAACATTAGTTTAGATGACAACCTATCATTACGGATGATTTATTTTCTTTTCATGTGTTAAAATAGCTACTGTACATGAGTTATCTGTAAACTATTATTTTCATTATTATCACTATTATTTTTAATATCGATACAAACTGTATATATGAATATGTTTGAGTGTATATAAAGAATAAGGGATCTTCTCCGTGAATAAATAAATAAAATGTTTTTCAGGTATCCGTTGATCTTAGTGTTCGCGAATACTGCACGATGTGTGATCTGAATTTCTTCGGAACGTTGTCGAGTCACCGCAAAAGCGACAAGCATCAACAGCTGAAGACTTTCCTCCATCCACGTTGCTTCCCTTGCATGAAGGAATTCCCTTCGCGAATCGAATACGATGAGCATTGCCTCACTCCTGGCCACATGAAAAATTCGGCCCAGAATGAGGAGCAGCGAAAGAACAAGAAAAAAGGTAATTCAATGAATAATAGGAGGTGCTAATTGATTTCTCTGAAATTGGAAGAAAATTAAGGGGATGCTGGAGTAGATTTTTTTAGCGACTTTGGTCGGTAAAAATCAGCGATTTCGTAGTGTACACTATTCATCGAAAATATGCTACAAATGTACGTCAAATTTTTCAGGGATGTAATAAAAACATTCATGCTTGGGTGTCCGGTAGAATTACTGCTCAAAACGTACAAGAAATGTAAGAAATTGTATATTACTGAAACGCTCAAAAACCAATATGGCCGCTCGAAATGTCAACAGGTCCTTTGAGGTAAGATATAAACGTTTCTGGAACTCAGATGTGTTAAATCAGACCGGACACCCATTCTTTGATTATTCCTGAACCTTTCAAAACCGTCGGAATGTCGATTACCCAAACCAAATCCACGAATAGTGTATACTACGATTGCAAAGACTGTTTGATTTTCGCACAGGCTCAGAGCTGGTAAAGAGCATGAATATAGTTTCGTCATTAGGAGACAGGTGGTGCTGTTTACTTTTGGCAAAAGCTCCGAGCCTCTGCAATGCGACCGTAGTTTACACTATACATGGATTTGGCTTGTGTAGTTAACATTCTGATGGTTTTGGAATATTTAGAAATCATCACAGAATTGACGTCCGGTCTGATTTTACATATCTACTTTCCAGAAACAATTATATTTTACAGCAAAGGTCTGTTGACATATGGTGTGCGGCCATTTTGCTTTCGGTATCTTTTGCCAATAGTAACCAGACTACTCGGCGCCACCTGTGGCTTAATCGGGAAACGTACTGTTGAAATATCAATTTAATATCAGAGAGAGGGCAGCTGATCACTATTTCATACTTCTTTGTTTCTATATCTTTTGTTTTTGTTTATCTTCCTGCTCGCTTCAGCTGTCTTCTTCGTTAGTTGGTTGTCGTTGTATCATCAAATAAAACGCACGCTGTTTGAAATCGGTCATTTATAATTTCCTAATAGACATGCTCTGCTAATACGTACCGACCAAAGTCGGCAAAAAAAATCTATTCCAGCATCCCCTTAAGGGGATGCTGGAATAGATTTTGGTACCGACTTTGGTCGGTAAGTTTTTCGATCAGGACACAGATAGCTCCGACGTAGTTTGTTTATTTTTGGCAAAAGATACTGAATCTCCCGAAAAGCAATATGACCGCACACGATATGTCAGCTGACCTTTGCCGTAAGATGTAATTGTTACTGGAAATTAGATGTGTAAAATCAGACCGGACGTCAATTCTGTGATGATTTCTGAATATTCGAAAACCATCAGAATGTCAAATACACACGCCAAATCCATGTATAGTGTATACTACGGTCGCGTTGCAAAGGCTCGGGGCTTTTGCCAAAAGAAAACACACTACATCGGCGCCACTTGTGTTCTAATCAGGAAACTTCATTCGCGCTCTTCTTGACCCACTCTGATCGCGAACAGACTACGTGAACGTAGTCTGGGTTTTGCGTGGATTCCGTTTGTGTAATTGACTTTTCGACGCTCGTAGAATATGCAGAGAACGCTAAAGAATGGACGTACATTTTGATTTAACGTATGTGAGTTCCAAAATCTTTTATATCTTATCAAACAGGCGATGCTGTCAAACCCTGGGGCCATTTTGATTTCGGGAGATTAAGTAATATACGATTTTTTTTTCATTTATTGTACGTTTTCACCAAATATTCGAATGTACGTTCACTCGTTTATGTTGATATTACAATCGCGTACAATTTGAAGCATGTACGTAGTGTATTAAGGTGATGTGACACATGTTCGAAAACTGCTGGGAAACTACAATCGGTATAAAAAACTGTAATCAAAACTACTCAGTGGTCATCACAATATTTTAGATGAAAAAAAATATAGGTTTTACTCCTTCGTAGATAGACGAAGTCAAAGCTAATTTGCTTTTGTCTGAAATATTAACCGGCTTTGAGTAGATTTGATTACAGTTTTCGATACCGATTGCAGTTTTCGAACATGTGTCACATTACCTTAACGAAGAATACTCAGAACTACGAAAAAGCCTGTTTTTACCGACCAAAGTCGATAATAAAATCTACTCCAGCATCCCCTTAAAATGATGTACTACTGCTCGGTCGGTAACAAAAACTGTAAAGCGTTGTTCTTGGTCACAATTGATGTTTCAGGCAAAATACGAGAAGTATTGACTGCATCTTGGCACTCTGCAGTCAGTACTTCTCGACTTTTAATCGAAAAATCAACCGTGGCGAAGAATAACACTTCGGGAAGATTCAACTATTTCACTCGCACTTATGGCGATCTGAGAGAGACAGACGACATGTAGCACATCACCTTAACCCAATACGTTAAATTAATTTCAGACAAATTGGCGAAAGGTGAGTCGGAGGTACGTACTGCAGAGGATGAAGAAAAAGACTCTGGCCCGGACCCAAAATCTTCCGACAAGGAAGAGGAATTGCCGGAAAATAGCGAATTTATTACTGACATAACCGACGACGTTACTCTCGCGAATAACAAGGTTCCGTCGCTCAAACAATGTCGCCAAAATCAACTGATCGTCGGTGAGCTTCCGAAATATCTTTCTTTTTTTCGCACGAATTTTCGAATTATCGATTGCTTAAATAGTAATATAAGGGAGATCAAAGCGATTATTGAAAATATTCTTCCAAAATTGTAGGTAAATCAATGGTGAAGGAAGCTCAAGGCTACCACTGCGAAAAGTGCCGACGATTTATGCTCACCGAAGTCGACATGACCGCCCATCTTCGTAGCATCACTCACTACAGGAACTTTGTCCAAGAAATAAAAGCTTTAACCGCTACCGCGGAAGCTGCGGCTAAACCGGAAACCGAAGAGGCTACGGTGAGTCTATCTTTACTCTCCTCGTGTTAAAATTAATTTTAATCAATTTTCTTTGTTTAATCCCCATCCACTATTGAAACATGTGTCAAAACCAGAGTTGTAAATCCCCATTAATTCATGAGATATAGTTTACAGTACAAGTTGTTTTGTAATTATGATTTCATAATAATAATATGTAGTGATTATAAATCAGAGTGTAAACATCTGGACAGATGATAAAAATACTGATTTTCGCTTTGATATTGCAAGAAATAGTGGAAAAAATGGAAAAATATAAGTAATGCATTACTTATTTTTTCAAAAGGATTACCGTGAATTTTTATTGAAAAATAATACATTTTGCAGCTATTCCAAAGTTTAATCATCGTATTAAAATCACTACATGTTATTATTATAAAATCATAATTATAGAGCTAATCCTGTCATCATCATTATTTCTATAAGTATTAGGCATTTACAACTCTGGACAAAACATGCCAACAATCTTTGACCCGTAACAACGTTCGAAAATAGTTCAGACATATTTTCAAAAAATCCAAAGAGGATTTCGAATTTTATACACTTTTATCCCTCGGGACTCCAATCTCTCAAGCCTTCGGAACACCTGTTCCTCGGGACCGTCCAATGACTCCGAATTCTACAATCTCTCGGGACTTTAATATCCCTCAGAAGACCTTCCACTTCCTCAAAAAGCTCCTCTCTCTCAAAAAAATCTCTCTCAACAAGAGATGTGAGCAGTCAATGTTATTGGCAATTTTACTGTATTTCTAAAAATGGTACATGATCGTTTTTAAATTATCACATTGGTTGATAAATCATATGGTCTCACAGTGATTTAAAATATCACCAAAACAAACTGAATGTACAAAAAAATATTACGGCAATTCGTCTAAAAAAAATTGATACCGCTAAGCTCAAAATTATATTGGTGAAGGTCGCCACTTTTTAACCGGTAATTTCACATTTAAATACGTTAATTTCATATATTTTACGGTGAATTTACTAACAAATGTTGTTACTGATTTTTTCACATCGAGACAGGTAATTTTCATCAATTTTTACAGTAAATTTACGATTTGCCTGACGATATTTTCACAATACGAAATTTGGAGAAAAAAAAATGACTGTAAAATACATTATTTTAACGGTAAATTAACCGAAAATTAAAATACCGGGTTTTCCAAATTTCTACCTGCGATTCTCTCTTATCGCTCAAAAATAATCCAGAAAGAAAAATATTTCGAGTCCCTTTGATATATATATATGTACATAAATTAGTTTTTGTATTAATTATTCCCGAGATTTAGCAAAAATCAATATGTACTTACCTTCATTTTCAGTCGCATGACAAAATTGTAATTAAAGAAGAGCAGGACGACGACTACGAGGGTGACTGGAAGCGCCGTAAGGTGGAGCATTCGATCGACGACGATTCGCCGGCGAAGGATGATAAAGACGAGAGTACTGTCAACGACTCGTCGAAAAAACTCGACGGTGATGACAAATATGATCCTCTCGAGGCGGACGCCGAATCAGAGGACGAAGGAGGCGATAAAGAGGTGAAGCCGGAAGCTGAAATGGATGTAGACTCGGAGAAAGACACACCGGTTGATAAAATGTGGGCGGAAATCGACAACGACGACGTTCGGGAGATCGGCAATCTCATTGACGATGACGGCGAGGAAAGGGAAATTATGGATGACTCGATCGAGGAAGTAGAGGAACCTGTGAAGGAACCTGTAAAGGAGCCTGTAAAAGAGCCGGTAAAAGAGCCGATAAAAGAGCCTGTAAAAGAGCCGGTAAAAGAGCCTGTGAAAGAAGCTGTAAAAGAGCCTGAAAAAGAAGCTGTAAAAGAGCCTGTAAAAGAAGCTGTAAAAGAACCGGTCAAGGAAGTTAAAGTGGTAAAGGAAGTCAAGGAACCAAAAGAGGACCCAAAAGAAGTTAAGGAGGTTAAGGAGCCGGTAAAAGCGAAGGAACCGGAAAAACCGAAACCTCAGCCACAGACACCACAAACACCTAAAGTAACGCAGGCTCCGCCAGCATCGCAGACGCCTCAGAAAAAAGACGATCTTCCGGCGACTCCTGAAGTCACAGCAAAGGTGGAAAAACCAGCGCCGACACCATCACCGCAAGCTAAATCTTCCCCGGCTCCTCAGATTAATACACCGCCCGCAAAACAGGTGGGAACTCCTCGCGGTCGTGGAGCCTACGGTGCTCGTGGTCGCGGAACACCGCGCGCCCGAAGATCCCGACGATAAACGTCCAGACAATGTTCTATTATATATAACCTAAGATTAATGGCGATTCGCTCGGTAAAACGTAACGAAAAGATTCTAATCGGGCACGACGTGAATTCTTGATATCCAACGTAAGATTGAAACTTAATTGTATAAATACACAACGTAATGCCAAGTATTTGCATTAAAAAATCAAGAGATTTTCATTACTGTTCGCGATATTAATTTACGAAGAATAAAAATTGCGTTCGCGGTCTTTAAAAAAAATTGTCTTTTTTTTTAGTTCATGACGAATCCTGGAATTACGGATTTTAGGATAGTATTCGCGGACAATGAGTTGCAATACATCTTTCGATTGTCTCAACGCTAAACGTCGAAACTTAAGAGATCGCAGTTTTACGATTTTTCGATCAATTTTTCAGATGCAGAATTACATATTGCATCACCGAATGTAACGTGGAAACGGCCGGATATTGTTATTATATTAGCCGTGTAAAAACGTGTCGATTCTGACGAAAATATGAAACATCTGTAGATGTAAGATTTTCATTCCAGTAAAAAAATCTGAACGATTAAAATAAAAAGTATACATTTTTTTCATTTCATATCCTCCCTTTTTCTCACACACTCAATTCGATATTAAGAGTATTGGATTTTAGGAGGTCAATTTTCTGGTGTCTATATTGCTACTCCAACTGCAGATGGGTTTGAAGAAATTCGTCAACCGAATCCGTGTCCCACTTGTGGATGTCCAATACATCCTCCAGCTTGTTATCATTGTCGTACAACTTGATTATCGGATCCAAACCACGAACGTACTTGATGTGCAGGTTTTTATACTTGCTGGGACGATCACTCTTTATGAAAGCTGCAACAATTTTTATCAAGTCTTTAGTTCATAAAATCAATGAAATTTTCAAACTGTCTCATACATTTTGCGACACCCCGGTAAAAATATATTATAGCGATTGATAGAGATCAATAGAATTTGAATGGGATTTAATCGTATGTTATCATCTCTATCTATTCGGACTTTGATTAATTTATACAAACTGAATCGTTGTTATTAGTTTCTTTTAATTTTCGTTTTCTATTGGTTAAATACGATAGATACGTTATCGGGATGTGAAGGATCCTCTCCGACTTGCCCTGTAATTGAATATATGAGTGTACCACTAAAAGACACTCTATGTGAATTTTTTCAGATTTTTAAAAATAATTTTTCAGGAAATGGCTTTTTTTATTCAAGTGCAAATATCTCAGAATTTTTAAATTACTGAAAAAAAAAGTCTGCACATAAAAGTTGTTGTTTATTGTTAGCTTTCCAATGGAATATTCCAAATAATTGTCACGTTCCTGTGAGTATGATTTTTTTTCCGAAAAATGGGGGAATTATTTTTTAATTAAAAGAAATCATATATTTTTTTACCGGAAAAAATTACAGAGTATTGCTATATGAATGTTGATACCACAAAAAAATCGCCAGAATGGCACCGATCGATCTTCTGGTATTAATAAATGCATTTGTGTGAAAGTTCCGAAAAACGGGGGCATTATTATTTTTTTGATAAAAAAAAGGTTACTTTTTTTTGGCTAATAAAATTACAGAGTATTCTTGCATGACTGTATACATTGCAAAAAAATCATCAGAGTGGCAAGGATCGAGCTTACGGTATTTAAAAAAATTATTCGTGTATTTTTTTGCAATATAAATTTGTTATTTACACTCGGACTAAATGATGAGTGGTTTTCCACTCATCATTTAAACTTCAAATGAATGATGAGTGTATAAAAAATCATTATTTAAACCAGAATAAATTGTGAGTGAAAAACCACTCATAATTCATTTCGAGTTTGAATAATGAGTGAAAATCCACTCATTATTTTTTTTTCTTTAAGGTAGTATGAGCACAGACTTCACGATCAGAGAGAAAAGTGATTGTTTAATATGCTATAGAATAAGTTCAGAGGATGCTGTCTGTAAAATTTCAAACCATTTTACCGATCATTTACAATAATAGTTAATGTGCAAAATTGGGAAATTTAGTACATGTTATATACGGAAATTGCCCTGATAACACTTTGAGACCGAAATAACCATTCTTCAAATTCAGACACCGCCGTAAATAAAAGCTCGAAATACCGAGAAAACTGCTACGAACACGTACGTCCCTTAAAAAATATATGTTACCGAATATTTCGAATAGATATCATCGATTAAATTGACGAGTTTTCGCGAACCGGCATCAAACTGCCGGAAAACTAAAAAAATATATTATAGAGATTGATAGAGATCAATAGAATTTGAATGGGATTTAATCGTATATTATCATCTCTATTCGGACTTTGATTAATTTATACAAATTGAATCGTTGTTATTAGTTTCTTTTAATTTTCGTTTTCTATTGGTTAAATACGATAGATACGTTATCGGGATGTGAAGCATTCTCTGTCAATTGAGCTACTTTTTTTTCGACGCTCTCCGATTTGCCCTGTAATTGAATATATGAATGTACCACTAAAAGACACTCTATGTGAATTTTTTCAGATTTTAAAAAATAATTTTTCAGGAAATGGCTTTTTTTATTCAAGTGCAAATATCTCAGAATTTTTAAATTACTGAAAAAAAATGTCTGCACATAAAAGTTGTTGTTTATTGTTAGCTTTCGAACGGAATATTCTAAATAATTGTCACGTTCCTGTGAGTATGATTTTTTTACCGAAAAATGGGGGAATTATTTTTTAATTAAAAGAAATCATATATTTTTTTACCGGAAAAAATTACAGAGTATTGCTAGATGACTGTTGATACCACAAAAAAATCGCCGGAATGGCACCGATCGATCTTCGGGTATTAAAAAATGCATTTGTGTGAAAGTTCCGAAAAACGGGGGCATTATTATTTTTTTGATAAAAAAAAAGGTTACTTTTTTTTGGCTAATAAAATTACAGAGTATTCTTGCATGACTGTATATATTGCAAAAAAATCATCAGAGTGGCAAGGATCGAGCTTACGGTATTTAAAAAAATTATTCGTGTGGAAGTTTCGAAAAACGGGGGAATTATTTTTTTTTATACCGAAAGCTCGATCCGTACCACTCTGATGATTTTTTTGCAATATAAATTTGTTATTTACACTCGGACTAAATGATGAGTGGTTTTCCACTCATCATTTAAACTTAAAATGAATGATGAGTGAATAAAAAATCATTATTTAAACCAGAATAAATTGTGAGTGAAAAACCACTCATAATTCATTTCGAGTTTGAATAATGAGTGAAAATCCACTCATTATTTTTTTTTTTTAAGGTAGTATGAGCACAGACTTCACGATCAGAGAGAAAAGTGATTTTTTAATATGCTATAGAATAAGTTCAGAGGATGCTGTCTGTAAAATTTCAAACCATTTTACCGATCATTTACAATAATAGTTAATGTGCAAAATTGGGAAATTTAGTACATGTTATATACGGAAATTGCCCTGATAACACTTTGAGACCGAAATAACCATTCTTCAAATTCAGACACCTCCGTAAATAAAACCTCGAAATACCGAGAAAACTGCTACGAACACGTACGTCCCTTAAAAAATATATGTTACCGAATATTTTGAATAGATATCATCGATTAAATTGACGAGTTTTCGCGAACCGGCATCAAACTGCCGGAAAACAGTTGACTATAGCGTATCCACGCGTTCCTTGATTAGCCAAATGGCGGCCGGCTGGACAATCTGAGTCAAATGACATTCTTATTTAAACTACTACCATTTTATAAATATACACACCTTATCATCACACACACTTCATAATTTTTCTCTCTTTATATTGTGATTTTTAAAATAGCGAAATGTGTGATACTTCGCTTTTTCCCCATAATAAAAAATATGGACTTTCTATTGACTAGGTACTCCGCTCATACTACCTTAAATACATTTTGCCCATCCCTGATCATGTTTCCAATTTTTTTTTTTCAAGACTCGTATGTTCTTTTTATCTTATGGGAGATTTGGCACCAATTTACTTTTTCGCTGACCAATTTTGAGATTCCACGACGTTTCCCTGATTCCCTGACCAATTTTGTTTTTCTCTGCCTTTTACCAGTTTTCCCTGACTGCAAATACGCTTTTATTGAGTCCTTGAACTACCAAATTGTTAAAGAGACCCTACAGACTGAAACTTATAAATCACAACAGTTTGAAATGAGACATTTTTTACTGGTACCTTGAATCTGTGGATAGGCTCCAAATTTGCAGGTGCAGACTTCGAGCACAGCTTTAGGATAACGTTTTAGGCCAAGGGCATCGTCATCATCATCTTTTATACAGCACTCTCTACATTTACCACTGTGATAAAAATTTTAAATAAATGAGATATGATAAATAGTCTATACATTGATTGGCCACAGAAGACATAGATGTTGCTTGCACTTACTAGACATTCTCCAAGTTGAATTGGTTCAATTTTTCGCACGTCGAGCACAACAAGTTTGGTTTGTTGAATCCAAGGGTTTTACAGTCTTCGACAGAAAAATGAGCTAGCGCAAACCCAAACTGTTGAGTAGGAAAAATTACATATGAATAGATAGATAGATGATTTATTTATTATGCGCTCTGGGACAAATCAAGGACTTGGACTCATTACATTTGGCTGGCTGCATTTTGTGTTTACAGCTTATTCACAGTTATAAGTTTATTTAATCGTGGCTTTATATAAATAAAAGAAAGTGTAGAAAAAGACTTTCATAAAAAAATAGTATAAGGAATTTAGGTTAGAAATAGCGACGCATAAGAATAATTATTTGTGGTCGTTAATGATGCTATAGTTACAACAGAAATAACGAAGAGTATAGCAAAAAAAACCAAAGTAGAGTCAACAGTAGAAAAGAACGTAGTGGGAGTAAAATTTATCAGGGAATTGAGGTTATGTGACAAATATTATTAGGGTTATGTGACACATCGACAACTCGTCTTTATGAGTGCGAAAAACATAGTATTTGATCACATTTAGCGATATTAAATTTACAGAAAAGTAACAATTTGATTTTCAGGCAGAATGTATCAACGCTTGTGACGCGAACTTTTTTAATAAGTTGAACTTTAAACTAGAATAGTAAAAAAAAAAGAACCGGAAAAAAAGTATTTTTTTTTTGTTAGATCGCCTGGACTCATTGTAAAATGTAAATCTGTGGAAGTTGTTTTACCATTAAACTAAACGTGATTATTTGACGGAAACTCTTTACGTCCAGCGTCGTCATCTTCGGGCAGCGAGTATTTGTACTATAGTTCACAACATGCGTTTGTAGAACTGACAAGTCGGCAAGTGGTGTGTTTACACTGATTGTTAAGGAGATTGAGCTTTGCGCGCTAGTCAAATCAGTGCTCAATTTTTAAAAACGTCTGTCCTTAGAGTTTCGATTTTTTGTTTGTTTTTAATACAAGCACTCCATGGATTTGAATGCAACTCGGCTTAATTATATCTCGTGTTAGGAGGATCCAGAAACGATATTATCCAACTTTGTTAAGAGGCAACGGTACACCGGTGAAAATTTCTTCGCCCAATGTTAAACGCCTATAGGTCTGTCTCTCTCGCACCATAGCTCTGTCTCTCTCGCACTATTTGTTTTTTAATTTTCATAAAAAAACGACTGAACCGATTGAGGAGCCAGAAGCTTAGCCCAATTCTACGATACTTCCGCGTGTCGCCTCAAAATACGGACCCTATCTGCTGTACTGTTCAGGAGAAAATAGCTTTGAAAAAATCTGCGGGGGGGAGGGGAGTATCACTGCCTCTTAAGGAGGTTGGAGCGCTCCACACTAGTCAAATCAGTGCTAAATTTTTAAAAGCGTTTCTACAATTTCAGGGGTGCGTTCCGAACGACGAGGTGTTTCGTTGATCGATCCGCATGCGCAATAATCTCCGTCAAGATTTACTGTGAAGTTTAAGAATTATAGTAAAAGTTGAAGATAGGGGAAACAGTTTGTTCGTTTCTATTAATTCCAAAGTATCGGAATTTCGATTTCTCACGGATTAGCCATTTATAAAGTATTAACATTTTTTATCCCCACCTCACGATCGGACAACAACTTTTTGCCGTACCTCATGGGTGCGTTCCGAATGACGAGGTGTTTCGTTGATCGATGCGCAAAAACCTCGTCATTCGGAACGCACCCCAGATGGTTTAATAATATGTTCCAAGGTGTTAATCACATAGCAGCATTAGTTCTTGATATTCAAATATATTCACAGCTGTCATATGAACAGTAAATCGATCGATATCTCCAAATTTCCGATGTCATGTTTTTTTAATCCAGTTTTGTAAAAGGGTAAACCGTAATATCAGTCCGATTATGACGAAACATAGCTCATTTTGATCAGTGGAAAATCCTTAATCGATTGACCGTCCGGATTTTCTATAGTATCAGGCGTTCAAAAGTTACAGCCATTTGTAGACTTGATGTTAGGTTATGATAGGATAATCAAACGGCTGTATCTTTTGAACTACTAATACGATTTAAAAAAAATAGACGGCCGATCGATAGAATATCTTTTAGTAAACAAAATGAGCTTTTGGTCGTTATAATCGGACTGATATTACGGTTTACCCTTTTAAAAAACTGGATGAAAAAACATAACATCGGAAATTTGCAGATATTGATCGATTTACTGTTGATATCACAGCTGTGAATGTATTTGAATATCAAGAACTAATGCTGCTATGTGATTAACACCCTGGAACAGATTGTTAAACCATCTGAAATTGTAGAAACGCTTTTAAAAATTTACCACTGATTTGACTAATGTGGAGCGCTCCAACCTCCTTAAAGCGGTTGCACCCCTTTAACGGGGGTGAACTACCCTTATCAATATTTTTTTTTCGGCGCGAATAATCCGATCGAAATAAAAACGGCGTGACATGAAATATATTCGTATATTCGGATTATTTGGCATAAAAAAAAATCAGTACCGACCAAAGGTGACTTTAAAAAAAAAATCATCGTAAAAAGGCATACAAACGGCACTTTCTGAGATACAATATGCAACTTGAGAACGATAGTGAAGGCCAAAATTCGATATCTTAAAGAAGAGAAAATGTAGGTTCTTTTCCGAATAAAAGTCGAATCTGTGAATTCTGAAATCAGAACCGACCAAAAATAATCTTTATAATATTCTACTTGTATGTTAAGTAGTTGGTTTAAAAAAAGAAGAGTTCTGAGATATTCTAATTTTGAAGTTTTTAATAATTATAACAATACATAAATAATTTTGTCCTGTTTTAATCATAGTAAATAATTGTTTGTTCATCGATTCTCGTATAAAATTGACCCAATAATTTTATGTTAGAGAATGGCACTAAGAGTGTAATTTTGGTTTTATACGTCCCGAAAATTTAAATTTTTAGAATTAGTGTGCTAACATAAAATGAACTTTCATTACCTTTCTTCACACTCACGGTAAAATATCGGAATTAGTTGAGTTTTGGATTGACTTTTAATTCAAAAATTTATTTAAAAAACTTGGGTTAATTTTATACAGAAAACACACCTCAAACTTCGCTGTGATTCACAGTATATTGAAAAAGTAATTGTGTTGATGGACGTATATTTAGACAGACAGAAATGAGATTTTTCAAAAACTAATTTAAGAATACTAATCATCTATTTGATGTAAAATGAGTCCAACGCTTAACTACGAAATATTTTTAACGACTGTACGAAATAATTAACCGTACAGGCAGGTAAACTATGGTATTTATACATAATCATAGTAAACAATTGTATTTGTTTATGCTAGTTTAGAGTTTATTTTCTTTCATACTTATAATTTATCATAATCTTTAACTTGTATATCACACTCGTCTTGCCGCGCAAGAAAATCGCGATACTCGTCAATGGATAACGACGCCTACCAAATAATACAAGATACAAAGTAGAAAAGATCATGAACCAGCCTCCTAAAAGTCTTTCGCGGAATAATCTTTATCGTTACAATAGTTAGAGTTTAATGGACCTCAAAGATATTTGAAAAGCTCCGCCGCTACGAGAGCAATTGAAATCAAACTAACTGAAGCTGATTATCGTACAATTCACAAACAATCAATCAAGCTTTAAATTAAAAAAAAGAAAAAAAGAATACAAGATATTTTGCACGTCGGTGTAATCGTTGTTCGTTAATTCGCAAAAATATTTGAGAAATTAGACATAAAAGCTCGCAAATATATGCTCGTTATAATATTTATCAACAGTTTGTATCCGAAGCATTAAGAGGATCGCGGGGCGCCCCTGAGCAGGTAGTCAGATGCATTTTCAAGTTATGATGAGTACTAAAGGCGCGTCCACAGGTTGGGCAGATATTTGTATGACAAGTGTCGACATGTTGACGATGACTTTCTTCAGAATCGTACATAGCTGCTCCGTGTGGACAGTGCGTACAGAGATAGATTTTCTGCACAATATTGTCGAGTCCCGCCGAAATTAAATCCGATATTCCATGAACGAGTACCACGTGATTACGAAGAGGGGGATAAGTTTTGTACATAGCGGATTTGCATATCAAACAACGATAGACAATCTGACCGCCACGTAAAATACTTCTACCGACATTAACTTGACTATTGTTCTGTCCAGCGGAGGATCCGGGTTGTTGATTGGTCATCTGAGTCGACATCGAAGTAACCCAGACGAGTCCTTGCGGCGTGTTTCTCAAGAACACGCCGTCCTTCATCTGATTCCCAATTGAATTAGAATCCTGCCCTTTGCCCCTCAGCGTCGCGTTTTGCGAATTTTTGTCCTTCGCGCCCTGAAATCCGACGTTAGAAGTTCCACCTGCTGCTGATTGAGTCGTATTCTGAGTCGATGGATTATTAAAACCATTGTAATGCTTCATCACGTGAGTGTTCATGGTTCCGATGTTATTGCATCTAAAAGTCGAGCATATGCTGCATATATATCTATTAGGCCTATCGGAATGATAGGTGAAAGGTGCGTTGTTTATCTGACCATTAAGTGGAAGATTTGCAATGGAAGTGTTGCGTAACGCATTGTCGGTGCATTGCTGCTTATTAATTTGCGTCGTTGGTGGTAAAACCATAGCAGGCATAACGTGGAAACCTATTTGTCCGTTGCAATTGTCACTGAGCTGTTGATTCATACCTAATATCGGTTGCTGTTGATTCATAGCTAATATCGGTTGCTGTTGATTCATAGCTAATATCGGTTGTTGTTGATTCATACCTAGTATCGGTTGCTGTTGATTCATAGTTAATATCGGCTGCTGTTGATACTGCTGCTGTTGTTGTTGTTGTTGATACTGCTGCAACTGCTGTTGTTGATACTGCTGCTGCTGTTGCTGTTGCACCGCGAGAAAATCCTGGGGCTGCGCTATGGTTGCTGTTGAAGTTGCGATCGACGTAGCCATTATGGTGTTCGGATTGTTGATGGTGTTGTTCGCCGATTGCTGATCACCTAATTTCATCAAGAGTGCGCCGCCCGAAAGTGAATGAGTCGAATTTACCAGAGCCACCGAAGATATTGTGTCGTGTTGGCCTCCAACGCTGATCCAAGATCCAGCAGTTTCGTTGTTGACAATCACGCTCGATACCGGGACACCAGAAATAACACCCAGTCCGGAATCGAGACCGATAAGTTGCTGGGTTACGACGTTTCCCGTTGCGTAAACTGTCGGCAGCGGTTGTGTTGTTGTTGTCTTGGAATTGTCCGGCAAAATAAGAGCGCCGGTCATTCCTTTTGGGTACTCCGGTGGTTTTTGCATGGACGTACACAGTTGAGATCGGCAATGTTCTTCCAAGGCGGTGGGCGTCTCAAAAACAGTGTTGCAATTGAGGCAATTATGTATCTTAACAGCTTGTAATTCAGAGAGATTCTTTACGCGAAGGAAACCTGGTTTCTTAGCTGCTGCAGATTCTTTTGATGCCAATAGCTTCGAGCTCGTATAATCGGCAAAACGAACCTCTTCGAAGGACTTTTCTGCGGTATCAAGCACGAAAGGAAATACTTCCGAATTTGAGGCTCCGGAATCGTTCAAAGAATTCGCTTTTGCCGGTGATTTCGATTTAATCGCAGCTTTCTTCGATTTAGAGTTACCAGATTTATTGCTGGCGTTTGTTTTGGCGTTGTTTTTGGTAATAACGCGCGTTGGCTTTGATGTCTTCCCTGGAGTCGTTGCTGGACTTGTTTCGACTTCTTCCATTTCGTCCGATAGGTCTATTATTTCCGGCACGACTCGCGGTCGGTTTAGCCAAGCAGAAATCGAAGAATCCGCTTTGTTGCTTCCTGCGGTTTCCGATAATGTCTGATTTTTCTTTCCATCTGCGGTATCCGGAGTTTTTGCGGGTACATCACAATTTGGTGAACTTTCAACCAGAATGGCTGCTTCGTTCGTTAGCTTTGGTTTATTGGCGGTTGCGATCGTCGCGGCTGACGTATTGGTAGTCGAGGCTTCGTTGATATCTTTATTACCGGATACTGTCGTTTTCGTCGCGTCTTTTTCAGATGATTTCGCCGGGCCTGTTTTACCCAACGCAACCTTCACATTTCCCGAAGACTGTTTGGGTGTCATTACTATTTTATAACAATCTTTATTCGTCTGATCGTCTCTGTCGTCGGCAGAATTCGTCTGACGTTGATTAATTACCAACTGAGCAGATACGTTTGTTTTCGAAATCTCCGATAACACGATATCCACAGAAGGATTTTCAAGGGCTCTTGTTTTCGTCCCCAGCTCTTTATCTAACATCGTCGGCGATGGTGACAGAAGATTAAGCAGCATAGGCGTTGCACATGGAGTGTTCGAGTTTGTCGATGCCAATTGAGATTCTTGATGGTTGACACAACCTGCTTGTTTTTGCGACGTTTTCGTAGGAGACTGGAAGACGCAGGTGATTTCTGGTTCGATACTCTCGGAAATATCGATCAACGGCTCGACGGTCTTGGACTTGTCCACCGATTTTTTCGAAACTTGATTCTCGTTCTTCGAGGCATTCGCATCATCAGGTGCTCCGCCAGTGGTGCCTACTTTTTCAATTCGAGCCTCGTTTTCTGTAAAACCCAATGGCATATCATGATGCGACGTAGATCTCCAGTGATATTCGATTTCCGAGACCAATTTTCTCATGGCGAAACATCGCGTGCACATGAAAGCCGGTGTCAGTGGCGATGTAGCGACGCAGAGAAAACGCTGACTGTGCTGCGCCTTGCAGTGTTTGTTCAAGCCTCTCCTGGACGTAAAACTCTGGTTACAAACGTCGCAGTGCCATTGCTTTTCTGTTGTCCCAGCGTCGTCAGTTTCGACGCAAGTTTTGCTCTTCTCATGCATCTCCAAATCGCGTCTCGTGGAAAATGGCTTTTTGCAATTTGAACAAACATGCTCAGCCACTAGTATGTAAGATTCTTCGGATGACGCGCCGATTGGCAGTTTCGGTATGCCGTCTATTGGCTGAACGGAATTCTTTGGGAATGAGTAACGACTAGCCACGAACATAGTGTCCTTCAAGTGGCTCGACCAGTGATTGTAAAACAGCGCACCAAAACCGACAAAAACGACTCTGCAGATATTGCAGACGAAACGAACCGTCCCTTCGACGTTCAAACTTGCGTGGACTTCCAAATGTCGACGCATTCCCGCCCAACTGTTCAGAGTCGATTGACAATTAGCGCAATAAAGTTTTGGCGAACGACCGCGTGTTCGATCTGTGGCGCATTGAGGACTCGTGCGGTAATGAATTTCGAAGCACTCGCGTCGTCGAAAAATTACCATGCAATACTGACAAAGAAGTACCATTTCAATTTGAAGATCAGTTTTGTCTGGACATGCCGGATGTTTGTCTCGGTGACACAAACAAACTGTTGCCGATTTCGCAGCCGAATCTCTATTAGCGATGCTGACGTTGGTTGCTATTAATTGCGGAGGTTCTGTACTCAATTCCTGTGGAAGACTCTTATCTTTGACCGTTTCAACGGACGCGATTTTCGGGGCCATTTGGTCGGTTGAAGATTTATCCTTTTGCTTCGCCGAAGTAGCTTTTGATGTCTTACTATCCTCTAAAGCTTTGGCCTTCGCGGTTCGGTAAGCTTCCTGAAGTTCTTCGGTATTGTGCTTAAAAATGTGCTCCGACAAAGCTTGCGTCGTAGTGAAATTAGTCGAGCACACGCCGCATTTAAGATTATCGATTGTGCCACGACTTTTTGCTCGCATTTTCCTTGATAAGCCTTTCGGGTAATTTTCTCTTTTCTCACTAGCTTTTGTTGCCGATCGACCGGCGTTTGTCGCTGGAGGATTTTCCAGTTCCGCCGTTTCTTCCACGTTGGTTGATTCATCGACGGAATTTTGTTTTTGCGATACTTTTTTAACGCAGGTAAGTCGATGTCTCGTAATTTCGCTGTGCGTTAGAAAAGTTGCTTGACAAACGTTGCAAAGAAAACCGACGTTGCACAGAGTGCTGCTCTCTTTGTAAATGGTTCGGCACGTTGCGCACTTGTGTGTTGCTGGAATGTTCTGGCAATTTGGGCGCCCCTTGTCGTTTTTATGCTCTTTGCAGGGGCAATGCTTGCAATGCTCGTCGAGGATTGTTGCATTACGCGTATCGCCGCTGTTGCTATTCGCATCAGTCAGAATACCCTCCGGCAGATTAATTAATTCATCTTTCGAACCTGCAGCTTTTCCAACATCAAGCACAACTACATCTGGACTTTCAGTTTCATTTCTTGTCGCCAAGATTGTTCGATTACGGTCCTCCGACATCAGTAATTCAGCATCAGAGTTTTCCCCGTCCGGGGAGGAATTTTCCTCCAAAACCAAAGTCATTTCTACGTCTGATTCGATTGTTTCTTGACTGCATGCGTCTTCTAAGCCTAGATGCATTTCTATCTCCGATTCCGGTGACTCTTGTATGATGCTCCGGTTAGTATTATTGACAGCGACGTTCGGTCGAAGAGTTTTTCGAGGACTGAACCTCACGGCGCTGGTCGAAGAAGGAACTATAGAATTTTCAGTCTCGCGTAAAGAATGCCGATTGTCGTTTTTGTTCATTTCAAGAGGATCCGGAGTAAAGCTCCTGGAGAATACAAAGTCCTCTGAAGTTTTGAATTCCATTTCATTAACGGTAAATTTATTATCTTCGGAAAGGCCCTCCAAGTCTTCTAATCTCGTCAGTACAACCATCGCGTTCTTTAACGCAGTGAGTTTTCTTCTCGCGACAAGAACTTCGTTGCAACTGCTGGAAGTTGCGGTTTCGATTTCGGAAAAATCACTATTTACTTCGGTAAGAGCGTCCGGCGAAACTTCATCTTCCCGATTTTCTTCACACGTGACGAAATTCGTCCTGCAATCGGAGCTATTATTGGATTCCTCTATTATTTCCGCTTCGTTTTGATTCACATTCGGTACATTTTCGTGGTTGGAGGAATCGTTAATTGACGCAGAGACAGACGTTTTTTCTTCGACGAGGAAACCGCTCAAACGTTTACCGTCATTCAAACTTGTGTCATTGCTTACAACTTGACAAGCTTTTCTTCGAGACGACGGAGGTCTTCGTGGCTCTTGACGAGATCGTGAGCTATCGGAAGTTGACTCTGTTGTTTCTCTTTTACGTAACAATAAAGTTGTCGTCGATTCTTGGTGAAGTATCTCTGGGATTTCATTGTGATTGTTAATTCCTTCGGAATTGGAACTATCGGTAGAAGTTGATCTTTCGCGGATACGTAACCGCGGAGTCTTTGTCGTCGGTGAAGAGGTAGCTATTTTTTCAAGGAATGATCCATTCATTTTAGGTGTTCTACTTCGCAATACTCTGGTAGGTACAAATGTTTGGGAACCTGAGGAACTTGCAGAACTCGAGCTGTCGATCGAAGACCTTATTCTTCTATGCTGACCTAAGAATCGGACGATTTCATCGTCGTCCTCATCTTCTAAATTATTACCGCTTTCTCCGCAAGCTATCGGTACTACAGTTTCGACTTCGAGTGCAGCAGGGGCATCTATTTTGGATAACACATCAGTATCAGGTTCTTCAGGTCCATTTTTAGTGGTATCTAAGGCGTCTGAGAGTACCTGATCTGTATTAGACTCTTCAGGTCCATTTTTACTAGTATCTAAGGTTTCTGAGAGTACCTGATCTGTATTTGGTTCTTCAGGTCCATTTTTACTAGTATCTAAGGTTTCCGAGAGTACCTGATCTGTATTAGGTTCTTCAGGTAGAATTTTATTAGTATCTAACGTTTCTGAGAGTACCTGATCTGTATTAGGTTCCTCAGGTTCCTTAGGTTCATTAAATCTTTTACTAATATCTAAAGTTCCTGAGAGATCTTCAAGGCTCGTTATTGGCACACCGGCAACTATTCTTCCATTTTCCAAGGGTTCTTCGACAGCAGTCAGTCTTTTTACCGAACTTGTTCTACTTTCGGTTAAAATAGTGTCGTTTGAGCGTTCCGAATTATTTTTTCTGGTCCATTCAAGAACTAACGTATCCTTCGAATCCTCGAGTCTGCACAAAACAACTTTGACTTCTCTCAAGACGCTCTTTTCAGTCGTTGTCGATCGTCGTCGAACAGATTTCGGATCGGCTCTACTAACTTTAGTAACTGTGAATTGCTTGACGATTAAATCACTGTTTTTTATCGATTCGCTGTCGTCTTTCCCTTCTATTGTGTCTGTTTCTTCAGACAGTTCGGCGCTCCTCGATGATTTGTATTTTTTCGAAATGTGACTTTGGGTTTCCTCAGTTTCATCATGAAGTTGTGAAGTTCTTTTCCGCGTCTCTACAAATTGAATTCTTATGGAATTGTTTTCTTTTGAGTGTCTTTGAAGGCTTGTTTTACGATTTTGATTGTTATTTTTTTCAGGCGGTACAACGGGATTCGATTCCGACAATATTTCTGTGGTATCAATGGCCGCGTTTGATAAATCCTGGGGAATATTCGTAGCTAAACAAATTTCGACGTTATCTGATAATTCGGGAAAACTTATTTGTTCCGGTTTGTTAAGGGAAGATTCGGAAACCTCCGCTGTAATTTTCGATTCGCTCTCCGACAATTTCGACGACGTTGATACTTCGATGTTGATTTCGCTATTTTCAGTACATTCTGCGCTTTTATCAACCTCATTTTCTTCAATCGCAATCAATTGCGTCGGTAATTCGGGTGTTTCGCTTGATGATTCTTCCTTCGTTGCCAATTCAGGTATGTTGGAGATCTCGACGGCGATAATTTTTTCAGGCTTTTCAGGTTGTTCAGCGTCATTTTTGCCTTTCTCATCTAAGCCAGACTGTAGCGTTTGAAGTAAAGCAGCTACTTGCCGCTGCAGTTTTTGCTGTTTCGACAATTTCTTTCTTTTCTCTTCATAGCTATAGCCACTTTTCCACATACACTTTTTTCTCTTTCTTACTCTTTCTTCTGCAAGTTGTGCGCACTTATTTACGATCGACTCCGGTAAGCGTTTTACTCGTATAGATATGGGCTTGCAGACTTTCAATAAATCCTTATTCTCTGTAAATAATGTATTACTAGAACTTCCAGATATACTGGTAGTTCTTTTTTTCTGCATCGTGGCCACGGATCGTAAACTTTGTGCTCTGCTGGTGTTTGCATCTTGAGAATTGTCTTCATCGTTCTTTGACGACTCTGGTTCAATTTCTGCATTGCTGACTCTACTTTTGGTGTCCCCCATATTTTTCAAGGTGTTTCACTCACACAATCTATTCTCATCGATGAAATTTCAGTATATGCCAGGCATTTTTTGTATTCCTTGTCTCCGTCTTTCTAGCCAGTCACATGCATTGACCCTGCAAAATGCATAATATTGATATTTGTTAATGCCATTTCTTAGCCATATATATATCTGCATACCTTTCTTAATAACTAAATATTAGTACCAAATATTCTTGTATGTTACTTCAGCTGTGCACAAGTATTTTACAGAATAGCTAACAATTTCCTACTAAATTTACAAATATTTACTACAATTTAAAATCTCTCAAAACTCCGAGCTGTGCACTGATTTTCATAGAAATCATGAGGCACAAAGGGATTCATTTTTTAACCAAATTTTTCTCTAATATATTCCATAAATGTTGAATTTATGAAATATTGGTAAATCTGGCAAAGGCTATACTAATTATTTTTAATAATTGGGATAGCAACAGAATTTCTAAAACCTACATAGGTTTTAGATTAATTTTTTTTTTTTTTAATCACAATATCTTGATTGAATTTGAAGCATATATATATATATATATATATGCTTCAAACTAATGATAATGATAGGTAAATTTTTCTGCATTGTGTTTTAACGAAATACTGATATTGTGATTTAAAAAAAAAAAAATCTAATCTAAAACCTATGTAGGTTTCGGAAATTTTGTTGCTATCCTAATTATTAAAAATAATTACTTTGCCATATTTACTAATATTTCATAAATTCAACATTTATTGAATATATTAAAGGAAAATTTGGTTCAAAAATGAATCTCTTTATATATATATAGATAATGGCAGTGTTTTCTCTATAGCTGTATAAGGAGTGATGCATTTGCAGCAAGTAGCAAGTATTTACAATAATGTGTTTACAAATGATTCAAGGATTTTTTTTATTAGGATAGACAATTTTACTTTAAATCTGTATGAAAAAAAAAGAAAAAATTGTTATTAAAAAATAGGCACATTTAAAATGAACGCTAAAGTTAAAGTGTGATATCCTTGTAAAAGATTAAATTTACTGATACTTGTATGAAAGAATGGCCCATAAATAAAGACACAAGAAAAAAAAAAGATTGAAAAATACATGCAAAAATAGAAATGGAATGAATGAAACAGAAATAGAAGTTGGAGGAGAGAAGAGCAGAAAGAGAAGAACAGAATAGAGACAGAATGGAAGGAGAAGGAACAGCAGGGATAGAGACATAAAAGTACGGGGTGGTGGGCAAGAATGAGAGAAAGAGGCAAAGAGCAAAGAATAAAGCACAAAGTGGAGAGTAAAGAGAGAATCGCAAAAGACAAATAGAAATAAGATAGAAATAAGAAACAAAGATGTAAAATGATGTAACAGAATGAAGGAGATAATGAAGGAGCAAAGAATAAAGCACAAAGTGGAGAGTAAAGAGAGAAGTGCAAAAGACAAATAGAAATAAGATAGAAATAAGAGGCAAAGATGTAAAATAATGTAACAGGATGAAAGAGATAATGAAAGAGCAAAGAATAAAGCACAAAGTAGAGAGTAAAGAGAGAAGCGCAAAAGACAAATAGAAATAAGATGGAAATAACAGGCAAAGATGTAAAATGATGTAACAGGATGAAAGAGATAATGAAAGAGCAAAGAATAGAGCACAAAGTGGAGAGTAAAGAGAGAAGTGCAAAAGACAAATAGAAATAAGATAGAAATAGGAGACAAAGATGTAAAATGATGTAATAGGATGAAGGAGATAATGAAGGAGCAAAGAATAAAGCACAAAGTAGAGAGTAAAGAGAGAAGCGCAAAAGACAAATAGAAATAAGATGGAAATAACAGGCAAAGATGTAAAATGATGTAACAGGATGAAAGAGATAATGAAAGAGCAAAGAATAGAGCACAAAGTGGAGAGTAAAGAGAGAAGCGCAAAAGACAAATAGAAATAAGATAGAAATAAGAGACAAAGATGTAAAATTATATAAAGTCAAAAGTATTGAATTGAAATCTTTGCGAAAGATAAGTAGTTGAGAAAATAGTAAAACTGAAACATAGTAAATAAGCGAATGTAATATAGGGTAAGAGAAATAGAATTAAAGGAAACAGAGCACTTGTAACCCCAAAGAGAAATCAATAAACACATATAATACAATACATGAAAAAATAGAGAAAAAATGATAGATACATAAAATTCATATGGAATCTATGCCAAATAACTATACCTATGCTAATCTATGCTATCTTGACAAAACAAATCTATGAAATATTTCACCTAACCTAGGATTTTTATTATTACATAGAATCTAAAGAATTGTTTTTTTTTAAATATCCAACGCATCTACAATTCTTCCAGCACAATCAGATTAAAAGCTGTCATAGCCCTTCAAGTAAAATTATCATTATCTATATATTCAATTAAAACCACTTGCAGGGCAAAATCAGGGATGGGCAATATGCGAATAAAATTGTATTCAAAATCCATTTTGCTTTCAATAACTATAAGTAATTGATAGAAAATTCTATGCGCGTTATATTTTTCTTAAATGACAAAAAGTAAATTAAATTAAATCATAATCAAAAATTCTATTATTGGCCTTAGTTACAAATTATTGGCCGTTATTCAAATGGAGAAGTATTCTGAATACATTTTTATTGAAATACTCCTCGTACCTGGATAAGATACATAACAGCTCAAACAGCTAACTGATAAACATAGACTGGCCATTCTAACATTGTGTAGAACCCTAGAAATTTTTTTAAAAAATATGTGAATATCCAACGAATCTACAGTTTTTTACCGAATTAAGTAAATAAACTTGTCACAGCACTTGAATTGAAATTGCTATACTGTAAATATTGATTTAATACCAATTGTAGAGCAAAGCACATAAAAAAATCAAACAGAAATTAATTGGACAAATTTAAATTTACTGATCCTAGTATGGAAATAATGATCTATAAATAAAAATACAAAAAACAAAATTTATAGATACATAAAATTCAACTAGAATCTATGTCAAATAATTATGCTTATGCTATAATCTTGAAAAAACAAATCTATGAAACATTTCATCTAACCTGGACATTTTATCCTTATATAGAATCTAAAGAATTATTTTTTTAAACATCCAATGCATCTACAATTCTTGAAATTGTATTCAAAATCCATTTTGCTTTGAATAACTATAAGTAATTGAAAGAAAATTCTATGAGCATTATATTTTTCTTAAATGACAAAAAGTAAATTAAATTAATTCATGATAAAAAATTCTATTATTGGTCTGTTACAAATTATTGGCCATTAATCAAATGGAGAAGTATTCTGAATACATTTTTATTGAAATACTCCTTGTTCCTGGGCAAGATACATAACAGCTCAAACAGCTAACTGATAAACATAGACTGGCCATTCTAACATTGTGTAGAACCCTAGAAAGTTTTTTTTTAATATGTGAATATCCAACGAATCTACAGTTTTTTACCAAATGAAGTAAATAAACTTGTCACAGCACTTGAATTGAAATTGCTATACTGTAAATATTGATTTAATACCAATTGCAGAGCAAAGCGCATAAAAAATCAAACAGAAATTAATTGGACAAATTTAAATTTACTGATCCTAGTATAGAAATAACGATCTATAAATAAAAATACAAAAAACAAAATTTATAGATATATAAAATTCAACTAGAATCTATGTCAAATAATTATGCTTATGCTATAATCTTGAAAAGACAAATCTATGAAACATTTCATCTAACCTGGACATTTTATCCTTATGTAGAATCGAAAGAATTATTTTTTTAAACATCCAATGCATCTACAATTCTTGAAATTGTATTCAAAATCCATTTTGCTTTGAATAACTATGAGTAATTGAAAGAAAATTCGTTAAGCGTTATATTTTTCTTAAATGACAAAAAGTAAATTAAATTAAATCGCGATAAAAATTCTATTATTGGTCTTAGTTACAAATTATTGGCCATTATTCAAATGGAGAAGTATTCTGAATACATTTTTATTGAAATACTCCTCGTTCCTGGGCAAGATACATAACAGCTCAAACAGCTAACTAATAAACGTAGACTGGCCATTCTAACATTGTGTAGAACCCTAGAAATCTTTTTGTTTAATATGTAAATATCCAACGAATCTACAGTTTTTACCGAATTAAGTAAATAAACTTGTCACAGAACTTGAATTGAAATTGCTGTACTGTAAATATTGATTTAATACCAATTGCAGAGCAAAGCACATAAAAAAAATCAAACAGAAATTAATTGGACAAATTTAAATTTACTGATCCCAGTATGGAAATAATGATCTATAAATAAAAATACAAAAAAACAAAATTTATAGATACATAAAATTCAACTAGAATCTATGTCAAATAATTATGCTTATGCTATAATCGTGAAAAAACAAATCTATGAAACATTTCATCTAATCTGTGAATTTTATCCTTATGTAGAATCTAAAGAATTATTTTTTTAAATATCCAATACATCTACAATTCTTGAAATTGTATTCAAAATCCATTTTGCTTTGAACAACTATGAGTAATTGATAGAAAATTCTATGAGCGTTATATTTTTCTTAAATGACAAAAAGTAAATTAAATTAATTCATGATAAAAAATTCTATTATTGGTCTTAGTTACAAATTATTGGTCGTTATTCAAATGGAGAAGTATTCTGAATACATTTTTATTGAAATACTCCTCGTTCCTGGGCAAGATACATAACAGCTCAAACAGCTAACTGATAAACGTAGACTGGCCATTCTAACATTGTGTAGAACCCTAGAAATTTTTTTGTTTAATATGTAAATATCCAACGAATCTACAGTTTTTTACCGAATTAAGTAAATAAACTTGTTACACCACTTGAATTAAAATTGCTATACTGTAAATATTAATCTAATACCAATTGCAGAGCAGAGCACATAAAAAAATCAAACAGAAATTAATTGGACAAATTTTAATTTACTGATCCTAGTATGGAAATAATGATCTATAAATAAAAATACAAAAAAAAAAAAAAAAAATTTATAGATACATAAAATTCAACTAGAATCTATGTCAAATAATTATGCTTATGCTATAATCGTGAAAAAACAAATCTATGAAACATTTCATCTAACCTGGACATTTTATCCTTATATAGAATCTAAAGAATTATTTTTTTTAAACAGCCAATGCATCTACAATTCTTGAAATTGTATTCAAAATCCATTTTGCTTTGAATAACTATGAGTAATTGATAGAAAATTCTATGAGCGTTATATTTTTCTTAAATGACAAAAAGTAAATTAAATTAATTCATGATACAAAATTCTATTATTGGTCTTAATTACAAATTATTGGCCGTTATTCAAATGGAGAAGTATTCTGAATACATTTTTATTGAAATACTCCTCGTCCCTGGGTAAGATACATAACAGCTGAAACAGCTAACTGATAAACATAGACTGGCCATTCTAACATTGTGTAGAACCCTAGAAAGTTTTTTTTTAATATGTGAATATCCAACCAATCTACAGTTTTTTACCGAATTAAGTAAATAAACTTGTCACAGCACTTGAATTGAAATTGCTATACTGTATTAAATATTGATTTAATTCCAATTGCAGAACAAAGCACATAAAAAATTGAACAGAAATTAATTGGACAAATTTAAATTTACTAATCCTAGTATAGAAATAACGATCTATAAATAAAAATACAAAAAACAAAATTTATAGATACATAAAATTCAACTAGAATCTATGTCAAATAATTATGCTTATGCTATAATCTTGAAAAAACAAATCTATGAAACATTTCATCTAACCTGGACATTTTATCCTTATGTAGAATCTAAAGAATTATTTTTTTAAATATCCAACGCATCTACAATTCTTCCAGCACAATCAGATTAAAAAATGTCACAGCCCTTGAAGTGAAATTATCATTATCTAAATATTTATTTTAAGCCACTTCCAGGACAAGGTACATAACAGCTCAAACAGTAAGCTGATAAATGTAGACTAACTATTTTTATATCGTCGAATCCTACCAAGTATTTTTTAATATTTGCATATCCAACTCGTCAACAGTTTTTCGCAAAATCAAATAACAAAATATTTTGTCACATCCCTCGAATTAAAATGACTATAATCAAATTATTGATTTAACACCCCTTGTGCAGGCACATAAAAAAATCAAACAGACCAACACGCCCAGAATTTCCGTAAAATAGCAGAAGTGATAATATAATAGGTGAAAAAAAAAATTGTCAAAAATTCGCCTGCATGCACAAGAATGACGAAAAAATTGGTAATCATGGTAATAAACATTCGTTAGATTGCGTTACCAAAATACTGAAGCGTACGGCGAGAGTGACTAACCTGCAAAAATGTTTGCGTACGATTTTCTGTATGGAAATCGTGTCCGGTGGTAAATGTTTGTGCGTCAACGTTGTTTCGATGCCCGAACTTAATCCAAAATGCACGACAAGAGGTGATTATGATTTCTCCGTTGCATGATACACCGGGCCCTTTGTTTCGTCAGCACAGTTTTATTTTCTTTGTTTTATATTCAAAGCCGGAGTACTTTTACTTTTGCATGCAAGTTTACGAGAACGACAAACATAACGATTGGCAAGCTTATTTCGTACAAATGCTTAGGTTTTTGGTGAACACAACGCTGACGAATCACCGATATTGTAATGCTATACAATACTATGCATATAGCACGTGAACTACTCCGTATAAATTATTTTGATGGTTACCGACCGTCGGTAACTGTGTTCGCTGCAAGATGAGTGTTGGAGTGCGCAGCTCACGTTTCTCCCCTTGACATAGTCTTCCTTTTTGTCCTTCACGCTGGTTTAACTTAAAAGAGATGAATACGCCCACGCAAAAAAAAATCGCAATTCGACACCACGTCCAGGAGAATCAGCCAACCAACAAGTTGCAAAATGGTCGACGATTCTTACTCGAGTTTTTTTCTTTGCTTTTTCAATTGTCACTCACAAGTAGACAGAAGAATCTCTTACTGTACATTTTTCTCGAAAGATGTTTTTTTTACCCACGCATAAACAGCTTTGCGATAACTGGGGAACGTGGGAATGCTAATGGAGCAGACGTGTGAAGAGTTGACCGAAAATTTGAGCAACAAAAAAAACGCATTAGTACTGTAGTGTTATAGATAGTAACCAATGGGATTAGCTGTGAGATTTGGTTGGTTGTGTATGGTTCGGGCTGGCTCCGGTCGCTACTCTGCAGTAGCTTGACCATACGGTCATATGGAGATTTGTAGACACAGCGTTTTGTCAATAATTCGGACCGAAAGATGGCGCAGCACTGCAGTTCCGGTTGAATAATTATTTTATTTAACGTGATGTGTTACTCGTTTTTGTCGTTCTCTCTCGCTCTACCCCGAGCGCCAATAGCGCTTTCTCGCTCGCACTCACGGCGATTCGGTCAGTGGAACACATCACCTTAAGGTGATGTGACACATGTTCGAAAACTGCTGGGAAACTGCAATCGGTATAAAAAACTGTAATCAAAACTACTCAGTGGCGCTTAATATTTTAGATGAAAAAAAAATAGGTTTTACTCCGTCGTAGATAGACGATGTCAAAGCTAATTTGCTTTTGTCTGAAATATTAACCGGCTTTGAGTAGATTTGATTACAGTTTTCGATATCGATTGCAGTTTTCGAACATATGTCACATTACCTTAAGGTGATGTGTTACATATCGTCTGTCTCTCTCAGATCGCCATAAGTGCAAGTGAGATAGCTGAATCTTCGCAAAGTGTTATTCTCCGCCACTGTTGATTTTTCGAATAAAAGTCGAGAAGTACTGACTGCGTCTTGGCAGTCTGCAGTCAGTACTTCTCGTCTTTTTCCTGAAACATCAATTGTGACCAAGAACAACGGTTTACAGTTTTTGTTACCGACCGAGTACTAATACATCACGTTAAGATTATGTGTTAGTGCTCGGTCGGTAACAAAAACGGTAAAGCGTTGTTCTTGGTCACAATTGATATTTCAGGCAAAAAATGAGAAGTACTGACTGCGTCTTGGTACCCTGCAGTCAGTACTTCTTTTATTCGAAAAATCAACCGTGGCGACGAATACACTTCGGGAAGATTCAGCTATCTCACTCGCACTTATGGCGATCTAAGAGAGACAGACGATATGTAACACATCACCTTAAGAGGATGCTGGAATAGATTTTGATACCGATTTTGGTCGGTAAGTTTCCCGATTAGGACAGAGGTGGCGCCGAGCAGTCTGCTTACTTTTGGAAAAAGATACCGAAAACAAAATGGCCGCACACCATATGTCAACAGACCTATGCTGTAAGATATAATTGTTTCTGGAAATTAGATATATAAAATCAGACCGGACGTCAATTCTGTGATAATTTCTAAATATTCCAAAACCATCAAAATGTTAACTCCACAAGCCAAATCCATGTATAGTGTATACTACGGTCGCATTGCAGAGGCTCGGAGCTTTTGCCAAAAGTAAACAGATCCCCCTGTCTCCTAATGACGGAACTATATTCATGCTCTTTACTAGCTCTGAGCTCTGAGCGAAAATCAAACAGTCTTTGCAATCGTAATATACACTATTCGTGGATTTGGTTTGGGTAATGGACATTCCAATGGTTTTAAAAGGCTGAGGAATAATCAAAGAATGGGTGTCCGGTCTGATTTAACACATCTGAGTTCCAGAAACGTTTATATCTTACCTCGAAGGGCCTGTTGACATTTTGAGCGGCCATATTGGTTTTTGAGAGGTTCAATAATATACAATTTCTTACATTTCTTGTATGTTTTGAACCGTAATTCGACCGGACACCCAAGCATGAATGTTTTTATTACATCCCTGCAAAATTTGACGTATATTTGTAGCATATTTTCGATGAATAGTGTATACTACGAAATCGCCTATTTTTACCGACCAAAGTCGGTAAAAAAATCTGCTCCAGCATCCCCTTAAGGGGAGGCAAAGCCTCCATGAGTGCGAGAAAGATAGCGAATATTTCGCGGAAAACGAATCAGAAAGTTGATCTTTTTTGGGAAAAATAAAGGTTTTACATCATGCAGAATTAAGAGAGCAATGACCTAAAACATTTCTTTTATCAAAAAACCCTTTAAGGGGAGGCGAAATTTGGGATTGCAAGATTAGTTCTATCTCTCTCGCACTCATTCAGTTTCCACGCTTCTGGCCACGGCCTTACATACAAATCGTGCTTCTTATTTATGAAAAAAATTTATCGAAAAAGAAAATTCAACCATATATATTTTTTGTAACAGAAACATTCTGATTGGAGGAAAACTAATCTTTTACACTTATCGGTATTTTTTTAGTTAAAGTCGTGACACCGAAGTGTTAACCGAAAATAACTGAAGTAAACCGATTTCGTAACCGAAAAAATATCAATCTCGATTAGCCCCCTGTGTCACCGGCTTTAATCGAAATTTTAACGGATTATTAAAAACATTTCGATCGGTTAAATTATCAGTTAAAATTGGTTGACTTCACCAGAGAAAATTGATTTTTGTAAAATTCTGTTAGAATGTCGTTTACAATCGGTTAATTCACCAGTAAAGATCGCTTAAAAAACAACAAACTCGATTAAAAGGTTAGCTACGTTAAACAGAGGCTAATCGAGGCCGGTTAAAACACCGGTTAAAAAGTCGGTGACACAGCTTGCAAAGAAGAAAAAGAACTGGTTTTCACAAACGATGATCATAAAAAAAACGTTCTATTTGTGGTATCTCCAGCAGAAGCTGAGAAAAACGTGAAAAATTATTGAAACCATATTTCCAACAACGTCACACTAACGGTACTTTGTGTCCCTAACGGATTCGAGCAACCGTCATTTTGTAGTTGCTTAACGGTCATATCCAAGTAACCGTCATTATGAGGTTACTTGGATCATTTCCAGCTGCTTTACCGTAACACACAACCATAATGTAACCGACAAAGCGACCGTTGCTTTGGAACAAAAAAGTACTCGATTGCAACTACAAAGCGACCAATTTTTTAACCAAAAACAAACCTCAAAGTAACGCAGAAGTAACCGACAGTTTGTTCAAAGTTGTTTTCCGGTTATTTGAAAGTCCTTCTTCGAGAAACCGAATAGTAACCCAGAATGGACCTTTGGGTTCATTTCGAGTCTCTTTACGGTTACCCAACGACCACTAGGTTACTTCTGCGTTATTTTTTGTTTCTTAACGACCGCTAACTCTACGGCCATTTTTCGGTTCATCAGATCTGCTAGGAGTATTTTCGAGCGTTAATCAAGAACATAACATTGTTTATCAACGAAAGGCTAGAAATATCTGAACAATTGACAATTCTTCAAAATCATTATTTTGTCTTGTACCCCTAAAGAAATATAATCCAACTTCTAAATATAGATCGCAAAATCGTCAACGATGTATATCCGATCCAATGCTCCATTATCCTTTCACCTCTTTGCCATTCGTTTATTAATTTTTTATACGCTCACGTGACTTTTGACCGTTATTTGACCGCCTCATTTCGAGGAATTATTCCGTTGGCTCCATTGAAATCATGAAGCGTACGCTTATTGGACGACGGCCGCCATTTTGTGTATTCTAAGCTAATTGGTTTAGAATTAAATAGCGGTCCAACAGTCGCTTCTTCTTCTTTTATTACGTCACGTACTTAGAAAAAACAATGAATTAATCAACAGTCTTTAATCTACTGTTGAATACGTGAATATTTGATTATGCGAAGATTAATCGTCACGATTAATACGAGCTTCGAAGAAAGTTCTGAAACTTTTTTGGCGAAAATAACGCTCGGTGAGTTTAGGAACGTTCGAAAGGTTGTGACGGTGGCAGCATAGGCGTGCATAGGCAAAGGACGGCGGGACGAACGCAAGCTGTTGTGTATGGAACGACGACGCTTGTCGCTGATTGCTTTTCATCTGTTTTTTGTCACGGAAACAAACGTAAATAAATGCGAATCACTGGTTGTGCTGTGTGGTGATAAAATGACATCGTGCATCGCTACTTGACGCGGAAAAAATAAGTTTCTCAATAGGTAAGATTTATTCACGAGTGAGAAGCACTCTGTTTTTTCCATATTTCGTGTAGGTAACCGCCAAAATTACAGTCGATGACGCCATCTTGAGACGTTTTGTTGACAATACGCGTAGCACTGGAAACATAAATTACATCGTTAAATGTTGTTTATCATCGTAAAATGCTATGCCAATACTGCTATCACTCGTTGAATTAAAAAAATTACCTTATTTCATTATTGCCGCTGGCACGGCTTTATTATTTGCAGAATATGTCGTTAATTTTCTGTATGTTCCAACATGTTACACATTAACTTTCTATGCAACACAGTTTCAGTTTTTACATATATGTGTTATTAATGATTATTGCAGAGCGATAGAAAGAAGCTGGAATCATGTTTTACGCGCATTTTGTGTTGGCCAAAAAGGGCCCGCTGGCCCGTATTTGGCTGGCTGCTCATTGGGACAAGAAACTCACCAAGGCTCATGTGTTTGAGACGAATATCGAGAAATCTGTCGATGGAATTCTCCAGCCGAAGGTACAAAATTCAAAACTATACATGTCACTTATAAACAGAGTTGTCAATGTCCGTTAATTCAAGAAATATAGTTTACAGTACAATTTCATAGTGGCTGCGGTTAGGGAAAACCGGGAAAATCGGGAAAAGTCAGGGAAATAAAAAATTGATCAGGGAATCAGGGAAAAGTCAGGAAATATCTAAATTAGTCAGGGAAAAAGTAGTTTCAATAACTGAATAAAAATCCATAAAAGAAAGAGTTGGAAAAAAAAAACAACCGAAAAATATTTGGAAAGAAAAAAAAACAAATAAAAATTTATATAAACATTACAACATAAATTTATTCTAACAAATCAAAGCACTCAGCAAAAAAGTTTAAAAAGTATTATATATTACTATAATAAGTATTACACTTCACATCAGTATTTAATCGAAATTAAAGCATTATAATTCCAAAGAACGTTTATGTTTTCAAAAGAGAAAATATATCTTCAAAAGTACTATTCGTTGTTGATCGAGAAATAAATAACTTATCAAAAACACGTATCTGTTTCTCATACATTTTTTTTATTCGCGTTATAAATTTTTTAGTAAATGTCCTTAAAATTTCGGTCAGGGAAAATTGATAAATTAGTCAGGGAAAAATCAGGGTAAAGTCAGGGAATTTTTTCCGAAAAAAAAAAACGGCCACCATGAATTTAATATGTAATTTTGATTTCATAATGATAGCCTGTAGTTATTATAAAATTCAATGTAAACATTTGAAAAGCTGCAAAATTATAATAAATTTCGCTCAAATATCGGAAGAAATAGTTGAAATATTGGCCAAAGTCATCCATTACTTTCCTGAGGCATTAATTATGTTTTTCCATTTTTTTCAAAAGAATTACAGTGAAATTTTATTGAAAAACATTTGAAAAGCTGCAAAATAATACTAATTTTCATTCAAATATCGGAAGAAATAGTTGAAATATTGGACAAAAGTCATCCATTACTTTCCTAAGGCATTAATTATGTTTTTCCATTTTTTTCAAAAGAAATTTTATTGAAAAATAATAGTTTCTACAGCTATAGCTATAAATTTTTTAGTAGATGTCCTTAAAATTTTGGTCAGGGAAAATTGATAAATTAATCAGGGTAAAATCAGGGTAAGGTCAGGGAATTTTTTCCGAAAAAAAAAAACGGCCACCATGAATTTAATATGTAATTTTGATTTCATAATGATAGCCTGTAGTGATTATAAAATTCAATGTAAACATTTGAAAAGCTGCACAATTATAATAAATTTCGTTCAAATATCGGAAGAAATAGTTGAAATATTGGACAAAGTCATCCATTACTTTCCTAAGGCATTAATTATGTTTCTCCATTTTTTTCAAAAGAATTACAGTGAAATTTTATTGAAAAACATTTGAAAAGCTGCAAAATAATACTAATTTTCATTCAAATATCGGAAGAAATAGTTGAAATATTGGACAAAAGTCATCCATTACTTTCCTAAGGCATTAATTATGTTTTTCCATTTTTTTCAAAAGAATTGCCATGAAATTTTATTGAAAAATAATAGTTTCTACAGCTATTCAAAAGTTTACACAATGGATTATAATCGCTACAATGTTATTATTATCAAATCACAATTATAGAGCAAATCCTACCTTTATCTTTATTTCTATAATTATCAGGCATTTATAACTCTGCTTATAAAGTTTTTCCTCTATACCTGCATAAGCAGCGATGCATTGAAGATAACTAACATGTGTTTACAATAATTTCTTTACTAATGATTTAAGTATTTTTTTATTATGGTGCACAGTTTTACTTCAAATGTATATTTAAATAAAAGAAAAACTATTAAACAATAAGGGCATTTAAAATTAACCCTAAAGCTACAGAACGATATACATGTTCAAGATTAAATGTATGGATACTAGCAGAGTTGTAAATCCCCATTAATTCATGAGATATAGTTTACAGTACAATTTGTTTCATAATTATGATTTCATAATAGTGATATGCAGTTATTATAAAATAGAGTGTAAACATTTGAATAGCTGAAAAAAATACTAATTTTTGTTTTAATATTGCAAGAAATAGTGGAAAAAATGGAAGAAATAAGTAATGCATTACTTCTTTTTTTCCATTTTTTCAAAAGAATTACCGTGAATTTTTATTGAAAAATAATAATTTTTGCAGCCATTCTAAAGTTTAATCATTGTATTACAATCGCTACATGTTATTATTATAAAATCATAATTATAGAGCTGATCGTATCATCATCATTATTTCTATAAGTATCAGGCATTTACAACTCTGGATACTAGTATGAAAGAATGATCTATAAAGGTACTAGAAACAAAAAAATGTATAGATATGTCAAATTCAAATAAAATCTGTGTCAAATAACTATGTCTGTGCTATAATCTGGATATTTACTATTACGTCACTATGGCACAGAAAGTGAGGTTTTCCATGTGCTTCTTGCACAAAAAACTCTTTCCTTGCCTTGTAACATAAAACCATGTGCAATACTCTGGAGGGAAACATTTTCTCAGCTCGTGCTGCAAACTCACACTTGCGAGAAATGTGTTTTCCCTCCCTTGGGCTGCAATATACTATATATGTTGAAAATGGTTGTAAGGGTTTCGGCAATGGAGCGGTCCCCAAGAAAAAGATCTAAGGTTTAACGTTTCGACTCACTTCGGAGCCCTCTTCAGAAATTTATTCGACATCTAATATCAATTTTCATCTACTTTTTACACTATAATTATCACATTTTTAAGAGAATTTCAACCGGAGAAGCCGGTTGCACGTGCTCGTCGCGGCAGATCGGCCGCGACGAGCACGTGCAACCGGCTTCTCCGGTTGAAATTCTCTTAAAAATGTGATAATTATAGTGTAAAAAGTAGATGAAAATTGATATTAGATGTCGAATAAATTTCTGAAGAGGGCTCCGAAGTGAGTCGAAACGTTAAACCTTAGATCTTTTTCTTGGGGACCGCTCCATTGCCGAAACCCTTACAACCATTAGTCAACAGCGGTCAAAACCTTTATCTACAAATATATGTTGAAAGGCACATTGTTTTTTTAGGATAAAATATGCCAATTCTGAGATATTTTGAAATTTGTTTATTTTCCTTCCTTGTAAAGAACATCTGTGATTTTTCTTAAAAAACATACTCTGGAAAAAATATCTGGATGGATGTAACGTAGGCTTGGAAAATTTGAACCTGCATATCTTAGGAATGACTCTATCAATCCAGCTAAGATTTTGTACACTGGAAGAGCAGTTACGCCACTCTGTGAAAATTTATGCAATAATTAAACTGGTCAGATTTGATGAGATATCAGTTTTATTTTTTTAACTTTATTTTTAAAAAATTAAAAATTAATTATAATTTTTTTTTGCTGATAAACTAAATGTAGAAAGTTGCGCTGTGCAAAATCGAGAAAAGAAACACGAAATCTATTAAAAAGTAAAACAAATACATATATTTTTATCTCACAGTACATTATATAGAAGCAGATTAATAAGTAGAAACTCAAATTCTGTGAACAATAATAATAATAATAATGATAATAATATATAGTTCTTTACAAATCAAGAAATACTGACAAACAACCGGTATTGAATTTAATCTGATTCTATAAAGCAATTTGATTTGTACCAAATTTTAAATATCTTAGAAAAATAGATATCAATGTTCTAACTCAAGTCAACTTAGATAAATTTGTATTTTTTCCACCGTTAAATTTTGAATATATGATCACTGTAATGCTTTGTTGTAAGATGATTAATATTCCTGTTACAAATAAATAAATTTTTATTAATTTTCTTCTAATTTTAGGTGAAAATGGCTTTACGAACATCCGGCCATTTGCTGTTGGGTGTTGTGCGTATCTACTCTCGGAAGGCCAAATACCTTTTGGCAGACTGTAATGAGGCCTTTGTCAAGATCAAAATGGCATTTCGACCTGGCATGGTCGACTTGCCGGAGGAACACAGGGAAGCAGCTGTAACGGCTATAACATTGCCTGAAGTCTTTCATGACTTTGACACAGCAATGCCAGAATTGAAGTACGCAAATATTTGTTTCTCTGGTTAGCTCTTTAAGGGGATGCTGGAGCAGATTATTTTACCGACTTTAGTCGGTAAGAATAGGCGATTTCGTAGTATACACTATTCATCGAAAATATGCTACAAATATACGTCAAATTTTGCAGGGATGTAATAAAAACATTCATGCTTGGGTGTCCGGTCGAATTACTGTTCAAAACATACAAGAAATGTAAGAAATTGTAAATTACTGAACCTCTCAAAAACCAATATGGCCGCTCGAAATGTCAACAGGCCCTTTGAGGTAAGATATAAACGTTTCTGGAACTCAGATGTGTTAAATCAGACCGGACACCCATTCTTTGATTATTCCTGAACCTTTCAAAACCGTCGAAATGTCGATTACCCAAACCAAATCCACGAATAGTGTATACTACGATTGCAAAGACTGTTTGATTTTCGCACAGGCTCAAAGCTGGTAAAGAGCATGAATATAGTTCCGTCATTAGGAGACAGGTAGCGCTGTTTACTTTTGGCAAAAGCTCCGAGCCTCTGCAATGCGAGCGTAGTATACACTATACATGAATTTGGCTTGTGTAGTTAACATTCTGATGGTTTTGGAATATTTTGAAATCATCACAAAATTGACGTCCGGTCTGATTTTACATATCTAATTTCCAGAAACAATTGGGGCATTCCATACCGATTCGACCTGAGTCGGACCCTCGACCTCTCGGATTTGGTCGAAAAATTTTTTATATGATTAGACCAACTCCAAAAAGTACTGGAAAATTTTTTCAAATTTTTTTTTCATTTACGATTTTTTAAAGGTAACATATCGTTAGCCCAAATTTAAAAATCTGAAAAAATTCTCAAAAATTCTGCATAAAATAACAAAATTTTTGAGCCTAAAGTCAAAATGGGCCGGGTTTTGCTTCTATTTTTTTTCTATAAAAAACTATTAAAAAATTTAGAAACGAAAGAGGAAAAGTTATCAAATTTTTCTAAACTGCGAGTTGCACAAAACTACGAAAAAAAAACATTCCTCGTGGAGTACAGGGTTGAGTGAGATAACAAAATTAAATTTGTTTTGCGGTAGAATCTAATTTGATTTTCTTGTTTGTTCATCTCAGCTGCACTCGGTGATCTTGGATTTTTTTTTGTATTCAAAGGCGCGATCGCTTTTTAAATTATCATCATTGACATCTGATATTATCAATGGAATCCTTTGATTAGCGCGGCTTGTCAATTCTGATTCATGAGTATTTTTTTGGAAATAGGAAAAACTATTCGATAAGAATGTTATATAATTCTAGAAATTGCTGTATTACAAATAATTTAAAAAAATGAAAATTGAAATTTTCACAGCACTTCCTCTTTTTTTTCCATAAACATTCTTCCGCAAGAAATTATATCTTTATTATTTGGCTTCCTCAGAGAAAAACTCTGTTTTGCGATTCCGGCCTGATTTAACAGTGAACATATTTCCTACGAATCGCATTTTTTTTTACGAAAAGAAAGCATTTGCAGAACAAAGCAATATTTTAGAAAAATTTTATAACTTTTCCTCTGTCATTTCTAAATTTTTTAATAGTTTTTTATAGAAAAAAATAGAAGCAAAACCCGGCCCACTTTGGCTTTAGGCTAAAAAATTTTGTTATTTCATGCAGAATTTTTGAGAATTTTTGCAGATTTTTTAATTTGGGCTAACGATATGTTACCTTTAAAAAATCGTAAAAAAAATAAATGAAAAAAATCTGAAAAAATTTTCCAGTACTTTTTGGAGTTGGTCCAATCATATAAAAAATGTTCGACCAAATCCGAGAGGTCGAGGGTCCGACCCAGGTCGAATCGGTATGGAATGCCCCAATTATATCTTACAGCAAAGGTCTGTTGACATATGGTGTCCGGCCAGTTTGCTTTCGGTATCTTTTGCCAAAAGTAAGCAGACTACTCGGCGCCACCTGTGTCCTAATCGGGAATCAAAATCTATTCCAGCATCCCCTTAAAGCTATAGGATAAAAAATAAATATGACTTTATGCAGGGCTGGAAGTTTAATTTCATACTATATTCGGAGTGAAATCGCAGAAGTTTCGTGAGATAAATTTAAACTTCCGATTTCTAGGGACGTAGATATCGAAGCACAATTCAGCTTGAATCAGTCGCGAGCGGAGGAAATCACTATGAGAGAAGATTATGGAAGTCTGTCTCTCGTTACTCACGATCAGGGTTTCGGGGATATGAGTTTCGATGCGGAGCCTCCGGAATTGATGCGACACGCAAGTACAATGGAACCAACGCTCGAGCAGGTAAATAATTCATAATTTTTCTCGCTAATTAGTCTATTGTTTACACAAATACCTATAATCATAACTATATAATAGTAATTACAATAGGAAAAACAATATACTTCAATAGGGGAGATTTACCAGTTGCAAACATCCTTAAAATATACAATTATCGTGAAAATTATAAGTCTAAAGGAAATTCAAAAAAAGTATAACTACAGGAAGCTTTAATTTATTATTTACACCAGTAAATTACAATGTTTATTTATTTTTCTTCTAAATTCCGAGAACACAACGATGTAAATGTAATTGCAGCAGGAAAAACACTCCTTCAGTAGGGTAGATGCAAACTTCCTTAAAATACTGCGAATAGCATTCGCAATATTAATGACGTTTATATAATTATTTTGGAAATTATAAGCGTTTAAATGAAATTTAAAAAAGCTAATAACTACGAAAATTTGCAATGTATTATTTACACCAGTAAATTGTAACGTTTCTTTTTTTTAATTCTAAATAAACATAACGATATAGACGTAATTGCAGCAGGAAAAACAATCCTTCGATAGGGTAGATATGCAAACATCCTTAAGATATAAAATTCCACTCATGTGCGCGAGTAGAATTCACAATATTAATAACATTTTAATTATTACTTTTGATATTGTAATTCTTTTTAAGAAATTAAAAAAAGCTAATCACTACAAGAATTTTAAATTTATTATTCAGACCAATCAATTGCAACGTTCCTTTTTTTTTTTTTCAGAGCCACATGTTATTCAGCGACGAACCAGGTATAGAAGCTGCACTAGAACAGAAAGAGAAGGAACCAGTGCCAGGAACTTCATCGACGACTCAGCCGATGGACATAGATGCCCCAATACGAGACGATGGTTTTGGTGGTCACCTCGGGCAAGATATAATAATATGTAAGAATCGTGTTCTTCAATCTCAGATATTTTAGTTTTGTTTATTTCGCTTCCTCGTAAAGAATGTCAATGTGATTTTTTTTTTTGCTGATTTTCTTATCCGGGTATTGGAAATGATATAAACCATCGAAAAACATAGACTGGTAATAATATCTGGATGGATGTAACGTAGATTTGCAAAATTTGAACCATTATATCTTAGGAATGACTTTATCAATTCAGCTAAAATTTTGTATACAATGGAAGAACAGTTACATCACTTTGTGAAAATTTATGCAATAATTGGTCAGATTTTATGACATATCAGTTAACAAGATATAATAATATGTAAGAATCGTGTTCTTCAATCCAATCATCGCTGTTGGACCAAATTCTGGATCATAATTTCGAATTATGGACATTCTTGAAATTAACATAACATTTTTTTTTTAACAATTCTGCAGCCGGTGGCCTTTTTGAGGGCGGAGGACTCTTCGATGAAGCTCCTATGGGTGAGGTTCCGGTTCCTGAGGTCAGCAGCGCATTGGGCGAACAAGAGGAAACTGCAGCAGCAGCCGGAGTTCCTCCATCGGTTCACGACGACTCTGACGAAGATATGGGCGACCATTTCGGCGGCGGCCCCACGTCACCGATGGGTGGAATGAGGTACAAGTCTTTTAAAACATTTATTAAGACGGGTCTCCAGAGACTAAATTATAAGCTGTTTTTATGAATTGTTTTAAAAAAAGATGACAATAGAAATTGTCACGTTACTTTCCCGTTAATTTCTAGCTTTCCTGAAAATTCCGTTTTTCTTATTTTTTTATTATTATGTTTGGCTTTCCCGTAAGAATAAAGAATCCAGGTTCCAGTATAAAAAATCCAAGTTTATACTATCATTGAGTCTCGTAACAGGAAATCAGTGTGTGGGTTTTTTTTATATTTTTGGGCACGAAGGTTTTTAGTGTAACAAGGAAAAAAAATTAACATTTGTTGAACATTTTTAAAAATTTGAAAGAAAAAAAAATCTTTAATTTCGACTAATTAATTTTAAAAATTCAAAAATTTCAAAATTTCCAAAAAAAAATTAAAGTTTCAAAAAAATTCATGATTTTGGAAACTACAATTTGTTTTAAAATCAAATCGGCCATAGAATTTCGAGCGAGTGGTATTAAGTTGGCGATGGAATTGTAAAAAAGATATTAGCGATATTCAACCGACTTTTCCCGAGCGCGCGAGTCACAATATCCCCTACAGTCTATAATAGTCCATTCGTAGACCAAACCTGAGCCAAATATCTTTAAGGAGGTTGGAGCGCTCCACACTAGTCAAATGAATGCTAAATTTTTAAAAGCGTTTCTACAATTTCAGATAGTTTAATAATCTGTTCCAAGGTGGTAATCACATAGCAGCATTAGTTCTTGATATTCAAATACATTCACAGCTGTCATCTGAACAGTAAATCGATCAATATCTCCAAATTTCCGATGTCATGTTTTTTCATCCAGTTTTGTAAAAGGGTAAACCGTAATATCAGTCCGATTATGACGAAACATAGCTCATTTTGATCAGTGGAAGATCCTTAATCGATTGCCCGTTCGGATTTACTATTGTATCAGACGTTCAAAAGTTACAGCCATTTGTATACTTGATGTTAGGGTATGATAGGATAAACAAACGGTTGTATCTTTTAAACTACTAATACGATTTTTAAAAATAGACGGCCAATCGATAGAATATCTTTTAGTAAACAAAATGAGCTATTGGTCGTCATAATCGGACTGATATTACGGTTTACCCTTTAAAAAAACTGGATGAAAAAACATAACATCGGAAATTTGCCGATATTGATCGATTTACTGTTGATATCACAGATGTGAATGTATTTGAATATCAAGAACTAATGCTACTATGTAATTAACACCTTGGAACAGATTATCAAACCATATCAAATTGTAGAAACGCTTTTAAAAATTTAGTACTGATTTGACTAGTGTGAAGCGCTCCAACCTCCTTAAAAATGGGAAAGTAAGAGCGTGATAAGTGATTTTCTAAAAAAAAATTCAAATTGTCATAATTTTGGAACCACTCAACGGATTCGTGCCAAATTTGAACTTAGCCTTTTCTCTACCCACACTATATATGTGTACCAGATTCCAGAGTGATATCTTGAAAATTGCGTCCGCTATCGTGGTACCAAGAATCCGAACATACATACATACATACACACATACAGACATTTCGTACAAATCATTTTTCTGGACGTTTTAGAGCATTTTGAGCATCCTGAGATGAAAATCTGGAAAAATTTTTTTTTTACGAAAATAAAGCTTTTCTTACGGGGAAGCAAAAAACTAGAAGGTCGTTTGGAATCAGGGTTTTCCCTACACTGTTAAAAATGCAAGAGAATATACAAAACGATATGAGATTTACGAAACGGGTATATGAATTCCATATTAATGTACTTTTGTTGTAAATTTTTCGAATAGTATGAGAATTCTCCGATACAAGTATTTGAAAATTACAGTGTGTGAGTATTGTAATCTTCATTTCAATATACAAATGTTATATTTGTCAATGCCGAATGCATCTTAAAATTAATATACGGTATATGCATCCGAGCTTTATAAACGGTATATTAATTTTCAAAAACAAATGTTTTACACTTAAAAATAAATAAAATATGCCAAAAACGATATGAGATTTACGAAACGGGTATATGAATTCCATATTAATATTCTTTTATAGTAAATTTAAGAATAGTACAAGAATTCTTTGATATTGGTATTTGAAAATTACAGTGCGTGATTATTTTAATATACAAATATCGTATTTTCCAATGACGAATGCATCTGAAAATTAATATAACGGTATATGCATCCGAGCTTTATATATTGTATATTAATTTTCAAACAAACATTTTTTTTCCAGTGTACATACTCTGTTCAAAATATTTAAGGTGAAATTACTACACAGTGCAGGAAGTTCTTTGTCAACCATTTATTTTTTTACACAGTAGTAGCGATGGCTCGAGACCCACGACGCCTGCTGCTATCAACGAGGAAATCGAAGGAAGAGCAAGCGTCGCGAGTAGAAGATTCACGCCCGCACCGATGATGATTCCCGAGGAACATCCAATGGACATCCCCGGATTCCCGGAAGAGTTGGCTCCACCTCAGGACCAAACAACCTTACTTCACGACGATCAAGAGAGTTTCGCACTCGCGCCTGTTGATGCGTCAGCCTTAAAAGGTGAATATCCTTCATTCTTTCATGCCATAGTTTCTGTCAGCGTTGTAAATCCCCATTAATTCATGAGATATAGTTTACAGTACAATTTGTTTTGTAATTATGATTTCATAATAATAATATGTAGTGTTTATAAAATAGAGTGTAAACATTTGAATAGCTGAAAAAATACTATTTTTCGCTTTAAGGTAGTTCTGTCGCTTCACGCTCACTTCGCATAAGTTTCCGAAAAATGAGAGCGAATTGCAAACACTTCTTGATGATATAAAAATCTAAAAAAAATCATGCATATTTAAGATACTTAAGACATTATTTCGACATAATAATAATTCCAAAATGTTATTAACAAATTGATGAAAAATAATAATGATCAACAAATCTTCCGACAACCTAATTTTTTTGTTTCGATGAAAATGATTCGTTCATTTTTCTGAATACGTATGAATTTTTTCAAATTTTTTTCTTTGCTTTGAATTTTGTGATTTTTTCCATGCAAAAAATCGAAAAATTCAAAGCAAAGAAAAAAATTTGAAAAAATCAATACGTACTCAGAAAAATGAACAAATCATTTTCACCGAATCAAAAAAATTAAGTTGGCGGAAAATTTGTTAAACAATTTTATTTTTCATCAATTTGTTAATAACATTTTGGAATTATTATTATGCCGAATTAATGTCGTCAGCATCTTTAATATGCATGATTTTTTACAGATTTTTATATCATCGAGAAGTGTTTGCAATTCGCTCTCATTTTTCGGAAACTTATGCGAAGTGAGCGTGAAGCGACAGAACTACCTTAATATTGCAAGAAATAGTGGAAAAAATGGAAGAAATAAGTAATGCATTACTTATTTTTTTCCATTTTTTCAAAAGGATTACCGTGAATTTTTATTAAAAAATAATAATTTTTACAGCCATTCCAAAGTTTAATCATCGTATTACAATCACTACATGTTATTATTATAAAATCATAATTATAGAGCTGATCGTATTATTATCATTATTTCTATAAGTATTAGACATTTACAACTCTGGTTTCTATCATGGTTGCTACGAATATGGAAAACCGGGGAAAGATAGGTATTTTTTTCAGGATAAAATTGTCAGGAAATCTTTCCAATTCCCTAAACAGTCTGGGAATTTTTAAATTTCCCAAAACAAAAAAACTGCACGCGATAATATTTGAAATAAATGCGACCGCAAAATATATTCGTCGAGCAATTTGGATTTTATTAGAGATATAAGATTATTCAACGTAACGCACATTATTTTTATCTTATAAACATTCTTTTTCTGTAGATCAGGGATTACGGAAAATGTTCGATATTAACCTGGAAAACCTTGAAATGTTACTGATTGTTCAGGCTGAAATTATCACGGAATTCTCAGATTTCTCAAGCAGTCCGGATTTAAAAAAAAATTCTAATATTTGCATGCGATTATATTGTTAATAAATCCCATCACAAAAAGTATTTGAGATATACTAAAAATATAAATAATGATGTTACATATTTCGCAAGAGATTTATATCTAATCTTTAAAGAGATTTATATATAAATTCTTTAATGTAATGCGGATTATTTTTATCTTATAAAAATATTTTTCTGTGTAATCAGTGGATATGGAAAATTTTCGATATTAACCTGGAAAATCTGGAAAATTCAAAGTATTACTTATTAAAACTTGCGAAGAAATTGTATCTACGTTTGCCACTTAATCTTATGGCATCTTATGGATGACGCTCACTAAGTGTCATAAGATTCCAGGTAACATTTAAGGTATTCAATTTGCTAACTGAAAAAGCGATTTTTCAGGTTTTACGAAAGCGAAACGCAAGCGCAAACTTATCGTTGACGAAGTAAAGAACATATCGGGAGAGGAGATGAAAGCTCAGCTCTCCGACACTAGTGATGTAATAACGACCCTGGATCTCGCGCCACCCACTAAGAGACTGATGCACTGGAAGGAAACTGGAGGCGTCGAGAAATTGTTTGCCCTTCCAGCGAGGCCAATTCCGGCACGCGTTCCTTTCAAGGTAACCGCATAATATTTTTTGCACAAAATCAAATTGTTCAACAAACACTTTTCTTTCCAATATATATATATATAGATATATCTTTATCCTATTATTTTTTTTATTGCGAACAGAATTATCAGCGTCATTTGACCAGCAAGTCATACGATCACGAAGACTTTGGCCGCGTTGGCACTGAGGAGGACGGAATGCCTTTGGAACAAGTTCGTGATGCGCCAGAAGTTGAGTTGGGAGCTTTCGAGCAGAGTTTGCTAGATAAACGTATGAGCAGGAAGAGGAAAGCACCGGACGATGAGGTAAAGTTTTTAAAAGTTTATCACAATTTTCTAATACTGTTTTCATGAAACTGAAAAATTCCGAAACCTAATATGAAAATACATTTTAAAAACCTGCGTATTTTCAGAGATATGAGGCATTTATTCGTAAATTTTCACGGTTCGCCTAGACACATAACTTCGACTACTTTTTTTTATCAATAAGTAGTTTCAAAACGAAAATACGCATTTTTTTTTTTTGTTTTGTTTTTTTTTTTTTTTTTTTCACGTAATATAATAATATTACGTGATAATATAATTTCACATAAATAATAAATAACTTTGTGTTTAAATTAGGAACCAATTAGCGAGCAATCTATAGTGCCACCTCCGACGCCCGCGATAGAGGAGCAACCATCCATTGTCGCCGAAAGTCTGGAAACGCCAAGTTTGATAGCTCCGGCGTCTCTACCACCGGTCGAAGAATCGCCGGCACCAGTCGAGGTCTCGTTGCCTGCAGAGCCGACGGTCTCGGATATCAGCAGCATCCTCCCGTCCGTCGACGCAAGCGATATAATCGGCGAACCTATCGAAGCGCCTTCGTTGACCCCGGAAATGCCGCAGATTCCACCGGCAGACGTTAGCAACCTCCTCGGAACTGCGCTCGACGAGCATAGTGAACCACCGCCTTCGGTTCAACCGGATGACAACAATCATGTGTTGACCTCGTCCGATCTACCGCAGATGGAGAACATGGGATACGATCAGGTTCGATTTTATCTTAATTACAGCCCTAAAGAGCCATTCTTCGCTAACTCAGCTATTTTTGTCCCCAAATTCTCTGAATGGAAAGAAAATATTAATTGTAACAACTATTGCCGTCTAATATCAGAGTTCAAAATATTTGGAAGGCAATATATTTTATAGAAAGTTTTTTCTAAGATAAACACGACTTTTATCATTTATTTAATATATGCTGTTTCTGCAATAAAAAAACTTCCTATGCTGTATTAATTACATCAGTATGGTATAGAAAATATGTAATATTCTAAAAATATATGGGGTAAACACGTCAAGTCGGCCAAACGAATTTTTCATTTCAATAAAGTTTTCAAATTTGTTGAGGATGTTGGTCTGGCTGAAAACAAAGATTACAAATTTTTTCCGATTTTTTTTTTTCGCATATTTCAGCCGTTACAAAAAACTGAAAATAATAATCGTTATTTTTTTAACGCCAAAACTACAGCTCTCGCAAAAAAATCACGTGAACAAAAAATTTAAGGTATTCAACGTTCTTTTCAATAATTTTTTTGCAAAATCTTCCTACTCTGTTTTATGCTATTTTTCAATGGAATAAAATTATAATATTTTTTTTCTCCAAAACTGCGTTCTCGATTTGGCTGAAATTTTTACATTTTGTTCCTTAATATGTCTAGAATCTGAGAAAAAATTGGCGAGATGGGCGGCGATTTCATTCCACTGTTACAGCTCTTCAAACGATCGAATACCAGGGCAATCTAATGTGTAATTGCTCTGTACGTTCAACAGACTGTGTACATAATAATTCTAAAGCCCGCACTGCATTTTTTGCATCGGATATTTTTCCCTCTTCAATTTTTGGGTTTTTTAATACATTTATTTTATCGACTGATGGAATTGAATCGTTTTTTCCTGATGACACGTTATTCATCATCGTGCTCTTTTCTGATCAATCGAAAATTGGCAAAACGTGGTGAATGAATGTCTCTTGAGTTCGATATTCACGTGCTCAATGTTACACGACCATCGTTCTGCGTTGTGAACACAAAGTGTGGACGACAGGTACGGGGGATTTGCCAATTAACCTATTTAAAAAAAAAATTTTAATTAAAAATAACAAAAAAATAAACAAGTGATGCGGGCTTTAGATTTTTTCTATTGACAGTCTCAGCCCTGTTGAACGCAGAGAGCAATTACACATTAGATTACCGTTATGTTCGATCATTCGAAGAGCTGTAACTGTGGAACGAAGTCGCCGCCCATCTCGCTAATTTTTTTTCAGATTCTTAACATATTAAAGAACAAAATGTAAAAATCTTATCTAAATCGAGAACGCAGTTTCGGAGAAAAAAAAAATTGAAATATTATTTAATTGAAAAATAGCATAAAACGGAGTAGGAAAATTTGCAAAAAAATTTGTTGAAAAGAACGTTAGATACCTTAAATTTTTAGTTAACATGATTTTTTTGCGAGAGCCGTAGTTTTAGCGTTAAAAAATTAACGATTATTATTTGCAGTTATTTGTAACGGCTGAAATATGCAATAAAAAATTTGAAAAAATTTGCAATTTTTGTTTTCAGCCAGACCAACATTCTCAAGAAACTTGAAAACTTTTTATTGAAATGAAAAATTCGCGTGGCCGCCTTGAAGTGTTTTACCCCATATTTAACAGTACGTTTTCAATTTATTGCATCTGAGCTCTCCAAGATTAGTTGCAACAATAATTTTAAATAATAATTTTAATTATTCGCGATTAATTCTTGTACGAAGCCCGAAAAATCTTATGTGTGCTACTATTTGAATTGTGACAACCCAGTGATTATTAGCTAATGTTGCAATTATAGGCAGTTATAGGCAGTAACTGATAGGTAATTTACCAACGAAACTTGTTCCTTACAACCAACACTTCAAACCTTTTATAGAGAAAACGTGTATAGACAAATGATTGTTTCAACTTAGTTTTCGGTCGTGTCAGCTCATACTTACTTTCCGTGTGATATTCCACAAAAATTAGCCAGTTTTTAATAGAATTAAAAAAATAAAACGTCATTTAATTTTATAGGCTCAGCACCAAATGTCTTATATGGGATACGACGAAATTCCTCATCCAACGGCTCAAACGCCTGGCGCAGTATCCGAAAGAGGACCAGCAACCCCATGGAATCAAGAAGACTACGAGTTCCCACATTCCGTTGGACCGGTATGTAACAATCAAAACTTCCCATGCGATGTAAGAAAAATGTTCCAAGTCGTAATTTGTCACTGTTAAAATAATCACAGCAAGAGGAGCAACAGGTCGATGAGACTTACGAACAATTCGAGGAACGAGTTCTCAATAAAAGGGCGGCGCACATGTATCAAGTAATCAAGACCAAGTTGGAAGTGAAAGCTAGATTGACTCTCGCGGATATGGCGTACAAAAACACTCGCAAACAGGTAAGAATTTATTAATTTCCATTGCATGCACAAACTAATATGATTTATTATACGACAACTAAAACACAATAATTTCTTGCTAACAGTATAAGAAACATTGTCAATTCTGCCACTTTTTTCCCCTCGGTGTCGCTTAATATACAACTCTAATATTTAAACAGCGCGGGGGAATCGCAGTCACTAAGAATTATTTCCTATTTTCTGTAAATAAAAAGTCTGTTCTGCCAAAAAGGAATGGTTGCTGGATAAATCATCAACTATTACTTAAAAGTAATAGCATGAAAGTCGCGAAACCAATTAAATAATTGGGTTTTTCATAAATTATAAAAGTTTGTGCATTGATCGCTATTGTCCGACGTTTGGGGTAATTACGGTCGTCTGTACTATTTAAATAGCACAATAAAATAAAGAAAAAATTGATCAAGTTGACGGAGAATTACATTTATGCATAACTCACTGGTTATGTCACATTATGCCACAATTCGATGGATTTCCACCCCTGAAAAATTTGGTAATTCACAGTTAATTAATAATAATATTTATCTTTTATTTTCAGGCTGCCCAAAAGTTTTATACGTTATTAGTCCTAAAGAAATTCCAAGTTTTGGAATTGAGTCAAGAGTGCTCGTACGCCGACATCGTGGTGGCCAAAGGACCCAAGTGGGAGGATCCAGCGTTATAAAGACCCAAACTATACAAGCGTAAGCATACAGACTACCGTTTCAGACTATACAACTTTGTCGCGCCGATTGTGTAAAAAAAAGAAAGAGGGAAAAACGGATAAACTAACAAAAGAAACAAAAAAAGTTGCGTATCAAATGTTGCACCGCGTTCACGTTTCTTTACTCGTCGATAACGGACGTAAGAAGGAAAGAATGGATGACGATAAATCTTTATACAGTACGACGATTATTTAATCGATCGTCGTTGAACAACATTCGATCCTCCGAATATTTATTTAATATTCAATGTACTATTTTGTTCTTTATATACACATTTAAAAACCCACAAAAATTAGTATCTAAGGGTGTGACGAGACGAGCAAAAGGGAGACGATAGAAGAGTGAAAGATAAAAAAAAAAGAATATATTTCTACAGAATGACGATTGAAATTCTTCTGCGATACGGACGGAACGTTTTTTACGTCCCTCAACGGCTTAAGAGCCCGTCGAACGAGCGTTGTGTGTGCTGTGTGCGTGTGTCCTGCGTTCGAGAAAAACGAAACACAAACAAAAACAAAAACAAACAAAGAAACAGGCTAAAGAATGCGTGTCTGTCGCAACTTTATCACCACTTTTCTATCGAATAGTCGAAGATGCCTTCAGGTTTTTCAAGCGTAAACAGTATGTACTAGTATTCTGAATACATATCGCTTCTTTTAAATCATCATCACAAAGATTGTCAAGATAAATATTGTTCATTCGATTTTAAGCAAAGATTTCGTCTTCTCGCAATTGTAGGGGCTTATATGAAAGATCGAGCTATTTTAGAGTAGGCCGATGTTTCGTTGTATCCTCGTGACCGATAATCACGTAAAACGTGAATTATTCGTCGATTGCTAATTAAATACTTCATTTAGCTACGATCCTTCCGAAAAACAAACGAAATACTTTTGTTTTTCGGATCGCATTCGCCGTTTTATAATGAAGTACGAATAATCGTTTGATTGTAAATGAGATGCCGCACTTTCTCGTCCGACAAAGAAAGAAACTGAGGCTGTTTTCGAGATCACCGACTGGATATAATCGAGTACGGACGAAAATGGCGTCTGACAGCACGAGTAAATGCAGCAACTTTGCCCAAAAGAATCCTCTTGAGTTTTTGGGAATGTGAAAGCTTTAAATTATCGCTGCATGACAATTCTTTAAAAAAAAAAAAACGATTAATTATGAGACAAATTGGTACTTTGTAAACAATTCCAATTTCAAAAGATTTTTTTCTTTAAATTGCTGAAATTATGCTTTGAATATCTTCTTATTAGACTAGAATTAGTCGAAAAAAAAAATTGGATCAACGAACCTGGTGTTAATTTTATGACTAAGTCTTCGGACGCTTTCATGTGTTTTTTATTGCCAAAGTTTCAATATACTTAATTTTTGTTTCAATTAGTTAATTTCTATCTTTTATTTCATTAAAAATTATCATAATTGGTGCTGTCACATGCCCTTGAAGTAACGAAATTTGTCAGTGCTACACCAATTGTGTTGATTATTTTTTCCACTCGGTTTTCGGCCAATCAGAGCGCAGTGTTTGAAGCTACCCAACAGTTTTATATCGGAAATTTCTTAAAAATTTCCGATACAAAAACAGTTGGTTACTTTAAACGTGATTGAAAAATTAGTCGCTTTGGAAAATTTTCTCTAAAAAAATATCCACATGCTGTTTCCTGCACTCTGATTGACCGAAGTCCGAGAGGAAAAAATAATCCGTCAAATACCACTCGTACTTCAAAATTAATCGGATATTGTCCTCAAGCTTCCCTGCCTAGAAACGAGTGTGTCAAATTTTGCAGAAAAATCCCTCGTGCTTCGCACTTGGGATTTTAAACCTGCAAAATTTGATACAATCGTTCCTAGGCAACGAAGCTATCGGAAAATATCCGATAATTTTGAAGCACTAGTGGTATTACCACTGAAAATTAAATTTTTTTTTTTTTTTTTTTTTGTTACCCTTAGCCTTCTTACCGAAAAATTTCTCCGCATAGTTAACGATTACATTAGATGGCTGAGCCACGTTGATTGTGTTTATTGATCAATAACTATGTACTAACGCTCGCGGAGGTGGTATGTATTCAATCTGTACGTATTTAATGATACAGGATAAGTGAGTTGCGTCTGTAAGAGATTAAGATTATGTTGCATAGTACTATTAAATACTACATCATTTCAACATCATTGAACAAATGACATCGTTATATTTGAATGATTTATATATTATATATGTATAATTATAATTAGGGTACGAGCTAATGTAGAATAGTCCACAAAATCAGTACATGTAATATATTATGAAGAGAAGAAACACGGTTCTGACAAATCAAAATTTGAATATTTGTTATTTCACTTTTCCCCGCCATTACTTTTCCTTCGTACTTTGTTTTCATGAATACTTGTGAGGAATGGTTTTTTCTCCCGGCTCCGCTGAAATAACCCCATTTCGTGACCGCAACGCGGGCGGGAAAGCGCTAATTTTTCACGAATGATGTATGCATGCGCAGTTTGTTTTCATTACCTCCCAAAGGCGGTAATCAGCTCATTTCTGCCCGGCGGGAGTAATAAAAACCTTACCACGCATGCGTTTCATCATTTTTTAAAAATGAACTTATTCTCCGTCCTTGTTGCACACATAAAATGTGTTTTTTTTTTTAGCGAAATCGGGAGAAAAGTATAGTATGTTACATGGGAGGGGTGCAACTTTTCACCTCGTGTGAATCTCTGCACTCGCTTCGCTCTAGAGATGTGAAAATACCGGTATTATTATTTTCGGTAAAATGACCGTAAAAGTACGGTACTTTTACCGCATTTTACCGTCATTTTTTTTCTACAAATTTTGTATTTTGAAAATATGGTGTGACGTAGAGCCACGGTTATATCGAATGAACAATTGACAATCGAAGCCCGCGAATCGCGCGGAACTTTGTCAATTCAAATTTAGATCCTCGGAATAGAAAACTTATAGATATTTTAGAGATAGAAATGGTCACACGAAAATGTAGTGAGCGCATGGAAAGAGACTTTCTCTTTTGCAACATTGGAGACACTCATCACAACTCGCAGACCACCGGATGAGGGTAATTCACAGAAAACATTAAGACAATACTCGAGTGTACAAAAACCAGACCCGCGTACGGACCCTGTACGCCCACACGTGGTGACCAACAGGCCCTGGTCGGCGCCGATCGGCCAATCGACGCCGGGCGCTCCGTGCCAGACGGACGCGCTTTTCATGAGGTTTAAGATTTCTGCATATTCAAAATAAAACTTTGGCAAGCTATATCTTTCAAATTACGATATCAAGAAATAAACAAAAAAGTGGAAAATGTTCGTTTTCGTATTCTCTGGTGGACGATTTTTTTATTTTTTTTTAAGTCCAAAATTAAGGGAGTTGTGCTTGATTCAGTACTTTGGCAAGCTATATCTTTCGAACTATAATATCGAGAAAAAAAACTAAAAAGTAGAAAATGTTCGTTTTCGTATTCTCTGGTGGACGATTTTTTTATTTTTTTTTAAGTCCAAAATTAAGGGAGTTGTACTTGATTCAGTACTTTGGCAAGCTATATCTTTCGAACTATAATATCGAGAAAAAAACTAAAAAGTAGAAAATGTTCGTTTTCGTATTCTCTGGTGGACGATTTTTTAATTTTTTTTTAAGTCCAAAATTAAGGGAGTTGTTCTTGATTCAGTACTTTAATATCGAGAAAAAAACTAAAAAGTAGAAAATGTTCGTTTTCGTATTCTCTGATGGACAATTTTTTTATTTCTTTCTAAGTCCAGAATTAAGGAATTTGTTTTTGATTTAGTATTTTGGCAAGCTACAACTCTTAAAAGCTCCGCGAAAAAAACTGAATAGTAGTAAATGTTCGTTGTCGTATTCTCTAACAGACGATTCAATTTTTTTTTGTCCAAAATTAAGGGTGTTGTTGTGGTTTTTATATTTTAGCAAGCTATAACTTTTAAGTTAAAGCTCCGCGGAAGAAACTGAAAAGAATATGTTTGTTGTCGGATTCTCTGATGGACGATTTAAAAAAAATTAAGTCCAAAATTAAGGGAGTTTTTTATCCGCGAAGTAAACTACTTCGAATGAAAAAATCGTCCACTAGAGAATACGAAAACGAACATTTTCTACTTTTTAGTTTTTTTCTCGATATCATAGCTCGAAAGATATGGCTTGCCAAGGTACTAAATCAAGAACAACTCCCTTACTTTTGGGCTTAAAAAAAATAAAAAAATTGTCCACCAGACAATACAAAAACGAACATTTCCTACTTTTTAGTCTTTTTCTCGATATCATAGTTCGAAAGATATAGCTTGCCAAAGTACTAAATCAAGAACAACTCCCTTAATTTTGGACTTAAAAAAAAATAAAAAAATCGTCCATCAGAGAATACGAAGACAAAAATTTACTACGTTTCAGTTTTTTCTCGATATCATAGCTCGAAAGATATGGCTTGCCAAAGTACTAAATCAAGAACAACTCCCTTAATTTTATATTTTAAAAAAATGAAAAAATCGTCCATCAGAGAATACGAAAACGAACATTTTCTACTTTTTAGGTTTTTTCTTGATATCATAGTTCGAAAGATATAGCTTGCCAAAGTACTAAATCAAGAACTCCCTTAATTTTGGACTTAAAAAAAAATAAAAAAAATCGTCCACCAGAGAATACGAAAACGAACATTTTCTACTTTTTAGTTTTTTTCTTGATATCGTAATTCGAAAGATATAGCTTGCCAAAATTTTATTATGAATATGCAGAAATCTTAAACCTCATTGATTGGCCAGCGTTCACCCTGGAGGAATGAACCACCCCCGTTCAACGACGCATTGGAGACTTCATCGATACGGAAGACAAATTTGTTTATTCAGAATACTTTCGACTGTTATACGGAACGGACGTTCCTGTCTTGTATTTTTATATATCAATATACTTACCAACAGTTTATTATCTATTTCCAATATCAATTCAAGTTTATATTATTTCAAATCTTCCGTACGTTCCTGCGCCTCCGAGCCGAACACATCAGTGTTCCACGGGCGAAACGTCCCTTTGCGCTATCTTACACGCGAATTGCGAATTAATTATAAATTACCGGGAAAATAGAACATTACAACGGTCACGAAAATTACTCGTAAATTTGACCGGTCACAAACGTTGTTGGTAAATTTACCGTAAAAATAGTAAACTTCGTCTATATGTAAAATTACCGTTAACACGTTTTCTTTTTGGTAAAATTACCGTAACATTTTTTCGTAAATTCACGTATCTTGACGAGATTTAAATCACGATGAGACCATATGATTTTATTACCAATGTGGTAATTTTAAAAATGGCCACGTACCGTTTTTTTACGGTAAAAATACGGTCATATTTACCGCTCACATCTCTACTTCGCTCGGTCATCAAACTTCACTCTCGGTGAAAAGTTGCACTTCCCTCCCTTGTAACGTAATGTACTATTTTCGATGTCGCTATTTTTGGTGAACAGTTGTCGTAGTGTTCTTCGATACATGCTAATGCCTAAAATATCTCAAATAGTTAAAAAAAAAATAGATTTATAAAAAAATGCCCTAATAGTTTTGAAGATTGCAATTCTGCTATGAGTAGTGATTTTTGGGAGAAACAAAAACTAAGGCAGTATATACTGTGAAAAAGCTGTATTTCTTTTTATCGGTGAATTCTCATACAAACAGGCATCATCAATGAGGATAGTAATTCGAGTTGTTTTGTGGAAACGTGCTATTTAACGGCAGAAATTAGGCACCATACAAATTATCCAATAAACAGCGTGATAAATTAATAATACATTAATCATCGATATTTTTAAGAAACATACGTTTATCGATAATTTAAATGAAAAAATATGTTAACGCTTTGCCGATCTTATTCATCCTGTTTTCCCGCGGATGTTGTTCAATGACAGTAATGAAAGTAGAACAAATGGAACGACAGATAAATGAACGGTCAACCGGGAATGCGAGCTCAGCCCTCCAATTCACCGGCCGCACAAGCGTCTTGGTAAGATTTACCGGCTTGACGATCGGGATTCAACTTGATCATGTCGTCGATTCGGAGAATCGTTATCGCTGCTTCTGTCGCGAATTTCAAAGCTTTTATTTTCGATATTGCTGGCTCCAATACTCCAGCTTTTCTGTTGTCCTTTACAGTTCCTTCGATGAGATCCAGACCAACCCTGTAAGTAAAAGAAAAAGGAAATTGTTAAATGCTGTGGAGATACTCTTAGTCTAATTGGGACTAAATTGCAATGTTTTATACAAAGTTTAATGTGTTAATCGACAACAATAGATGGGGATTTTTATTGATTAATTTTAAAGGGGGTTCAAAGTGACAGACTAATACGAGGTTATTAAGGTGATGTGACACATGTTCGAAAACTGCTGGGAAACTGCAATCGGTATAAAAAACTGTAATCAAAAGTACTCAGTGGCGCTTAATATTTTAGATGAAAAAAAAATAGGTTTTACTCCGTCGTAGATAGACGAAATCAAAGCTAATTTGCTTTTGTCTGAAATATTAACCGGCTTTGAGTAGATTTGATTACAGTTTTCGATATCGATTGCAGTTTTCGAACATGTGTCACATTACCTTAAGGGGATGCTGGAGTAGATTTTTTTGCCGACTTTGGTCGGTAAGTTTTTGATCAGGATACAGGTGGCTCCGACGTAGTCTGTTAATTTTTAGCAAAAAATACTGAATCTCCCGAAAAGCAATATGGCCGCACACGATATGTCAGCTGACCTTTGCCGTAAGATTTAATTGTTTCTGGAAATTAGATGTGTAAAATCAGACCGGACGTCAATTCTGTGATGATTTCTGAATATTCAAAAACCATCAGAATGTCAAATACACAAGCCAAATCCATGTATAGTGTATACTACGGTCGCGTTGCAAAGGCTCGGAGCTTTTGCCAAAAGAAAACAGACTACATCGGCGCCACTTGTGTTCTAATCGGGAAACTTCATTCGCGCTCTTCTTGACCCACTCTGATCGCGAACAGACTACATGAACGTAGTCTCGGTTTTGCGTGGATTCCTTTTGTGTAATTGACTTTTCGACGCTCGTAGAATATTCAGAGAATGCTAAAGAATGGACGTACATTTTGATTTAACGTATGTGAGTTCCAGAATCTTTTATATCTTATCAAACAGGCGATGCTGTCAAACCCTGGCGGCCATTTTGATTTCGGGAGGTTAAGTAATATACGATTTTTTTTCATTTATTGTACGTTTTCACCAAATATTCGAATGTACGTCCACTCGTTTATGTTGATATTACAATCGTGTACAATTTGAAGCATGTGCGTAGCGTATTAACGAAGAATAATCAAAACTACGAAAAAGCCTGTTTTTACCGACCAAAGTCGATAATAAAATCTACTGCATCTATCCAGCATCCCCTTAAGGGGATGCTCGAGTAGACTTTTTTGCCGACTTTGGTCGGTAAGTTTTTCGATCAGGACACAGATGGCTCCGACGTAGGCTGTTAATTTTTGGCAAAAGATACTGAATCTCCCGAAAAGCAATATGGCCGCACACGATATGTCAGCTGATCTTTGCCGTAAGATTTAATTGTTTCTGGAAATTAGATGTGTAAAATCAGACCGGACGTCAATTCTGTGATGATTTCTGAATATTCGAAAACCATCAGAATGTCAAATACACAAGCCAAATCCATGTATAGTGTATACTACGGTCGCGTTGCAAAGGCTCGGAGCTTTTGCCAAAAGAAAACAGACCACATCGGCGCCACTTGTGTTCTAATCGGGAAACTTCATTCGCGCTCTTCTTGACCCACTCTGATCGCGAACAGACTACGTGACCGTAGTCTGGGTTTTGCGTGGATTCCTTTTGTGTAATTGACTTTTCGACGCTCGTAGAATATTCAGAGAACGCTAAAGAATGGACGTACATTTTGATTTAACGTATGTGAGTTCCAGAATCTTTTATATCTTATCAAACAGGCGATGCTGTCAAACCCTGGCGGCCATTTTGATTTCGGGAGGTTAAGTAATATACGATTTTTTTTCATTTATTGTACGTTTTCACCAAATATTCGAATGTACGTCCACTCGTTTATGTTGATATTACAATCGTGTACAATTTGAAGCATGTGCGTAGCGTATTAACGAAGAATAATCAAAACTACGAAAAAGCCTGTTTGTACCGACCAAAGTCGATAATAAAATCTACTTCATCTAAATCATCCCTAAAGGGGATGCTGGAGTAGATTTTTTGCCGACTTTAGTCGGTAACTTTTTCGATCAGGATACAGGTGGCTCCGACGTAGTCTGTTAATTTTTGGCAAAAGATACTGAATCTCCCGAAAAGCAATATGGCTGCACATATGTCAGCTGACCTTTGCCATAAGATTTAATTGTTTCTGGAAATTAGATGTGTAAAATCAGACCGGACGTCAATTCTGTGATGATTTCTGAATATTCGAAAACCATCAGAATGTCAAATACACAAGCCAAATCCATGTATAGTGTATACTACGGTCGCGTTGCAAAGGCTCGGAGCTTTTGCCGAAAGAAAACAGACTACATCGGCGCCACTTGTGTTCTAATCGGGAAACTTCATTCGCGCTCTTCTTGACCCACTCTGATCGCGAACAGACTACGTGAACGTAGTCTGGGTTTTGCGTGGATTCCTTTCGTGTAATTGACTTTTCAACGCTCGTAGAATATTCAGAGAATGCTAAAGAATGGACGTACATTTTGATTTAACGTATGTGAGTTCCAGAATCTTTTATATCTTATCAAACAGGCGATGCTGTCAAACCCTGGCGGCCATTTTGATTTCGGGAGGTTAAGTAATATACGATTTTTTTTCATTTATTGTACGTTTTCACCAAATATTCGAATGTACGTCCACTCGTTTATGTTGATATTACAATCGTGTACAATTTGAAGCATGTGCGTAGCGTATTAACGAAGAATAATCAAAATTAAGAAAAAGCCTGTTTTTACCGACTACAGTCGATAATAAAATCTACTCCAGCATCCCCTTAATATGGAATTCATTTACCCGTGTCGTAAATCTCATATCGTTTTCTATATTAAATTCACTTGCATTTTTAACAGTGTACTCACCATTTGAGATTAGCGTGGTCGACCGTGGTTTGACTGGAATTGTGATACGCTCGCAATTTAGCAACTAAATCGGTTGCGTCCTGAGCAGCGTTAACCGCAAGAGTTTTCGGTATGACTAAAAGAGCCCGAGCAAATTCAGCAATGGCCAATTGTTCCCTGGAACTGAGAGATGTCGCAAAGTTTTCGAGATAGATCGAAAGAGCAGCTTCGACGCTTCCACCGCCGGCAACGACATTTTTGCTCTCAAGAACTCTCTTGACTACGCAAAGTGCATCGTGAACCGATCGCTCCATCTCGTCGCAATAGTAGTCGTTCGGTCCACGAAGGATAATCGAGCTAGCGGTCCTCGCCTTAGGTCTGCAAAAACAAAAAAGACAAAAATAAATAAAAATTTATTTTATATAATATAAAAGAATTTTTTAAAATGTATCTCGCAATTTGCTTGTGCATTATTATTCATATTTTACAAAGCTACCTCTATTAAAAACTATATCGATTAATATTGTCTTTCTAAGAAAAAAATTCTTTAGTCTATGACAACCATTGTCAGACTCGGACTAAATTAAGGAAGTTCGCCTATTACTTGTGAATAAACAATGTAACTGAAAAAAAAGTCAATGCAGCTATCACCAATAATATGCAGTATTATTATTATTAATTGTTAATGCTACGTATAAAGTACATCACATGCCGCGTAAATGATTAGATTATAGAATATAAAAATATAAATTAAGAAGTTAGATTCTCAACAACTCGGGAGTCGTTGTCAGGTGCCTACAGTCCAAAAACCCGAGGTAACAAAAAAAATCGAAAATAATTACTAAAATCGTTAAAAACAATTCTCAGACGATAATAGCCTTAAAATGATTAATAACTTTATAATTTTCTGTCTTTCACTCCTTATTAATAGAAAAACCCTTCAAATTATATGTTGTGATTTGAAAGGAATTTTGCCATAGTCAACTTCTTGTAAGTCGTATTCCAATCAGCGTTGCCAGTTTAGTACAATTGTACTAAATCTAGTACGTTCCCATGCAATTTAGTACGTTAGCACGTCTCTCGTAAATCTAGTACGTTTTCGTATTTTTCAGTGTGTTGGTAAGCGACATGAAAGTAATTTTTTATTGCCATGTAATTCCACTTTCCAAACATCGCATCATCTTAAAACGGTCTTAAAAATTTTCGTTTGTTCTCAAATGCAATGTAAAATATAAAACCTCACCCTTTGATGAGAATGAGTTCGTCATCGCACACGTATTCCTGAACAACTTCAGCAGCCTCGCCCAAGAAATTAGCGTCGAAACTCTCGTCGCCCTCCATGTTCGTCAGTGACGTGAGGAAATGAGCTCCGGTTGCCTTCGCTATACGCTTGAGATCTGCTTTCTTGCACCTGCGAACGGCCATCGCTCCAGCTTCAACGAAGTACTGAAAAATACGTATTTTAAACATAGTTTTAATACGTTTTGTAACAGGCATTAAAAAATTCTTGGTGAATAACGATTTTATCACTAGAATTCTAACTAATTAGGATAAGGCAAAGGAATTGATGATTTGTGTACTTTAATCAATTTTTGGGCGCGTAGAATTCGACTAAAGTTCAGCAAAACGGCGAGAATTTTTATTTTCTTTTTTTTAAGTTTTAATCGATAATGTCTACTTCGAAGTTTATTTGGTTTATTCAAAATGAGTCTCGAAGAACAAACAATAAGAAAAATCGAAGAACAAACAATAAAGAATGTACAGAACTAGGACTTTTCATTATATCGACATTTTGTTTAAATTTTCGTCCGCCATATTGCATCAAACATTGCAAATTTCCAAATTTTAGACATGACATTCGGGTGTTCACATTTGAGTTCAAAGTTGGAGCAATTGAAAATTACTTCAATGCCAATGAAAAAATGAAAATTTATAGTGACGACGAATTACCTTGAGGCAAAGGTCATCGATTCCGCCGGAAAGAAGAACGACGTTTGTGCCAGCGGCAAGAATCTTTTGAATGCGTTCCTTGGTAATGTCGGCCTCGCGCTGACGAACGCCTTCAAGTTTTTCCGGGTCGGTTATCAGAACCTCAACTCCCAACTTCATTTTTGCCTTTTGCAGAGAAAAATCGAGACACGCGATTTTTGCGTTCGTAATTTTCTTCGGCATCGCTTGCGAAGCGACCGTACAATTGAGGGCGTAACCATGAACCAAAACGGATTCCCTAACGCTTTTTCCGTGAGCCTTAAGAACGTTCACTGCCTTCACGGGATACAAATGGCCACCTTTGCCGTCGTTGATTTTTACAGCGTTTGCCGCATCCACGACCATATTACCGAAGAAATTAGCATCACTATTTCGTATGTTCATTAAGGAAAGTTTGAAAAATATTCGACAGGCGTTTTTGTAATTTTTTTAAGCCACCATTGTAATTAATTAACCGCTTAACCACCCTTAAGATGATGTGCTACTGCTCAGTCGGTAACAAAAACTGTAAAGCGTTGTTCTTGATCAGAATTTATGTTTCAGACAAAAGACGAGAAGTACTGACATTTTATGAATCGTAAATAAATAAATAAATAAATAGTATTCAACGTGAGAATAAATATATATTTATAGATCTTTCGTACTAGTGAAAAAAGTCATTTATATTGACAACACTTGACTTGTTGGCGATAATATTTTTGACGTTATAATTACTCTCGAAACATTCAGTAATGCTACTTTTTTTTTAATTTCGGTTCATACATTTGCCTCATAAATTCAGTCGGAACTGCAGCATATTGTATATACAGCGAAATTCAATTTAAATACAATAATTTTTGTTCCGAAGTGCGAGTTTTAATATTAATTTTATCAGCAAATTCGTCGACAACCAGTCTTCAAACTCCACAATTGTGATAAGAAAAGTTTCCACTATAATATAACAAAAAAGGACAACCTTAGAAATGTAATACGCATACATTGCCAAACAAAAGCTTGAGAATCTTAGTACTTCATGACAAGACAAAAATCGATAAATAATCAACGTCGTAATAATGTCGAAATGTTATTAATCCATTAGTAAAAAAGGATACGCTCCGATGATTTTACTTGACATGGAGGTTTTGGCGACATTGACGAGACAATCTCGTCCGAGTTCCTCGACGGTCACTGTTAAATGCTCCTGAATATATTTGCAGGCTTCTCTGAAAACGGCGATTAAAAAAATGAAGATGCAACATTTTTGTGAATGAAAAGTAAAACTAAATAAAATACGAGAAAAATACTCACTTGCAGGCCAGCCTGTATCCACTGATCACAGACGTGGGGTGAATCTTTTGCTTGACAAGTTCGTCGGCATTTTTAAGCAGCTCAGCTGCTATAATTACCTAAAAATATATTTCAAAAGATTTATTATTATTTATTCTACAAATAAATACATACAGTAGAACGTCGATCAATCCGAAGCCTCAATTAACTGAATAGAGCGTGATTTGGCAGTCCAAAACAGTAGAAAATCCTCGACTTTCTTTCAAGGAAATAGAAGATAGAATCAGAGTTGTAAATGCCTAATACTTATAGAAATAATGATGATGATACGATCAGCTCTATAATTATGATTTTATAATAATAACATGTAGCAATTTTAATACGATGATTAAACTTTGGAATGGCTGCAAAAATTATTATTTTTCAATAAAAATTCACGGTAATCCTTTTGAAAAAATGGAAAAAAATAAGTAATGCATTACTTATTTCTTCCATTTTTTCCACTATTTCTTGCAATATTAAAGCGAAAATTAGTAAATTTTCTCAGCTATTCAAATGTTTACACTCTATTTTATAATCACAACATATTATTATTATGAAATCATAATTACAAAACAAATTGTACTGTAAACTATATCTCATGAATTAATGGGGATTTACAACTCTGGATAGAATAGAATTCAATGAAAAAATATATTATATATGGGTCATTCCACGGGATTTCGCACAAAAAAAAACCCGACCGACTCCAATTTTCGCCTAATTTTAAAATTTGTAATTCGATTACATTTAATGAATCTAATACATCTACATATAAAATTATGAAAAAAATCACATAAGCTCCTTTTAATATTACCAATTACATAAAAAGATACGCAGAAGATTGGAAGAAAATTAAAAAAATCAATTACCCGAAATATTTTTTTAAAAATGGGTAAAATGCGTTCTCCATCTTGGGCTTGTGCTTAAAATGTTTGAGACTCCATGTAGTATATTCGTGATTTTTTGTATTGAAATCGGAGGGGGCCAAATTAGCGAAATGGTACCTTTTCTTGGTAGAAGACATAAATAAAATAGAAGTTATGTTTATTTTTTATTTTGATTATTTTTACCGTAAACTGTGTTGAATTACGAAAATTTTGACCTAGTTATTTTTGTCGATATCATTATTCCACTTGACGTCAGATTTTTTTTTCATTTTTTTCACCTTTTATTTTATGGCTCGTCGAAATATAAGAATAAAATTCTCAAAAAATTCACAGATGCTCCGTTTGACATAGTCAACAATATAAAAAAATTAGGCGAAAATTGGAGTCGGTCGGGTTTTTTTTTGTGCGAAATCCTGTGGAATGACCCATATGTAAATAATAATATATTTAAAGTATTAATTATCGCGGAATTTTCGATTTTACGAACGGTTGTTGGTCCCAATTAGTTCCGATATATACGTACGACAGACGTTGTGCCGTCGCCGACTTCCTCGTCCTGAAGCTGTGCTAATTCGACGAGCACGCGAGCTGCTGGATGTTCCACATCGAGAAGACGCAAGATAGTTGCTCCGTCGTTTGTCACGGTTACATCCTGCAAATATAAAAATAAATTAAAAAATCTAATAATGCTCAGCTTTTGAGAATTTTTTGCGCAGAGTTTAAGTGAAATTTACCCCAATGTCATCCACCAACATTTTGTCCAAACCCACTGGGCCCAAGGAACTCTTGACGATGTTGGCAATTGCACACGCAGCCATAACTGAAACAGAAAAAGACATTTAAGCAATTTTCCACTTTTCACTATTTTAACATTCAAATTGTATGCCAATACTAGTTGTTTGTCATTTAGAAGTAGAAACAAAGATATTTTGGACAGGACAAATGTTGACTACTTTTGGCAACTGCAGCATGAAACAATACATTTATTTAACATTTATTTTTAATTAGAAAATTTTGAGTAATTGAAAATAAAAAAAAAATTTTGACATAAAACATAGAAGGATGTATATATACAGTAATACAATATTGTAATTATGTTGAAAATTATTATTTCTTGATCCTGTCAACTAACAGAAAATAATGTATTAAAAAATGTCTGGTGTGATAAAAATCTTTGATACCAGAAAATGATGGAAAATTCATTGATGAAATAATTATTAAAAGTTGGATGCTCATTTAAAATTAAATGAACCCTTGTGTCAATGTATATAGATTTTTTTAATATTGTATTTCAAAATAAATTTTAATTATAGAAATTTTTAAAAAATGTTGCATAATTTATGGCAAAACAAAATATTGAGTTTAAGCATGTGTATTTTGTGAATTATTAAATATTGATGCAATATTATTAAAACTTCTTGGCTGCCAAAAATAATAAATTTCTGTCTAGTATTAATAACTGTCCCACAAAAAAAAAAATCTATAAACTTGTGAAAAATTATTGACATCAGAAAATAATGACAAATTTATTGAAAATCTAAAAATAAAACAATTTTTATGATGAAACTATGTCTCAATTTGCTAATAAATATTTTACTACATAAATTAGAAAAGATAAAAAAAACAGCATGAGCGAGACCTATAAAAAATTGTAAATAATTAATAAAAAATGGTGATATTTATGTTTGGATATTGATAAAATAATTATAAAAAATTAAATGTTCATGGCAAATTGAACTCTCGAGTCAATGTATATGGATTTTTTAAATATTCTATTTTACAGATAGATACATTGTTTATTACGCATACATGGAATACGTGAATTCATAATACAAGGAGGTTTTGTATTCTAGATACGGATACTTAAAAACAAATGGACATGCCTTAGTCGCATAATACAAAAGATCTAATTCTAAAACAGTTAAGCTTGTAATTGAAGAATAATTTCTATCATTCTGTATCGTTTTGGCCTAGCAAGTATACAATTGTTTTTCTCGTTGCTCAGAACATTTTTAAGTTCTAAAATTGTTCTAAGCGAATACTGAATTTAATCAAATATAAATTATTGAAAGAAAAAAGAAAATTCAGTGTCATCATCGTGAATCGAAACATTGAGTTTGAGTAAGTATATTTTATAAATTATTCAATGGTGTTTTAAAATTTTCAAGAATTTCTTTGACTTGATATCACTTTGACCTAGCAAGTATACAATTTTTTCCTCATTGCTTAGAACATTTTTAAGTCCTAAAATTATTCTAAGCAAATACTGAATTTAATAAGATTCAAATTATTGAAAGAAAAAAGAAATTTAAGTGTCATCGTGAATCGAAACATTGAATTTGAGTAAGTATATTTTATAAATTATTCAATGGTGTTTTAAAATTTTCAAGAATTTCTTTGATTTGATATCATTTTGACCTAGCAAGTATACCATTTTTTCTTCATTGCTTAGAACATTTTTAAGTCCTAAAATTGTTCTAAGCGAATACTGAATTTAATAAAATCCAAATTATTGAAAGAAAAAAGAAAATTCAGTGTCATCATTGTGAATCGAAACATTGTGTTTGAGTAAGTATATTTTATAAATTATTCAATGGCGTTTTAAAATTTTCAACAATTTCTTTGACTTGATATTAGTTTGACCTAGCAAGTATACAATTTTTTCCTCATTGCTCAGAACATTTTTAAGTCCTAAAATTGTTCTAAGCAAATACTGAATTTAATAAGATTCAAATTATTGAAAGAAAAAAGAAATTTAAGTGTCGTCATCGTGAATCAAAACATTGAGTTTGAGTAAGTACATTTTATAAATTATTCAATGGTGTTTTAAAATTTTCAAGAATTTCTTTGATTTGATATCACTTTGACCTACTAGCAAGTATACAATTTTTTCCTCATTGCTTAGAACATTTTTAAGTCCTAAAATTGTTCTAAGCGAATACTGAATTTAATAAAATACAAATTATTGAAAGAAAAAAGAAAATTCAGTGTCATCATCGTGAATCGAAACATTGAGTTTGAGTAAGTATATTTTATAAATTATTCAATGGTGTTTTTAAATTTTCAAGAATTTCTTTGATTTGGTATCACTTTGACCTAACAAGTGTACAATTTTTTCCTCATTGCTTAGAACATTTTTAAGTCCTAAAATTGTTCTAAGCAAATACTGAATTTAATAAAATTCAAATTATTGAAAGAAAAAAGAAAATTCAGTGTCGTCATCGTGAATCGAAACATTGAGTTTGAGTAAGTATATTTTATAAATTATTCAATGGTGTTTTAAAATTTTCAAGAATTTCTTTGATTTGGTATCACTTTGACCTAGCAAGTATACAATTTTTTCCTCATTGCTTAGAACATTTTTAAGTCCTAAAATTGTTCTAAGCAAATACTGAATTTAATGAAATTCAAATTATTGAAAGAAAAAAGAAAATTCAGTGTCATCACCGTGAATCGAAACATTGAGTTTGAGTAAGTATATTTTATAAATTATTCAATGGTGTTTTAAAATTTTCAACAATTTTTTTGATTTGGTATCACTTTGACCTAGCAAGTATACAATTTTTTCCTCATTGCTTAGAACATTGTTAAGTCCTAAAATTGTTCTAAGCAAATACTGAATTTAATAAAATTCAAATTATTGAAAGAAAAAAGAAATTTCAGTGTCATCATCGTGAATCGAAACATCGAGTCTACGTAAGTATATTTTATAAATTATTCAATGGTATTTTAAAATTTTCAAGAATTTCTTTGATTTGGTATCACTTTGACCTAGCAAGTATACCATTTTTTCTTCATTGCTTTGAACATTTTTAAGTCCTAAAATTGTTCTAAGCAAATACTGAATTTAATGAAATTCAAATTATTGAAAGAAAAAAGAAAATTCAGTGTCATCATCGTGAATCGAAACATTGAGTTTGAGTAAGTATATTTTATAAATTATTCAATGGTGTTTTAAAATTTTCAAGAATTTCTTTGATTTGATATCACTTTGACCTAACAAGTGTACAATTTTTTCCTCATTGCTTAGTACATTTTTAAGTCCCAAAATTGTTCTAAGCAAATACTGAATTTAATAAAATTCAAATTATTGAAAGAAAAAAGAAAATTCAGTGTCATCATCGTGAATCGAAACATTGAATTTGAGTAAGTATATTTTATAAATTATTCAATGGTGTTTTAAAATTTTCTAGAATTTCTTTAATTTGATATCACTTTGACCTAACAAGTGTACAATTTTTTCCTCATTGCTTAGAACATTTTTAAGTCCTAAAATTGTTCTAAGCAAATACTGAATTTAATAAAATCCAAATTATTGAAAGAAAAAAGAAATTTCAGTGTCGTCATCGTGAATCAAAACATTGAGTTTGAGTAAGTATATTTTATAAATTATTCAATGGTGTTTTAAAATTTTCAAGACTTTCTTTAATTTGATATCACTTTGACCTAACAAGTGTACAATTTTTTCCTCATTGCTTAGTACATTTTTAAGTCCCAAAATTGTTCTAAGCAAATACTGAATTTAATAAAATACAAATTATTGAAAGAAAAAAGAAAATTCAGTGTCATCATTGTGAATCGAAACATCGAGTTTGAGTAAGTATATTTTATAAATTATTCAATGGTGTTTTAAAATTTTCAACAATTTCTTTGATTTGGTATCACTTTGACCTAGCAAGTATACAATTTTTTCCTCATTGCTTAGAACATTTTTAAGTCCTAAAATTGTTCTAAGCAAATACTGAATTTAATAAAATTCAAATTATTGAAAGAAAAAAGAAAATTCAGTGTCGTCATCATGAATCGAAACATTAAGTTTGAGTAAGTATATTTTATAAATTATTCAATGGTGTTGTAAAATTTTTAACAATTTCTTTGATTTGGTATCACTTTGACCTAGCAAGTATACCATTTTTTCCTCATTGCTTAGAACATTTTGAAGTCCTAAAATTGTTCTAAGCAAATACTGAATTTAATAAAATACAAATTATTGAAAGAAAAAAGAAAATTCAGTGTCTTCATCGTGAATCGAAACATTGAGTTTGAGTAAATATATTTAGAAAATTATTAAATGGTGTTTTAAAATTTTCAAAAATTCTTTATTATTTATGGCCACCATCAGTTTAGGCGAATAATAATAAATGTACATCCAATATCAATGTGTTGTCAATAGTTGCAAAAGGCGAGAAAAAAAAATCCGTAAATTTGTCAAAAATAATTCGACAGAGAATAACGATAAATTGATCTAAAATACGGATATATAGAAGAAAAAAAAACATGATTATGACGAAACGGAGTTTCGATTCGCAAATAAAAATTTTTCTAGCTAAATTGGAAAAGGCGAAAAAAACGGGGCGAGCGATTCATGATAAATTGTCATAAACGGAACACGCGAGCGTCGGCGAAATTCACCGACGAGGTTAGTCGCTGAAAACTTACCATTTTGGGTGCGAACCGGAGCTCCGGATTGTCGGCTACCGCCGACGGCTAATGCACTCGCTACGGTCGACATTCTGAATTTCAGTAAATAAAAAACAATAAGTTACTTATCGTCCGTGCTTCAGAGACACGGAGATTTTCGGCGTAGCTTTTATTCACTGCGGTTACGCAGAGAAGATCGAAGAACAAACGTGCAATGGAGCCAACGAGCTGGGTGAGGCGGACAAGAGAGAGAAACCGCGTGCGTTCACGCCGTGTATCGTGTCTTAGTATTAGCGCACACAAACACGTAACTTTCTCCTGGGCTGAAATTTCAATTGGTTCGAATTTTTTCAAGTCCGCTGTTAATTGGTCGTTCGTATGATTTCCAACAACGAGTTCAAAATAATCCCACGCAATACAAACTAAAAGATCCTGACGATGTGAGTCACGTTTTAGTGCGAGCGAGTTTCTCGTTTTTTTTCATCGGAAACAATTGAGATTAACATATTTCATTTCATAAACGTTAAAAAACGGTCTCTAAATCAATAAAGGTATTAATATGCGGCTGATGATTTTTATCGATGATTTTAAGGAGCCGGAGAATTAAGATGCGAGGAAATTGGAAGGGCATTCGGAACGGGAATTCTTACCTTATATGGCTATGAAAATCTCGATTGTGGGCTCACGCGGCTGCAGTTTGAGCGGGATTTTTAGAATTTGATATTATTGGTGATTTTTGTTTACTTTTCTGGTAAAAATAAATGATAGAAAACGATTTTAAAAAATTCTATCGTTCCGAATACGGACTTTGGGTCGTGAATTTACGATGTGCTGTCACAAATTTACGATCGAAATCCTATATGTTTCGTCCATATCCTATAATATTATTATAAATAATATAATTTTTGTATTTAATTTAATAATAAAAATATACGATTGTACGTACATACCCATGATGTACTATTCCAAGCAAAAAAGAAAAAAAGAAATCGACCAGATAATTTCGTTTTTTTTCTGGTCACCCATCTTTGTAGTGGCCGCGGCCCAAGCTGCTTAACTTTCATAATCTCTGACAGACTGCCTAACCATTCCATCCAAACTCGTTCTTGTAATATAATATACATCAATAATATATAAGTCGCTTCACGTACTTATGAGTAACAGCAGTAAATTGAGCAGTTTTTTAGCATCTTTCTTACTAAATTATTTATGTTAATTAACTCTTTAAGAATGCTTCACGTATACATTCCTTACCGAACGTTTTATTTTATCCGTATTTGAGTACTTCGCGATACGAGAAAAATCTAATAAATAATCAAGCATATCAAGATACTAATAAGAGCATTGATTTCGGATAATAAGAAGTCTAAGAATTTATTAAAAAATCAGTTTAAAAAAAATGATATAATATTATAAATTCGTTAGTGTACCATATATCCCAATAACGTATCTATCGTATTTAATCAATAGAAAACGAAAACTAAAGGAAACTAATAAGAACTATTCAATTTGTATAAATTGATCAAAGCCCGAATAGATAGAGATGATAACATACGATTAAATCCCATTCAAATTCTATCGATCTCTATCAATCTCTATAATATATTTTTACCAGCGATTGGTATCGGAAATATCGGTGCGTTTTTTTTTTTAGCACGAATATTGTTTAACAATATTAATTATTATATCAGCAGTGTTTTTATTATTACCTATTTTAGGAAAAATATTTACGAATTTCACTCTGAAATTTATATATTTTACAATGTGTTGGTGGAGTCACCGGAAAAATCTCGGCAATATGTCAATCGAATATTTAGGCGCTGAATAACGTATATTATGCAACTTGGATTAATAACGATTTTTTTACACAACTTAAATATTCGCGATCCATATTGTCGACTTTTATTCTACGTTTTTTACACCCAAAACTGTTATTTCTATAAAGATTGAAAATAAAAAATGCCGCGTTGGGGGGAAAATTGTATTTGCACCAGTGTTGTAAATGCCTAATACTTATAGAAATAAAGATGATGATACAATCAGCTTTATAATTATGATTTCATAATAATAATATGTAGCGATTATAATACGATGACTAAACTTTTTAACAACTGCAAAAATTATTTTTTTTTCAATGAAACTTCAAGGTAATCTTTTTGAAAAAATGAAGAAACATAATTAATGCATTAAGAAACTAATGCACTATCTCTTCAATTCTTTCAACTATTTCTTCCAATATTTAAGCGAAAATTAGTATTCAAATGTTTACATTCTATTTTATAATCACTACATATTATTATTAGTAGTAGTAAAAGAGTTTTATTAACAATACGCCTTACAGTTTTTTTTTCTTCCTTGTGATACATTTTTTTTAAAACCAATTAATGCCTGTGTGCCTAACCGCAAAAGTATTGCCAATAGGTCATCAATCGGAGTCCTTCAGCCTAGTCTTTCTAAAAATGTGGTCGTTTAAATATTCTTTTTTAAATAAAGCATAACTTTTTTTTATCCGTTTAGGGTTCCGCAGCCATAAGTGCAAGACGTTGTTGAAGAGTTAAAGCAGGGTGTTTCGGTCTTCGATTTACATTTCTTGTTGGGGTGATACATAATTCTTGAATATTATCGATCTGGTTTGTAGCGAATTTCTTTGAAAGTCTTTCGGCTCGGGTTATTATTGGCGTAATGCCTGTGAGCTCGTAGAGTAGCGTGTTGGGCGGTATTATTATTATTAAATCATAATTACAAAACAAACTTTACTGCAAACTATATTTCATGAATTAATGAGCATTTACATCTCTGATTTGCACGAGGGCGCAGGAAAATTGCGGAAAACCTGGCGGCTTTTTTTTTTACCGTATGAGAATACATTAGAAACTCAGAAAAACTGGCTCTCCCTCAGCAGTTTGTGCACAAGCTATTGCGGTCACCCATCTAATTTATGGCCGCAAGAAAGCTCGAAATCGCCGAAGCCACACACAAACCACACATCCACTGCTGTCGGTACGAAAAATATACTAATAAATATGATTAGATTTATCAAAGACGAATAAATTTGGACGTGATATTAATTCGACTAAATTTATTACAGTATTTACAGAAGCTTAATTAAGATACATTCAAATATGAATGTACATTAATGAGCAAGCGAGAATGGTTTAGCTTAAATTATTCTTTGTTCTGTCCAGCTCCCAACTTTGAACGGTCCGTGTAAGCTAACTGTGGATTGCCATCAGGTACAATGACCTTGAATACTCTATAATATTCCAAGACATTTTCTAAAATAAAAAAAGTACATTCCATTAAATTCCAGTCATGAAAATAGCGCTGTTAATTTAATTATGATTTACTGTTGTCTTACTTACCAACATCTTTAAGGTCTAATTTATTCTTCGTAGCTATTACCTCAGCCGAATGCTTCAAAGGATCCTCCATATGATCAGCCATGAAAGCCAAAGCTGTTCTTAAAGTGCATCTGCCTTCCGCAGCATCCATGGGCTCCCAAAAACCATATTCGAATGCTAGACTGCCCCTCGTTAAAGTCGGGAGTGGCCGATCGGGATCCGCTGGAAATTCAGTGACCTAGGATTAAAAAGAACAATCATATTAGCTTTATTTACTATAAAATAACAAAGAAATAATTTACAAGGCTCTGACCTGCATTCATTTTGCTTTCTCATAGTAGGTTTTGTTTAAAAAAATATATATATAATGCAAAGCAGAACTTTGCACATTGCTTCCTTATTATATTTCGCTTTTTACAAAGCAACCTCTAAGAGGATTGATTTTGGCTTCCTCATAGAGGAAGCTTTGTAAAAAGCGAAATACAACGAGGAAGCAATGTGCAAGGTTCTGCTTTGTATGCTTGTTTTAAATAAATAAATAAGCGCACCCTCCCGCTTTGTAAAAATATAATAAAGACGAACGGTCCGGAAACTCTCTCGAATACTCTATCTTCTTAGTTTTTTTTTTTGTAAAACACGATAGAAACCGGTGTTTTCCAAAATTTCATTGGAAAACAAGGATATGGCTAGTTTATACGACATAAATCGCTACTTTTCGCAATATAGACTGTGCAACATCGCTATGAAAATATGGAATCGTTCAACATATTTGGGCTATATCTGACGTATTTTTCTGTTAATCATGAATTTGGTACTCATTTAACTCCCAGCTTGATATTTGATACCAAAATTCGCATCGCAGAAAAAAAATCAAAAAATTCAAAAAATCAAAATCTCATAAAATTGTAACGTTTCAACCGATCTTAACCAAATTCAATAGGGATGACCAGTGTATGAAGGCTCACATACATACCAATTTTGAGCTTAATATCTCGAAAATTAAAAGAGTTATCGCGTTAACAGACATTTTTGAAAGAATTCAAAACCGCGTAAGAATTTAACGATTATGGGAATTTTAACAAAAATTGGTATGAACGATGAGGATATTGACCCCTCTATCAATGGTGTAAATTTCAGCTCTACATCTCGAGGCATTCCCGAGTTATAAAAGTTTACATTTTTTGACCGTGTAACATACATACACACACACACACCTACACACATTTTTTCTAAATCACTTTTCTTGACGTTTTGGACCATTCTGAGTGTACTAACATGAAAATCTCAACAAAAAAAATTTCATGGAAACGAAGCTTCCTCTATGCGGAAGCAAACAACATAAACTGTTGTTTTGAGATTTTATGTGAGTATAATTAAAATTGCCTGGACCCTCCTGAAGTGATTTTTTTGTATACTTGCATTTATACTTTACTACTGAGGGAGAAAAGTACTCACATTCTTCTCTTGGAAAGTGAGAGGAAAGCGTACTTTCTTCCCTTGGGTCTTACTTTTTTCTCTTTGGAATAAATGACATAGAAATTTTATAATCCAAGTTCTATGTTCTGCTTTTTTTATTTATTTATAAAAACTTATAAAAAAAAAAGCTCAAAACAATGTGGAAATAATCTGAAAAGTTATACTTTACATAGTAAAAAAAGAAAAAATGTTAAGCTCTATGATATTAGTCCTTATGTTGTATGTTAATTAATTTTTACCTGCAACAAATATCTCCTTATGATAATCTTAATTCCAAAATTTTATTTTTATTATTTTATTTATTTGGTAAACAGGGCAAGCCCCTTGACAACTACGGCGCCATGGACATTCAGGACCTACAGTTTTAGGTGGGTTCCGAACCACCGGGGATTACAGAAAAAGCACATAGAAAAATTCCATTGGTGCCTGGCCGGGAATCGAACCCAGGGCCCCTGCTTGAGAGGCCGCATCTCTATCCATTGCGCCACTGCCTTCCCCATATATTGAATAATATGTAATAATTGGTGAATTATATGAGAAATTCAACCAGTCAATGTTTGACGAGATGAGGAAACAAGTTACTGTGACTTAATTTTATCGGTGTACCATTTAGAATGTTTCATGCTCAAGCTAGCAAAGGAATCCTTCGTTATGAATAATTATTTAGAATTACTGTGATATTAGTTTATATATATATTTTTATATTTTTTTAAATTTATAATCTGGTATTTTCAAATTGTATACTCTACGCTAAAAACTTATAAATTATCGAAAAGTAGAAACCCGTTAATAAAATAAATAAAAATTGAATAACAATCAGATGTTAACGATTATCTATATAAATTACAATGCTGATATCAAACATTTGCGTCTAACGCTTGATTCTATTACGTGAAAAGATACTTTCTGGTAGAGGTAATTTTGTCAAAGATGAAGAACAATCTTTTAGTTATATGCAATTAAAATACAAACCAGCAACTCACATTTTTGGGGTCGTGAGACTGTACATAAACATTTTTGAGACGATCGTCAAGTCCCGCATCCTTTTTATATTCAGTTTCGAGAAAAGTGGGATTGACTGCGAATGAAAAATGAATCGTAAGAAAACCCGTTCTTTCACTTTCTCTTTTGTTTAGTTTAAAAAAATAAATGAAGTTTACTCGAACGTGCTATTTCGAGTTGCTTTTTTGAGCTTTCACGGAGTGGAGCAGGCACCGGCTTTTCACGACTTATCACTTTGTGGGCTCGATTCTCGATGTTGAATGTCTTCAAAGGTCGCATCATCATTGAAATTGCTTTACCCATTTTTTGTTTTTTAATTAAATTGCTTGTCGATGGAGCAGGAAAAGTTAAAACGTTTGTAAGGCTCTTTAGAGTTAAGAGTGTGAGGTTATGTCACGAAATTGGTTAGATCAACGAACATAACCTTAAATATAAAAAGGTTATTTAATTTCGACTTGAACGATTATCATCACATCGTCATCTTAATTCAGTAATTGCCGTTTATTAAACAATATCCAACAATCGGGTGTCAAGTAGAAATAACGATGCTGGTATTAAAACATTCGCGCATAACGTTTAACTTTTCAACGATTATAAGCACTCATCATTGGCTTTCGAAAACCAACGAAAAATTTGCTCTCGCAACGCCGAGCAATAAATTCGAATTGTAAACGCGCCATTAAATGTCACGTAATTAAAACATCGATACGATCATTGACCGAACAAAATTGCATGCATATTCAACGCTACGTAAACTCGAAATACGTAAATTGCAAATTTTCGAAGAAAAAACGATCGTCGTTGAATAAAAATGCAACATTTTCTGGTAATTCCGTAGAATTGAAATGACGCTCGGAAATTTTGTGGAAATTTTTATTCCCGCGTCGAGTGAATTTGAGCAACGTAGTCGATCGATAATAAAGCGATTTGCATCAATTCCCTACTAACCCTAAACTCCGATAACAATGTTATTTATTGAAATATTGAAAAAATCGCGAGGATGTCAAGACGTTAGTTATTTGCATAACAGTATAATAATCCAATTGTTGAACGATTTTGAAGCCGTTTTAGCTGAACGATTTTAAAAAATAGCGCCATTTCTTTCAATACACGGGCCAATTCTGTGTAACACGAATTTTCGCAAAATAATAGGTGCGAAAAAAGTAACTGATTATGATAAATATAGAGCGTAAAAAGTGCGTTCAAAGGTAGACAGTGAGAGCGAGAAAAAAAAAAGTATAATCGACGAGTGGAGTTTTGGTGGAGACAGTAAATTACGAAAAATAGTGTGTCAACTCGGTGCGGAGGAATGTGGCACTTCAAAATGGCTGCCAGTTACTTTAGTAATTTACGGCTGTATCTTTCTTTGTTGTCGGTTGTTTAATTGCGACCGATAATTGTAGCAAGTACGTTTAACATTTCACGATGATTAGTGGATCGAGAGTTTTATGAAAATCTCGGGCTCGTGCAGTGATCGGTGTAAATACGTGAGAAGGGAATATGCTCGGGTACCACACACTGGCATCCCCGTCGTCCTCCTCTTCGTCTCCGTCGTCTCCGTCGTCTTCGTCGTCGTCGTCGTCGTCGTCGTCGTTGTCGCTCTAAGTCCATCGACTTTATTTAATCGTTATACATCCTTTGATAACTCTCTCGTATTATTATCGTCCAAGTGGCCGCGTAAAATGCTTCGATTTTCGTGTGAACGCCAAACTCGAGTACACCAGTGTATTACGTGCATAGGTTAGATCGCTGCCAATCGCCTAAACACACTCTACATTCTTGCCTCGATACGAGGACTCCTCGGACTTTTCGTACGTACATTTATCATATTCCATTTTCACCGATTTTGTCCCTCTTAAAATATAATGTTTTATAAGTTGTTTATCTATGGCTGGTAAATAATGAGACTTGTGAAAATGTCCTGGATAAAAAGTTACTACCCTCTCCTGACACAGTTCGGTCAATCTTTATTCCTGTGATGTACACAATTCATTTGGGTATTTGTTGTTATACGTAAACTATTTTGGGAATACTTTTAATAAGCAAAATAGTGGAATGTTATTGCAAGTTGTTTGAGTAAATTGGGTAATAAAAAGACTTGTATTTTAACTGTGTGATATCCGGGGGATGGATTCTATACTTTGTTCTCAATGACAAATAATGTTACTCATGATCTTTTGTTATTATTTAGAATTATAGATTTTTGTAATATATACTGTTATTTTTTGTTATTGATCACTGCTTTGGATTAAAGTATCAAGATTAATCCAAAGTAATTATGGTATATGGGTTTGTTGATACTTTTTTCTATCCAAACACACAAGTTTGAGAAAATGTCCTAGATAAAAATCTACTATCTTCTCCTGGCACAGTTTGGTCAATCTTTATTCCTGTGATATACAAAATATATTTGTTGTTATGCGCAAATATACATTTATCATATTCCATTTTCACTAATTTTTTCCCTCTTAAAATATAATGTTTTATAAGTTGTTTTCTATTCCTGGTAAATAATGAGACTTGTGAAAATGTCCTGGATAAAAAACTACCTTCTCCTGGCACAGTTTGATCAATCTTTATTCCTGTGATGTACACAATTAATTTATATATTTGTTGTTATGCACAAATATACATTTATCATATTCCATTTTCACTGATTTTTTTCCTCTTGAAATATATTGTTTTGAAAGTTGTTTTCTATAGCTGGTAAATAATGAGACTTGTGAAAATATCCTGGATAAAAAGCTACTACCTTCTGGCACAGTTTGGTAAATCTTTATTCCTGTAATATACACAATTCATTTGTGTATTTGTTGTTATGCGCAAATATACATTTATCATATTCCATTTTCACCAATTTTTTCCCTCTTGAAATATAGTGTTTTAAAAGTTGTTTTCTATAGCTGATAAATAATGAGACTTGTGAAAATGTCCTAGATAAAAAGCTACTTCCTTCTCCTGGCACAGTTTGGTAAATCTTTATTCCTGTGATATACACAATTAATTTGTGTATTTTTTGTTATGCGTAAACTATTTTGGGAATACTTTTAATAAGCACAATAGTGGAATGTTATTGCAAGTTGTTCAAGTAAATTGGGTAATAAAAAGACTTGTATTTTAACTGTGTGATATCCGGGGGATGGATTCTATACTTTGTTTTCAATGACAAATAATGTTACTCATGATCTTTTGTTACTATCTAGAATTATAGATTTTTGTAATTGATACTGTTATTTTTTGTTATTGATCAATGCTTTGGATTAAAGTATCAAGTTTAATCCAAAGCAATTATGGTATATGGTTTTGTTGATAGTTTATTTCTATCCAAACACACAAGTTTGAGAAAATGTCCTGGATAAAAAGCTACTTCCTTCTCCTGGCACAGTTTGGTCAATCTTTATTCCTGTGATATACACAATTAATTTATATATGTGTTGTTATGCGCAAATATACATTTATCATATTCCATTTTCATCAATTTTTTCCCTCTTAAAATATAGTGTTTTATAAGTTGTTTTCTATGGCTGGTAAATAATGAGACTTGTGAAAATGTCCTGGATAAAAAGCTACTTCCTTCTCCTGGCACAGTTTGGTAAATCTTTATTCCTGTGATATACACAATTAATTTGTGTATTTGTTGTTATGCGTAAACTATTTTGGGAATACTTTTAATAAGCAAAATAGTGGAATGTTATTGCAAGTTGTTCAAGTAAATTGGGTAATAAAAAGACTTGTATTTTAACTATGTGATATCCGGGGGATGGATTCTATACTTTGTTCTCAATGACAAATAATGTTACTGATGATCTTTTGTTACTATCTAGAATTATAGATTTTTGTAATATATACTGCTATTTTTCGTTATTGATCACTGCTTTCGATTAAAGTATCAAGTTTAATCCAAAGCAATTATGGTATATGGTTTTGTTGATACTTTATTTCTATCCAAACACACAAGTTATAGACGCTCAGTCAATAAGCAGGATTGTGAAAATATCCTAGATAAAAATCTACTACCTTCTCCTGGCACAGTTTGGTAAATCTTTATTCCTGTGATATACACAATTAATTTATATATTTGTTGTTATGCGCAAATATACATTTATCATATTCCATTTTCACCAATTTTTTCCCTCTTGAAATATAGTGTTCTAAAAGTTGTTTTCTGTAGCTGGTAAATAATGAGACTTGTGAAAATGTCCTGGATAAAAAGCTACTACCTTCTCCTGGCACAGTTTGGTCAATCTTTATTCCTGTGATATACACAATTAATTTATATATTTGTTGTTATGCACAAATATACATTTATCATATTCCATTTTCACCGATTTTTTCCCTCTTAAAATATAATGTTTTATAAGTTGTTTTCTATGGCTGGTAAATAATGAGACTTGAGAAAATGTCCTGGATAAAAAGCTACTTCCTTCTCCTGACACAGTTCGGTCAATCTTTATTTCTGTGATGTACACAATTAATTTATATATTTGTTGTTATGTGCAAATATACATTTATCATATTCCATTTTCACTGATTTTTTCCCTCTTGAAATATAGTGTTTTAAAAGTTGTTTTCTATAGCTGGTAAATAATGAGACTTGTGAAAATGTCCTGGATAAAAAGCTACTACCTTCTCCCGGTACAGTTTGGTCAATCTTTATTCCTATGGTATACACAATTAATTTGTGTATTTGTTGTTATGTGTAAGCTATTTTGGGGATATTTTTAATAAGCAAAAACATGGAATGTTATTGCAAGTTGTTCAAGTAAATTGGGTATTAAACTTTGTTCTCAATGACAAATAATGTTACTTATGATTTTTTGTTATTACCTATAACGATAGATTTTTGTAATATATATTATTATTTTTTGTCATTAATCACTGCTTTGGATTAAACTATCAAATTTAATCCAAAGCAATTACGCTATGTGCTTTTCTTTTGTTGATACTTTATTTCTATCCTAATACACAAGTTAAAGAACCTCAGTCACAATTAATAATCAAAATTATGCTAATTTTATGCATGTATTATCTAAAAAAAATTATGTACAAGTTGGATTAATGATAATTTTGGATTTTGTCAAGAAAGTGTATAAAATGAATATTAAGATGATTAATTTTTGTATTTATTGTTATGCCCAAACTATTTTGGGGATATCATTAATGAACAAAATAACGGAATGTTGTTCAAGTAAATCTGGTGCTTGAAAGAATAACATATTTAAATTGCGTGCCATCTATGAGATAGATTCTATACTTTCCGCTCAATGACAAATAATGTTACTGATAACTTTTACTATTCGTAACTACATGTTTTTACAATAGCTTTATACAAATCACTTATCCTATATGGATTATCTCTTTGTTAAAAGATTTATTGTGTTATTGCACTTTGCTAATAATAAAAAGTGAAGATCAAAACATTGGACTTACTACACAAAATATTCATGATTTTTTGTGGCATTATTGATCAATAATGGTCGCAATTGAGATCATCCATTGAAATAGAGCAGTAAATTTCCATGATTTAATTTCCTAAAAATTTGTAGTAAAATATATCCAATTATTATTATTGAGCAACAACAATCTGCAGCTTTTATAAAAGGGATTCGTTTTCCATCTACCCATAAATTACTAATACATTTAATTTTTTTTTAAGTTTACAATAAAATTTCTTGGGACAATGCGGTCATGTAGCATACTCTCTATTTTCACAACATTAAATTGAAAATAAATTTTTATTATAGTTATTGGAAAGTTTATATATCTTTTCATAAGCACTGCAGATTTCTAATATGGCTTAATAATTGAAACATCATTTTTTATGAATTATCATTTCCAAAAGTAAAAAGGATCTCTGCATTTAATAATATTATACACCTAAAAAATGATTTTAAGGAGTAGAAGGAATATTTTTTCTTGACTGTTCACCAAAGCAGAAAACATGAATTAAAAAAATGTTCAAATTCTACAGGAGCACCATTATACTGATAGTTAATAGACTTAATAGATTATATATAAATAAAAAAAAAAGAATCCACTTTGTAATAGTTTTTATACCTGAATGCAAATAAAACTACATTTATTATTATTATTATTATTTTCATGCCAAAACGTTTAAAATTGTCTAAAACGTCGAGAAAAGTGGTTTAGAAAAATTGTCCGGAAAGGACAAAAATTCATATAACTATAACTTATAAAGCATTCGACCGAATCAGCTAAAATTTAAACAACATGTACAGTACTGGCTAATCTTCAATTGGTATAAATTTTACAAAAATCGCTTAACGAATTCCATTTTTATAAGAATTTTGAAATTAAAAAAAAGTACATAAATGCTCTAGCTCGAACGAATTTTTACCTACCAGGCTGAAACTTTGTATTAAAATTGAACAAAGTGATACGACCTTTGGTATTAAATTTGGGCCAAATCGGTAAAGCGGTTCGATTTTTATGGGATTTTCAACTTTTCTGAAAATTTCGTTTTGCTCTAATTCAGGTAAAAATTAAACAAATCGACTGAAATTTTACACAGGAAAAATAACATTCAGCCCTGCTACCTACCAAATGTGGTGATGATCGGTAAAGGGGTACCGATTTTACGTGATCATGAAGTTTAAAGAAATATATTGGTGTAGCTCTGGATTTCGTAAAACGTCAAAAATAATCAACTTCGTCAATAGTTATCATTTTTGGCAAAGCTTCCTCTATGAGGAAGCCAAAAATAAAATAAAGGATGTTACTCATAGCGGCGGCTTTGTAAAAAACAAAAAAGAATGAGGAAACAATGTGCAAGGTTCTACTTTGCATCCTTTTTTATTATCGTTATTGTTATTATAATAATAATTGTTATTATTATTACAGGCTCATTTATGTCAGAATCGGATTGGAGCTAGGTCCCAGAGGGCCTAGCATGGGCCACTATGAATCCGCCCGCGGTCAGCAAGTCAGGCAGTCGCGGCTCTGGATACCACCAAAAAGCGCTAGCTGAAATTCGCAATTCGTTACTTCCGTTTGCGAATATTGGAGGCACAGGAGAAGTGGGCTCCAGTGCTGCAAGCACGATATCCACACTATCGACCACAAGTGGTGTTAGCTCCGCCTCTGGTCTTAGCGGTTTGTCCGGGGCATCCGGAAATCTCGTGGAAAAGCCTGAACAGCGTCAAGCAATTGCCCAGCTCATAGCTATGGGTTATTCTGAAGTAAATATCTGTCTCGTATTTACCACAAACATTATTCATTTCGATTTGATAGTGTCGTGACCGATATATATATAATATATGTATTAGGGCTGTTCAAAAAAACATAATTTCTTTATAATCAGTTGCTCCTGAAATGCTGTATTGATTATCACAAAATAAAAGTTTTCGCGAAAGCTGGTAGTTGTGCGATGATATTAAGTACTGCTGCATCAAGGCCAAAATTCATTAAAAACGGCGATTTTTAGAAATTTTTTTTTTACTTGGTGAAGCGCTCATGGAGATAGTGGTTGCTTTCGATAGACTATGAAATTGTGTAAAGGCAGAAACATGTTCGATAATGTTTAGTACTGTCGCATCGATATTGAAGTTAACAAAATAAAAAATGAAATCCTTTAAAACATTGAAATATTCATCTGCTCATCAACTATTTCGCGCGTTTTCAAATGACAAAATGACTCATGAAACGGGAGTCCTGTATGATCAAATTTAGTACTGCCGCATTGATATCGCAGTTTTCCAAAATTCGAAAATCGCTTATCATCATCATGATTATGATCATACATGAGTCCCGTTTCAAGAGCCATTTTTTCATTTGAAATCGCACGAAATAGTCGATGAGCAGACGAATATTTCAATATTTTAAAGGATTTAATTTTTTGATTTTGGTAACTTCAATGTCACCAAAACATTATCGAACATGTTTCTGCGTTTACACAATTTCATAGTCTATCAAAAGCAACCACAATCTCCATGAGCGCTTCACCACGTAAAAAAAAAAATTTGTAAAAATCGCCGCTTTTCATGAATTTTGGCCTTGATGCGGCAGTACTTAATATCATCGCAAAACTGCTAGCTTTCGCGAAAACATTTTTTTTGTGATAATCAATACATCATTTCAGGAGCAACCTATTATAAGAAAATTATGTTTTTTTGAACAGCCCTAATATGTATGTTTTAAAAGGGGTGGTATGCATTAAAAACCTCTAGTCTATGCTTAATAGGGCTGTTCAAAAAAACATAATTTCTTTATAATCGGTTGCTCCTGAAATGCTGGATTGATTATCACAAAAAAAAAGTTTTCGCGAAAGCTGGGAGTTGTGCGATGATATTAAGTACTGCCGCATCAAGTCCAAAATTCATTAAAAACGTCGATTTTTAGAAATTTTCTTTTTTACTCGGTGAAGCGCTCATGGAGGTTGTGGTTGCTTTCGATAAACTCTGAAATTGTGGAAAGGCAGAAAGATGTTCGATAATGTTTAGTACTGTCGCATCGATATTGAAGTTAACAAAATAAAAAGTGAAATCCTTTAAAACATTGAAATATTCATCTGCTCATCAACTATTTCGCACGTTTTCAAATGACAAAATGGCTCATGAAACGAGAGTCCTGTATGATCAAATTTAGTACTGCCGCATCGATATCGCAGTTTCCCAAAATTCGAAAATCGGTTATCATCATCATGATTATGATCATACATGAGTCCCGTTTCAAGAGCCATTTTTTCATTTGAAATCGCACGAAATAGTCGATGAGCAGACGAATATTTCAATGTTTTAATGGATTTCGTTTTTTGATTTTGGTAACTTCAATGTCGATGCGGCAGTACTAAACATTATCGAACATGTTTCTGCGTTTACACAATTTCATAGTCTATCAAAAGCAACCACAATCTCCATGAGCGCTTCACCACGTAAAAAAAAAATTTATAAAAATCGCCGCTTTTCATGAATTTTGGCCTTGATGCGGCAGTACTTAATATCATCGCACAACTGCCAGCTTTCGCGAGAACATTTTTTTTGTGATAATCAATACATCATTTCAGGAGCAACCGATTATAAGAAAATTATGTGTTTTTGAACAGCCCTAATATGTATGTTTTAAAAGGGGTGGTATGCATTAAAAACCTCTAGTGTATGCTTAATCCAGTCGCTAGGTAATGCAATTATTATGTCATCTACATATCTTTTGTATATAGTTGGAGTGAAGTTTAGTCTGCCTAAGCAAGTTTATTCTAAATCTAGCATAACAAGATTTTTAAAAGGGGTGGTATGCATTAAAAACCTCTAGTGTATGCTTAATCCACAATATTTTTGCTATTTTCGCAAAAAAAGGATAATTTTCCTTTTGTAAAAAAATCACTTAAATGTGGTTACACCAAGTCTAATATTTTTTAGATCCTAAAGCCCATTAATTTCAGTGATTTTAGGTCGATAATATAGTGACAGATTTTGCCGGAGATACCAAGCAGAGTTGTAAATGCCTAATACTTATAGAAATAAAGATGATGATATGATCAGCTCTATAATTATCATTTCACAATAATAAAATGCAGTGATTATAAAGCATGACTAAACTTTCGAATAGCTGCAAAAATTATTTTTTTGTAATAAAATTTCATAGTAATCTTTTTGAAAAAAATGAAGAAACACAATTAATGCATTAAGAAAGTAAAACGTTAATTATCTCCTCCATTTTTCCGCTTATCTCTTCTAATATTTAAGCGAAAATTAGTATTTTTTGTAACTATTAAAATGTTTACACTCTATTTTATAATCACTACATATTATTATTATATCATAATTACAAAAAAAAACTGTACTGTAAACTAGATGTCATAAATTAATGGGTTTAACAATTGTGATACCAAGATTAATTTTTCGTTAAACATTATTAATCCGAAAAGTAACAAATACCGAATAATTTTCGCAGGATATTGGATTGCGGGCACTAAAGCTGGCGGGATGGCGTTTGGACGCGGCGATGGAATTTTTGAAGCAAGCGCAGGGTGAATCGATGAACGGTCTCGGCAAGCTAAACACAAAGTTGATTCGCAAGCCAAGTTTAGAGCGTGAATTGAGTTTGCAGCGTGGAAGTCCAGCTTTAGACAGCGGAGCAGGTAGTTCGCGATCGGACAGTCCACGTCAAACGGAGCTGAGTCCGCATCCGCAGTTGAGCCGTCAGTATTCGCCGAGTTTCGTGGAGCGCGAGCCGCCTCCGCCTCCGCCGCCGCGATGCAGTTCAACGCCGCCACCTCCGCCTCCGCCTCACGCGCCTTACAGTCAGCCAAACGTGCCAACGAACATGCAACAGATGTTGAAGCGAATGTCACCAGCGCCGGTGGTGCCAACGAGGCCTCCGCCGGCGACGCCGGGTGCTTCGTCCTCGAGTGGTTCGAATCCTCCTCAGCGTGGTACAAGTCCGGTCGCGAGTACAAACGGCACGTCAAACGCTCGTCAACCGATGATAGTGCAAAACGGTCCGCAAGTACAGCAACAATTGACGCAACAGATTCAAGCGTTGAGTATCTATCAGTCGAGTAACGGTAATTCGAGCGCTCAGGTTGAACCGCCGCCCCCATATCCAATAGTCCCGTCCTCTTCGTCGCAGGCTTCGTCCCAGCCGCCCTCCTACAGTGCCTCAATGCAAAATCGTCAATCGCCGACGCAATCGCAGCAGGATTATCGTAAAAGTCCGTCCTCGGGTATATATTCAGGACCAACGTCGGCGGGTTCGCCAAGTCCTATAACCGTGTCTACGGTACCGCCGAGTACGCAAAATTCAATGGCTAGACCAACACCTCTTCAGGCTTGGGGCGCGAGACAGGCGAAGACACAACCGCCGATAATAATGCAATCTGTCAAGAGTACGCAAGTGCAAAAGCCTGTGTTACAAACGGCGATAGCGCCGACTTCGCCGCAGCCGATATCTTCGGGTAGCGGTACAACTCCACCTCCTCCGCCTTCTTATGCGTCTTCGATACAGCAAAAACAACAACAGCAACAGCAGCAACAACAACAACAACAGCAACAGCAACAACAGCAGCAGCAACAACAACAGCAGCAGCAGCAACAGCAACAACAGCAACAACAGCAGCAACAACAGCAGCAGCAACAACAGCAGCAGCAGCAACAGCAGCAACATCAACAGCAGCAACAACAACAACAGCAGCAACAATCGCAACCGCCGCCACCGGCTTATCCGCCGGTGAATAATGTAACTGCCAGCGCAACGGGATCGATGAGTTTAGGCGTCGTTCCTGGCGTTCCGACGACAGAACCTCCGAGTTATGCGACGACGATGCAAGTCCTCGCCGCTCAACGCAGTATGCATCATCCGTTACCGCCACCGCCTTACGGAACACCCACAGATGATTCTGCTGGAATTTCGACTGTCGAAAGCGGCGCCGCGCCAAGATCTTCTCCCGTGGCTCATCATCAGCCACTTCAGAGAAAATATTCGCCGGCGGAGAGCTGCCAACATCCCGGGGAAACTCCGCCATTGCCTCCCACCGCCTCGAGCTCAGTTTCATCGAGAAACAACAATAATCACGGCAATACCGCGGACGCTGGGGCGAAAGGCGGTCCGTCGGCTTATAAAATAAAACATCAGTCGCCGATACCCGAGAGAAAACACATGAGCAAGGAAAAGGAGGAGGAACGAAGGGACTGTAAAGTACGGAATTATTCGCCGCAGGCTTTCAAATTTTTCATGGAACAACATGTGGAAAATGTTCTCAAGTCACATAAGCAACGATTGTACAGAAGACTTCAGCTCGAACAAGAGATGGTTAAGATTGGACTCAGCGCCGAGGCTCAGTGCCAAATGCGTAAAATGCTGTCGCAAAAAGAATCGAATTATATTAGATTGAAACGCGCCAAGATGGACAAGTCGATGTTCACGAAAATTAAGCCCATTGGAGTTGGAGCCTTTGGGGAAGTTACGCTGGTTAGAAAATTGGATACCAATCAATTCTACGCGATGAAAACGCTAAGAAAAGCCGATGTGCTCAACAGAAATCAAGTGGCACACGTCAAAGCTGAGAGGGATATTCTCGCTGAGGCTGACAATGAGTGGGTCGTTAAATTATATTATTCCTTTCAAGATAAGGACAATCTGTACTTCGTTATGGATTATATACCCGGCGGCGATCTCATGTCGCTCCTCATCAAATTTGGAATCTTTGAGGAACCTCTCGCGAGGTTTTACATTGCCGAACTCACGTGCGCCGTCGAAAGCGTTCACAAAATGGGTTTTATTCATCGGGATATCAAACCCGATAACATACTCATCGATCGGGACGGTCACATCAAACTCACGGATTTCGGACTATGCACGGGATTTCGTTGGACACATAATTCCAAGTATTACCAACAAAACGGTAAGTCATTATCTTTTTTTTTTTCATCCGGTCCCTTTCATGATTTGCTTTAAAGTTAACAAGATACGGATGTTTCAGAATCATTTTTAAGATATTTTCCACCTTTCGTATAACATTAAAGTGGCCATAAGAGAGTTCCATTGTGTTATTTTTACATGGGTTCGTTGAAAATAATATACTTTTCGATGATCTCTTCTAAAAAGTTGGTGGGTCGAGGTATCTTGCAAATATTGGGTTAATTGCAGCGCATTGTTGCCTCTAGAGATGGGCGATTAAAATCGATTGTAAAGACGATCGATTTCTTAACATTAAAATCGATTGTAACGACTATCGATTTCTTAACATTAAAATCGATTGTAACGACTATCGATTTCTTAACATTAAAATCGATTGTAACGATTATCGATTTCTTTACATTAAAATCGATTGTAACGACTATCGATTTCTTAACAATAAAATCGATTGTAACGACTATCGATTTCTTAACATTAAAATCGATTGTAACGACTATCAATTTTTTAACATTAAAATCGATTGTAACGACTATCGATTTCTTAACATTAAAATCGATTGTAACGACTATCGATTTCTTAACATTAAAATCGATTGTAATGACTATCGATTTCTTAACAATAAAATCGATTGTAACGACTATCGATTTCTTAACATTAACATCGATTGTAACGGCTATCGATTTCGTAACATTAAAATCGATTTTAACGACTATCGATTTCTTAATATTAAAATCCATTGTAACGACTATCGATTTCTTAACATTAAAATCGATTGTAACGACGATCGATTTCTTAACATTAAAATCGATTGTAACAACTATCGATTTCTTAACATTAAAATCGATTGTAACGACTATCGATTTCTTTACATGAAAATGTATTATTTTTATCCGATATTTTTGTGTCCCGATTAATCGATAATTCGATTTTTTTGCGATTTATTTAGTTGAAATCGATTACTTTCTTGATTCTTTATGGTATAAATCTTCTATTCGATCTATTCGATTTCTGCACTGTCGACTTACTTATATCTTTATTAATAATAATGCTACAGAATATGAGCATAGCAACACCCGTTGTCGAACAGAGTTGTAAATTCCTAATACTTATAGAAATAATGATTATAATACTCTCACCTCTATAATTATGATTTTATAATAATAATATGTAGCGATTGCAATACGATGATTAAACTCTGGAATGGCTGCAAAAATTATTCTTTTTCACTAAAAATTCACGGTAAACCTTTTGAAAAAATGGAAACAAATAAGTAATGCATTACTTATTTCTTCCATTTTTTCCACTATTTCTTGCAATATTAAAGCGAAAATTAGTATTTTTTTCAGCTATTGAAATGTTTATGCTCTATTTTATAATCACTACATATTATTATGAAATCATAATTACAAAACGAATTGTACTGTAAACTATATCTCATGAATTAATGGGGATTTACCGCGCGTTGCCAATTATTTCGATATTTATGATTCTTTCTTCGTTTTTAATTAATATAGCTCATTCTTCCTCCTTAAGCTGACAGATTATAAACAACAATTGAACGATTCGTGCTCTTGTACAGGTCATGGTAAACAGGATTCGATGGACCCATCGGACGATTGGAACAACGAGTGCCGGTGTTGCTTACAACTGAAGCCGCTTGAACGACGGCGTCACAGAGAGCATTTGCGTTGCTTGGCGCATTCGCTAGTCGGAACTCCGAATTACATTGCCCCCGAGGTACTGCAACGAACGGGTTACACTCAGCTATGCGACTGGTGGAGTGTCGGCGTGATTCTGTACGAGATGTTGGTTGGTTCGCCACCGTTTCTTGCCGGATCGCCCGCCGAGACTCAGTTAAAGGTCAGTCGATTTGCAATAAATATGCGTGAACTAGCTACAAGAACGAGGTCGAGAAATAAAAAAAAGCTACAAGGTCGGCGCTTGTACATGGCCTCCACACATTTTATCTTACACACATCTTCAAGGAAATATGTTGACGAATTTAAAAGTTTGTCAAATAATGCGAAATTAAAAAGCAAATCAACTATAATTGTTATAAAATCCTTAATCTTCACCAAATTTTATTTTTATCACAGCTTAATATTAGTTCATCACTACAGAAATTTTGAGCTGAAATTATCAATGTTGACTCCATTTTTAAAAAAATTCTATTCTCTCGTTAGGAGAACGCGAAAAAATCCGTAGCCGGAAAAAAAGCAAAGTCAAAAGTGTCGCAAGAATTAAAAGTTGGTAATAGGTGAAGCATTGAAACAAGCCACTGAACGCGATGAAAAATCGCGTATTACGACAATGCGCCGCTATTCAATGGTTTTTTTTTTTTTTGCAACAGTTGCATGAATAGCGGTGCTTTTCCTGGCTGTTTGGCTAATTTCATGAGAGTGTTGAAACGATACGTTGCCGTAAGCGCAGTTCGCGATTCTTTCATTTTCGTCTCTCAAAACTACTATTCAAAGCCCCACTAATTATGCACTTGATACTAAAAATATAGTGTGCAACACGGGTAAAAATTGGCGTTTGCTATTTGTGTAATTGTTTCGCTAGAGCGGCAAATCTCGGACTCGTCGCAATCTGTTCTCAATTTCTTAGAACATTCCGAGTCGCCCAACATGAAAATGACAAAATAAATATTATCTCCTGATTCCGCTAAAATAACCTCATTTCGTGTCCGCAATGCGGGCGGAAACTCGCTCATTCCTTACGAATGACGTACGCATACGCAGTACGTTTTCATTACCTCCTTAGGGAGGTAATCAGCTCATTCCTGCCCGGCGGGAGCAATAAAAATCGGAGACCAATACAGAGCCCATCTCTACACAGCCTCATTTCTACACGAGCATTTCTACACCGAGTTTTACTACATCCAACAAATTTGCACGACCAAAGTTGTTCACGCCGCGAGCTCTACACGCAAAAGTCCGACATCGCGGAATTTCGACACGCCGTCGTTCGACACTGCAAAAGTTCGACACGCAAAAGTTCGACACGCAAAAGTTCAACACAAAAAAGTTGGACACAAAAAAGTTCTACACTTAAAAAATTCTACACCGTAAGAGATTGACACTGCAAGTGTTCGACACGCAAAAATTGTACACGCAAAAGTCCGACACCGCAAAAGTTCAACACGCCAGAGTTCGACATTGCAAAGTTTTACACGGTGCATCTCTACACCGTCATAGTTCGACACAGCCTCATCTCTACACATGCTCATCTCTACACGCGCCATATTTCAACAGTTACCGACCGAAACTGTTCAAATATGGTGCGTTACCGACCGAAACTGGTAAAATATGGTGCATTACCGACCGAAATTGGAAAAATATGGCCCGTGTAGAGATGAGCATGTGTAGGGATGAGGCTGTGTCGAACTATGACGGTGTAGAGATGCGCGGTATAGAACTTTGGCGTGTTGAACTTTTGTGGTGACAAACTTTTGCGTGCACAACTTCTGCGTGTACAATTTTTGCGTGTTGAACTCTTGCAGTGTCAAACTTTTACGGTGTAGAACTTTTTCGTGTTGAACTTTTGCGGTGTCGAACTATGGCGTGTTGAAATTCCGTGGTGTCGGAATTTCGCGTGTAGAGCTCGCGGCGTGTAAAACTTTCATCATGTAAATTTGTAGCGTGTAGTAAAATTCGGTGTACAAATGCTCGTGTAGAAATGAGGCTGTGTAGAGATGGGCTCTGTAGAATCAAGGTGTTGTCGTCGTCATTTGTTAAATATGAGCTTATTCTCCGTCCTTGTTGCACATTTTGTGTGAATTTCTCTCTTCACTTTCGATGAAAATTTGCACTTCCCTCCCTTGTTACGTAATGTACTATTTTTCTTGAAAACTTTGTTTTTTCCATGATGAAGAAACAAAACGAGAAAAAAAACGTCATAGCCTGAAGAAGGCTTATTTAAGGATGAAAAGAGTAATAAATTTTTATTCAACGCAGGTAATAAACTGGGAGACGACACTTCATATTCCGAAGCAGCCAACTCTCTCGCCGGAAGGTAAAGATCTGATTTTGAAGCTCTGCGTCGGAGCCGATCGCCGATTGGGTAAGAATGCGGACGAGGTCAAGAGTCATCCATTTTTCAGTAGTATTGACTTTGACAAGGGTTTGAGACGTCAGGTTGCGCCTCATATACCGCGCATCAAATTTCCAACCGATACGAGTAATTTCGATCCTGTTGATCCTGAAAAATTGCGAAATTCCGAAACTTCCGATTCCAACAAGTCCGATGAACTGTTAGACAACGGCAAACCCTTTCACGGTTTCTTCGAATTTACGTTTAGGCGGTTTTTTGATGATGGTGGAGGTCCTGCTTATCCCAGTCGAATAAGTCTCGACGATAATGACAATCAGGGCCCCGTGTACGTATGACATTAGGTGATTGCGGGTGGCGAGCGAAGTCGCGTCAAACTAATGTCTCACGGTGCGCGAAAAACACGTATTTATCGAAATAGTCGCGAGTCGTTGATTTTACAGGGACTCCGATGTGCGCGGTAGGATTTTTCAATCGATAGATTATATTGCTAATGTCTGCTGTTCGATTGGTTGCATTTGTTCGATCGTTAAGGTAGCAATTGCGCTTAACACAAGTCAAATGAGTCCTAGATTTTTGCAATCGTTTATACTAAGTTTAGTGCTTTAATTGAGAACTTCTTTCGTTTGTAAAATCACTGTATTCATCTATTTAACACAATTAATAGCTCATTTTTTTTCTTTCTTAAAAACTCTACCAATTTTGTGGTGCGATTTTATATCGCGATAATAGCTCAAAATTTATAACTATTTCTTTTAAAAAGAGCCTTTACTTATTAAATTATAGTAAGTAATATCGTTTTTTTTTTCGAACTTAGGGAAAAAAATAAATAAATAAAAACTTGCGAAAATTAGCATAAATCGGTGAATTTTACTTCCATGACGTGGCTATGAATGTTTTTATATATTGAAAACATATGTTGCTAGGCAAGTTTTTTTCCAACACGGACAAACGAACCACTGAGATTGTAGAAATGGTTGTAAAAAAACTAGCACTTATTTGACCAGCGTAAAGAGTTTCACTCTCCTTACGTCGATAGAAAGGGTCTTGATTAAACCGGAAAGATAGGCCAAACTCGCCAAAACTCGGTACAAAGCCCAAACGCCACGTGGGGCTTCCGGTTAAAAGTTTTATTTGTTTCTGCAATCTAATGCGTTCTAAAATTGATGAGTCAATTAGTTTTGAAAAAATGAGCGCGTGAAAACGGTATTTTTTACGAGATCAAAAGTATATTCAAATTTACGGAATATATTTTTGCGTAAAAAATAAAAATGTACTCTGCATTTTTTCAATATTCAGTCCTTTCGACTTTTTAGTTTCAGGACTTGAGTCGCATTAACGACTTTGTAAACGCCGCGTCTTAAGACTACTGTTACCTTGCCAAAAATACAAGCAGAGATCAAACAAAGCGACTAATTTTTCGTTGTCGCAATGGTTTAAGGGGATTCTGGAGTAGATGTTTTTGCTGACTTTGGTCGGTATGTTTTTCGATTAGGACACAGGTGGCTCCAACGTAGTCTGTTTATTTTTGGCAAAAGATACTGAATCTCCCGAAAAGCAATATGACCACACGATATGTCAGCTGACCTTTGCCGTAAGATTTAAGGACGATCGGTGACGACTGTCAAAGTCAAATCAGAGATAAATTTTTTTAATCGATTCTTTAAAGTTTAATGCATTAAATAATAGCTGTGGAGGGTGATTTGTATTGAAGCATGTAGACTTAATCCAGAGAAAGATTAATAATGACGGATTTGCATAAATATTAATTGATTAACGTTTCTTCTCAATGGGATACATTTTCGTTCAGTTTTTTTCAAGTATAATCTGTAATTCTTGGCCGATTTGAATGAGTGACAGCTCATTCTCTACCTTAAAAGATACTCTACGAATTGACCGCCTAGATATTTCATAGTGTTAATTGTTTAATAATTCTAGACTGTTGTTTAACAGAAATTAAAATACTTTCATAAACAACAGGCTATAATTACAAAACGATGAACACTATGAAATATCTAGGAGGTCAATTCGTAGAGTATCTTTTAAGAAAAACAATGAGCTATCGTTCATAAAAATCGGCAAAGAATTAAAGATAATACTTGGAAAAAACTGAACTAAAATATATCACACTGAAAAGAAACGTTAATCAGTTAATCTTTATGCAAATCCGTGACTATTAATCTTTCTCTGGATTAAGTCTACATGCTTCAATACAAATCACCCTCCACTGTTATTATTTAATGCATTAAACTTTAAAGAATCGATCGCGAAAATTTCTCTCTGATTTGACTTTGGGAGTGGCCACCGATGCTCCTTAATTGTTTCTGGACATTAGATGTGTAAAATCAGACCGAACGTCAATTCTGTGATGATTTCAGAATATTCGAAAACCATCAGAATGTTAAATACACAAGCTAAATCCATGTATAGTGTATACTACGGTCGCGTTGCAAAGGCTCGGATCTTTTGCCAAAAGAAAACAGACTACATCGGCGCCACTTGTGTTCTAATCGGGAAACTTCATTCGCGCTCTTCTCGACCCACTCTGATCGCGAACAGACTACATGAACGTAGTCTGGGTTTTGCGTGGATTCCTTTTGTGTTATTGACTTTTCGACGCTCGTAGAATATTCAGAGAACGCTAAAGAATGGACGTACATTTTGATTTAACGTATGTGAGTTCCAGAATCTTTTATATCTTATCAAACAGGCGATGCTGTCAAACCCTGGCGGTCATTTTGATTTCGGGAGGTTAAGTAATATACGATTTTTTTCATTTGTTCTACGTTTTCACCAAATATTCGAATGTACGTCCACTCGTTTATGTTGATATTACAATCGTGTACAATTTGAAGAATATGCGTAGCGTATTAACGAAAAATAATCTAAACTACGAAAAAGCCTGTTTTTACCGACCAAAGTCGATAATAAAATCTACTCTAGCATCCCCTTAACGTTTTTATAAATGACGCAAAAAATACTGAATAAATTTAAAAAAAAAACGATTTCATTGTTATCGAAAAACTCGGCGGCAATTATATTGCACTTGGTCTAATGTGTATATACAAAAACTTATAAACGAAGATATCATTATTTGATTACGTTGCAATTCCTGGTTGAAATAGTACCTTGAATTTCGAAAATAGTCCGAGTTGCCGCAGATAATGTTTTTTTATTCTTTGCTTTAAAAAAATCCGATATTCTTGGTACGGTAACAGCAGTTTGAAACGAACCAATGATCTGCTTTAGCCCAACTATTCGATTATTTAATTACATTTTTTTATTTCAAATTTCTGGCGACTGCTCGTAGAATGAACGAAAAAGAAACTAAAAAAAAAAAAAAAACAGAGAGAAAAGGAATGGGGAACCAAAATTGTGGCTTCCATCGTTATCGAACGATGCATTGGTGCGACTAATAGAATGAAAAAAGATAGTATTAGTATTTCGAAGAAAAAATGAATATAAATATATATATTTCGACACAAAGTGAAAAATTGCCCACGTCGGCAATAATAGAGGTGAGAAAAAAAAAAGAAAGGAAGAAAGAAAGAAGAGAACCCGAAATGACGCATAGTTGCTGCTGGTTTAAAAAAAAATAATAAAAGAAAGAAAAAAAAACGTGAAAAGAAACCTCAAATTGTGTATATTTGACATTTTGTGCGGATATATTATGCTTGCCATTTGTCATTCGCTCGAAGTTTGGCTTTTCGTCTCGGAAAGTGTACCCGTTTAGTATGTTTCAGCAAGTACTGTGATATTGCAGATAATTAGAATTAATAACGTGGCTTATATTATATAATGCATCGGCCTTATTTAAACCTTCTTTTCTATAATATCAAACGATACTTCTATTATTATTAATTAATATTAAATATTATTAATATTATTATTATTATATTTCTATATTATTATTATATCATCACTGTATAGATTTTTCTTTGTTTTTCAAATGGATATCATGTGTTCATTGCGCATATCATGCAGCTTTTAAATGCCTGAACAATTGTTATCTTATACTATATATAAACGCCCCCTCCCCCCCAACCCCCCTGCCTCTTGGGTCGCTGTGGCCAGGCATTATAGTCGCGAGATATAAGATACACTGCATACATTAGCTGTATTTGTTTTTTTTTTTTTTTTGTTTTTTTTTCGCGTCTGTAGTTCTTCAAGGCAGTTGCGCATTTTTCTTTATACAGCGAAAATATGAGTTCTTAAGATGAATGTCCCAATTTGTAAGCATTTAAGAAAAAGACCTCTCACTCCAACCGAGTTAATACATAGGAATAAACAAGAATGTATAAGTGCTCCTATTAGTGACTGAGCTGCCCATTAGCTGTTGATCAAATAATGGGGAAAGTGAAATGAATATATCTATACATAGCAATTACAAGAACAGGATCGAGGTTACTAATTGGGACGTTCATTTTATACTTAAGCTTAAGAAATCGACTCGATCCCCTCGCGGACTTGGCCAATCACTGACTGTTTAAAATCCAAAAGTAGATTTTCTCGTTTCTTTCAAAAGGTTGAATTATGCTTGAATTTTTTGTTTAACCGCAACGTTTCGGTCAGAGTTGTAAATCCTCATTAATTCATGAAATATAGTTTACAGTACAATTTGTTTTGTAATTATGATTTCATAATAATAATATGTAGGGATTATAAAATAGAGTGTAAACATTTGAATAGCTGAAAAAAATACTAATTTTTTGCTTTAATATTGCAATAGTGGAAAAAAATGGAAGAAATAAGTAATGCATTACTTTCTTAATGCATTACTTATTTTTTTCCATTTTTTCAAAAGGATTACCATGAATTTTTAGTGAAAAATAATAATTTTTGCTGCCATTCTAAAGTTTAATCATCGTATTACAATCGCTACATGTTATTATTATAAAATCATAATTATAGAGCTGATTGTATCATCATCATTATCTCTATAAGTATTAGGCATTTACAACTCTGGTTTCGGTTGTCTATCTAAAATTGTTTCACAAATCAGTCTTTAATTACGGAGTTGTAGATGAGATGACATATACCATGTTAAAACTCACTTCTAATTACGGAATATTTTTCAAAACAAGTTAAAAATTGATCTCCGTGGAAATTTGTATGGATCGGTTGATGTTTTTGCAAATCAGTCGCTATTGCCATTTGGGTTAATGACATATGCTAATGTCCCAATCGCCTGCCACTATTGTTATCCAGAGTTGTAAATCCCCATTAATTCATGAGATATAGTTTACAGTACAATTTGTTTTCTAATTATGATTTCATAATAATAATATGTAGGGATTATAAAATAGAGTGTAAACATTTGAATAGCTGAAAAAAATACTAATTTTTTGCTTTAATATTGCAAGAAATAGTGGAAAAAATGGAAGAAATAAGTAATGCATTACTTATTTTTTTCCATTTTTTCAAAAGAATTACCGTGAATTTTTAGAGAAAAATAATAATTTTTGCAGCCATTCCAAAGTTTAATCATCGTATTACAATCGCTACATGTTATTATTATAAAATCATAATTATAGAGCTGATTGTATCATCATCATTATTTCTATAAGTATTAGGCATTTACAACTCTGTTATCTCATCCACTTAACTTTGAATAAAATATTGAAAAAAATCAGCATTCATACCATATGCAGTATTCCATATCAGTTAAACTACTAAAACGTCAAAGTTTTTCTGAAATAATTTTACAAAATCAGCTTATGTATCCCCAACAAAGACATAAATGTAGAAAAATCAGATTTTTTGAGGCTATTTGAAATTTGTAACGTAAATAGTCATTTCTTAGGAACGGTATATCGTATCCCAAATGTCCTATAAGTATAAAATTTATTTATATGTAATGAAGTAATTGAAAACAACAGTTTATGAGAAAATGACAAAAAATATATTTCTTGAAGATAAAAAACATACGATATGAACGTCAGCTAAATTTCATCAAATTTTATTGTTAAGCAACAAATTTTTAGTAGAATTTTTTACATCCGATGTTTTTTTCCTCAAAAGAATATTTTTTTTTGTATAAGGTGGTTTCGAATTAATTAATTGAATCTGAATAAATTGACTTCTAAGAGGCCATAAAAAATCGCATATTTTCGCGATTAAAAATTATACGATTGTTCACAAAGATATTTCTATTTGGGGGAATAATATTCATTTATTGAAATTATATAAACTGATTTTCAGAAATTAATATATATTTTTTTTCTGAAGTGATATGGAATGTCTCATATATGGATTCATTGAAGTATTAACGGTTAAAAAAAAAATGTTACGGTAAATTAGCGGAAAATCTATGTTTTGGTTGAAGTTTTGTGCAAAGCAGATGAATTTTGCGTAGAAATTTAAATTTGCTCAAATCCGAACGAAAGCCAATCGAGAATTGAGATCCAACCATAAACCGATGAAAAAAACAAGCTCAGCTCAGGTTTCGGTCAGTCTGCAAGGGACAAAAAAAGAAAAAGTGCCTTTAAAAAAATAATACACCGAAGCAACGAAGAAGAATTGGTATTTACCGAAAAAAATTTATATTAATAATATAAAACAATGGACTTGTTCGACAGACATTTAAGTTCTGTCCAATTGTTTGTCCGAGTGAAAACATAAACTTTATCATCCAAATACTCTATATTTCTATAATATATTTACACGAAAATATCGCGACGAAAATTGGGCAGTGTGAAAACGAATAGCGATGTATGTACTATGTACAAAGTATATAAACGAAATAATATCATGCTATTATTCATGCTGCTGCAAACGGTAGTGCCGAAGTGCACCAACTAAATGCACTAAATATCTATTATCTATTTTTAAAAATCTTACGAGCCGTTTTATACTAAAAAGAAATACGTTATGAATGAAAAACGACAAAAGACCACAAAACAGAATTTCACTTGTCTAATCTCCTATTTAATAATCGTTGAAATTATGTACAACGATGCGTGCGATTCCTCTCTGCCTTATAAAAACAACCACGTGGTCACTTAAATATTCGGTAAATGTAATAGAGTGCCTTAAACAACAAAAAAAAAAGCTTTTCATACATAGTTAGAGTATCCGTACGAGTAATACATAAGTCGATCGTAAATCCCATTTTGGACACCTGGTTTCGTTGTTTTTTCCGTTTTGTTATCCGAAACTAAACCGCATCTTTTGTATAATGCAGCGTCTGCGCTCCCTGATGTCCTCTGTCGGTTGTTTTTGCGATATCGAATGGAAGAGTCTAGTATGTTAGGTGAGCTAACAAATTGGCACGTTTCCGATCCCACCAATAATTATATATTTCATAGATCATAGATACCAAAGGGATTATTTAATTGTCGAAAACGTTTTCGAGGTTGATACATTAATATTGACGCTGTTTTTCTAGGGTTATAAGATCCACGCGTACATCGTACCTTAGGATCTGCGGCTACACACTGCATTCTATGTTTTGCTCTGAAATATTGTGCGATGCGAATGAAAAATGCGGCGAACCAAACGATCTGTTCGCCGATCACTCACGATATCGAGCGATTTTATTTTTCTCTACGATACCTCTTAATTTACTACGAAACACCCCGATATGAATATAAGGGCGGTTTAACATCATCAAAAACAAAAAAAAAAAACACTATTTGAAGCAATGATTTTATTTTGTATTTGTAATCATTGAAGAAAAGAAATGCTTTTCGCGAAAATTTCTATTTATGGATTTACATTTTTTTTTTAAATGTTAGAAAGTTGACAGCGAAAAAAAAAATGTTAATTGTATATTGGCAAGTGTTATTAATGATTAATTACTATTTTCAATGGCACAAGTGTTTACAAATCTAGAGATAAATTACTCGAAGAATACTTGAATTAAAAAAAATCAAAATCATTATTTTTCTTCAAAGCTTTCAGATACTAATGAGAAAATAATAATCTTCAGAGCGTGTTTTTATAATCGCCCAATTTTACATATATATCTATATTATATATGTATACATGTACGTAGTGCATAAACTCAGCTTTTCCTAACGAAACGAAAAAATGATATCGCACATACACCCATTGACCTCCCGATTAGCGATCTTCACCGCGAGGCGAGTGGAAGATTTGATTTTCATCGTAGTCTGGTGTTTTTTACTGCGCGCGATATGTGCAACTTAGTTGATCGTAAGTCATAGTATCATTTAAATAATATGAATCGATACGTCAGTTTTAGTGCGTATAAGCGATACACTGTAATGCACGAGGTGCGAACAGTGACTGTGAAGCTGCTTAGAAGTTTCAAGAGAAACTTATGCAAGCGCGAATGAGTTGGCGGCTAATGCGTTTACTCGTTAATACAACGAGTTGAAATGAAAAAAAAAAGAAAAAAAAATAGAGAGAAAGAACGATAGAATACCTATTTTATTTAACACAAATGAAATATCGACTATATAACATTTAACGACTATTATATTATACGAAACAGATCTGTTTACCGTACCCATAGTTATGCAAGTGAATTCGATCTACCTGTACATTCTGTAATATCGTTTATCCCCCACTCCTGTGTTGTCCCTCCTCTCCCAAAATCTTTACCCCATACCCTTTGTAATTATTTTACAAATGTAATGCCGAGAGATAAGGTATATAGTTTTTTAAGGCGGTATAATATATGGACCTTATGTAAATATTTTGAATGAGTGTTCTAAATTAAAATTACATCTAAAGCTCGTGCTACTTATACTTTATGTACTTGTTACCTCCCCATCAGTTGCAGCTCGTCTTTACCAAGGATCAACACCATTGGAATTTGAGGAATAGTATATTACTATACGAGTGTGGAAAAAGTTTTTCCAACTTTTCGCTTCTTTATATGAGAAAACGAAAAGTTTTCATTTAAATTCCTAATCCAAACCATTGAGAAAAGATGTTTTTTTTCATGTGAGAATACTTGAAATGGTATAAAATGGATTTATAGTCATTGAAAAAAAAATGCCTCGCAAAAAAATGGTATAAAATGGATTTATAATCATTCAAGAAAAAAATGCTTCTCGCAAAAAATGGTATAAAATGGATTTATAATCATTGAAAAAAAATGCCTCTCGCAAAAAAAAGATATAAAATGGATTTATAATCATTGAAGAAAAAAATGCTTCTCGCAGAAAATGGTATTTAATATGGACTTAAATGAAAAAAAAAATTCCTTATAAAGTTATCAGCGAAAAAAAGGATAAATCTGGATATTGGCACGTGACATTATTTACGTAAGTCGTTAAAGAAAAATGTAATGAGACTTAAATTTTTATATAATTCTTCATAGACCGAAAAGTATTTTGAATACAATTTTATTCGAGTATTGCTCATCCCTGAAGGGGAATCCCCCTCCCTGGTAAAAATTAATTATAGACTAATACAGATCGATAGAATTTGAATGGGATTTAATCGTATGTTATCGTCACCACTTATTTGAACTTTGATCCATTTATTCAAATTGAATCGTTATTAGTTCCCTATAGTTTTCTTTTTCTATGGGATAAATACTAATAAAATGTTATAAATGGATTTATAACATTTATAAATCCATTTATTTAGTTATAAATGGTAGTTATAATGGTTTAGTTATAAAAATTTATTTAGTTATAAATGGATTTATAACATTTATAATGTTATATTAACCCCAGTAAGAAAAACGTGCAGTGTCGGCTGAAACTGCGTGCCGTCAGAAATGAGTTATGTGCTACCGAATGTAACGACACTGTGTCGGCACAGCGTGCTGAAGCCGACCCTGGTAAAAATAAATGATAGAAAACGATTATAAAAAATTCTATCGTTCCGAATACGGACTTCGGTTTGTGAATTTACGATGTACTATCATAAATTTACGATCGAAATCCTATATGTTTCGTCCATATCCTATAATATTATTATAAATAATATAATTTTTGTATTTAATTTAATAATAGAAATATACAATTGTACGTATATACCCATGATGCACTATTCCAAGCAAAAAAAAAAAAAGAAATCGACCGGATAATTACGTTTTTTTTCTGGTCACCCATCTTTGTAATGACCGCGGCCCAAGCTACTTAACTTTCATGATCTCTGATAGATTGCCTAACTATTCCATCCAAAGTCGTTCTTGTAAGGCAATATACATCAATAATATATAAGACACTTTACGTATTTATGAGTAACAACAGTAAATTGAGCAGTTTTTTAGCATCTTTCTTACTAAATTATTTATATTAATTAACTCTTTAAGAATGCTTCACGTACATATTCCTTACCGAAAGTTTTATTTTATCTGTATTTCAGTACTTCGCGAGAACATTACAGAGTATTCTTGCATGACTGTAGATATTGCAAAAAAATCATCAGAGTGGTACGGATCGAGCTTACGGTATTAACAAAAATTATTCGTGTGGAAGTTTCGAAAAACGGGGGAATTATTTTTTTTATACCGGAAGTTCGATCCGTACCACTCTGATGATTTTTTTGCAATATCTACAGTCATGCAAGAATACTCTGTAATTTTATTAGCCAAAAAAAGTAACCTTTTTTTTATCAAAAAAAATAATAATGCCCCGGTTTTTCGGAACTTTCACACAAATGCATTTTTTAATACCAGAAGATCGATCGGTGCCACTCTGGCGATTTTTTTGTGATATCAACAGTCATGTAGCAATACTCTGTAATTTTTTCAGTAAAAAAAACATTCTTTTTTTAATTAAAAAATAATTCCTCCATTTTTCGGAAAAAAATCATACTCACAGGAACGTGACAATTATTTGGAATATTCCGCTCGAAAGCTAACAATAAACGACAACTTTTATGTGCAGACATTTTTTTTCAGTAACTTCAAAATTCTGAGATATTTGCACTTGAATAAAAAAAGTCATTTTCTGAAAAATTATTTTTAAAAATCTGAAAAAATTCACATAGAGTTTCTTTTAGTGGTACATTCATGTAATCAATTACAGGGCAAATCGGAGAGGGTCGAAAAAAAAATGGCTGAATTGACAGAGAATGTTTCATATGAGATTTAAAAAAATAATTTTCTATCGTTTAATTTTAGCAGGGTTATCATACAAATGGGGCGTATTTTAAAAAAATCGCGATATCTAATCACAATCGCTACAGAATTGATTAAGGTAGTTCTGTCGGTACGCCGGAGTCATAAATCTCACAGTCTATATGACATTAAAAAATAATCATACGCATCACTTTGACAGCCTCAATAATAATATCAAAAATAATCGAGAATCCTTCGAAATTGTCGTAATCAAATTAAAACGATTATTTGTAAATAGTTGATATGTTTAGTGCGGATTTGACTTCATTTTCACGATAATTAGGTTAGGAAACGTCATTTGGCCCGGTATCGTGCACTTTGACCTGGGTTCAATTAAACATTATTCCGGAGACTTCACCTTTTTTCATGATGCATTAATACCTGAATTATTTCCGAATCCGTAGTACTTTTTATTTTTTCTCTATCTTTGATCTAAGTATGTTAATTTTCGATTTAAAGATCAATTTTTCCAGCCCTCCCGTGAGCGCCATGTAAAAAGATCGATTTTCAAGTTTTAATTTTTCATTCAAATACTCGGTAATAGCCTTCAAGATTTTGTGCAAGTAAAATTGAATAGCTAAATTACAACATGTCAAAAAATCATGCATATGAGTTTGGATTGCTTTCACGACAGAACTATTTTAAAAGTTTGTAAAAAATCTCTGGCACTGATTTGACTACTGTGAAGCGCAGTAGCTACCTTAAACGTGTACCTGTGTGCGCAGTGCAGTCCTTGAAACTGCGCTGGCTGCTCACCTCTGAACCGCGACACTGCCGCGCTCTCGTAACTACTAAATTGACGAGAATCTCGTGTCCGATCAGCTGGCAATCAACGAGGACGTAAGCAGACGACGCAAGTTACAATATTCCAAATTGACGAAACAATAAATACAATAATTATTTCCTCCAAGGTCAAGGAACGTCGATTAAAGGCCGCAGAAGTAAGTGTCCGAGGCTTTGACATTTATTTCGTAATCGTCGTGCGCACAAAACTCCAAAGGCCGCCAAGATGAGTCGAATTTTGAAATCATTGCGGAGCAAAGAGACTCGCGATTATTTTATGAGGTGAGTGAACGTCACTCTAATTTATTCAGCCTACTCACGCTTTATTCGTCGATAATCGAATTAGATTACTATCTTTTTTAAATTCGTAATTAATGTTACTACATTATTTCACTCGCTTATTCTTTCAGTACACACTTTTGGGGGCCAATCGCTAATTGGGGAATACCAATTGCTGCTATTGCTGATATTCGGAGGGATCCAAAGTTCATTAGTGGAAAAATGACCTTCGGTCAGTGATTTTGACTATTTTTATGCTTG